>CM031242.1:481987995-482552995 GCA_018340775.1 Taxus wallichiana var. yunnanensis | reverse complement strand
TTCCCTGTGTAAATCATGTTGAATAGTCTGGATCAAGGGACACCCAAGATTTATGGATCATATCCCAAAATCCTACTCACTGCAGGAGATTTTTATAAGTTTCATAAATGATGCTTTTAGGTACCCCTAGAAAATGTCAAATACTCACACCCTTTCTAGAAAAGAGCTAAGTAGTAATAGGATACTTTCACAATTGAATTATAGCCACAATTCACACAAAATCATAACAAAAGACACATATCACTTCATCCTCAACATCACTTCACAATAAGAACAAATAAATATCACAAATCCTGATAAATTTTCCAAGTGAAACCCATTAAACTTAGGAGAAACAAGGGAGACATATATTTACGCTCTCAAATCCTGTTAATGATTGTACACATGCAATCATATTAACATAGATTCTCAATAACTTAGTTACATAGCAAAAACCTCCATCAAAACATCGTGTCATCTCCTCAGTTGGCGGTGCATCTATAAATTCCCTCCAATTTTTCACTCCATATCTTCCCACCTTTTTTTACTTCTTGCCAAGACCTCTTCTTTCTTTCCCTCTAAAACCCCCTCTTTATATCCTTATCCATCAAGGGTTTTAGGGAATATTCAGTTGGATTCTAACTGATTCAATTTCATGTTACATTCTTAAGACCCATAGGAATCATTGTCGAATAATTCCTCACAGTAGCATTAAATCATATCCATCATTGTCTCTTCATTACTATTACACCTTTATGAATAAATTATTTCCCATATTTATTAAATATATCATTTCCTTGTGCTTGAAAATATGACATGGCCAAAGAATTAAATTTGATGATACATCTCTAAACCATGCGGGTTCCAATTAAATCTTTAGTGACACATTTTACATGGATAATCAATTTTCAATTAAACTTCATCTCAAGGCCATCGATTTTGGGAGGATATGGTATTAATGGAGAAATTATTTCTCCCATATACGTCAATTCAAAAGACATTCATATTTAATTGTGGCTTACCATGTTACCGACTTACCACCTAACTACTTCCCGCATCCTCTACCATTTTCTTTCCATCAATCATCATTCTTTCATGTCCTCTTCACCTTTGGACTTAAATATTCTTCTTAGGGAGCTCACCCATTTTAGTGAGTGTTTTGAATTGACTGGGCCAGATGAGGCCCTCATTCATCATCTCCTCAGCATACAAGATACTAGGGCTAGTCATCCCAATATTTCCTCTCGAAGGACATGCTTTCATCTTTCTTGCAACACCTCTCAAAATTATGCCCTTCATTTCCTATTTTTCAAGTTCTCCATTTCCACCTAGTTCACCTAGAATACCAGGTGGATACCAAACAATTGAAATCCCATTGGATTTTTACTACCCTTCTATTTATGTTGATCACTCATTTTTGAACAGGTATTATTACCAACCCCTCAATTTGACCACGAAGTCTCAATGACCAGCCTTCTTCTTACTCAACATGGGGAAGATAAACTCCCAACTATATCGAGAATGAAAAGAGAAGTGTATGACAGCCTTATAGGCTACCTTTGTTGAGTTATGGTCCATGATAGGCACCCAATATTTTCCTCTCATGAAGAGAATAACCACGAGAGAGGTTTCTTCTAGCATAATTCCTCATTTCCCCGTATCTCATCTCTCCTCATGTACAAGAACCAAATCATATATAAAATGGGGATGTTCCCTTTCTGAGTGGGTAAACTCACCTAAAAGGAGAATGGAATTCACCCAATTGTTGAATGGGCCATGGTTAAGAACTCAGGAACTACTAGAGATAGGTATGTCTCAAGGTTTATTGATTGATGTCTAATTTTTTTTTGGGGGTGGTGGCTCATGATGATTACATTTAGTGCGGGGATGACCTCGTTAAAATGGATTCCAAGTGCCTCCAAGTGAAGATATTCTTGCAAAGGATTTATGTTTATGTTTTTCCTTTTATAAATCCATCTATGTATATGTATGTGTATATGTTTTTTCAAGGGAAGGGGCCCTAAAATAGAACCCCATTTTGTTCACTATAATTGTTTCTCTGAGTTGCCTTTCTATTTTTAAAATGTATGATGTGTGTAAATATTGTTTCTTTAAAATCATTTAGGCATATCTTTCATTTCCTTGTTTTCTTTTCTTATAACAATAACACCCTCAAAATGGACATTCTACCTCATGGATGCATCTTCATATATCACACATAACTACACAAAATCATGGGAGAAAGAAGTGGCTACTTTTCACCTTGTTTTTCCTCAGAAATTGGGAAAGACTGCATTTCTTTATTCCTTTCTTCCTTCAATCGGATGGCCGGGTCGAGAAAAAAATTCACAAATTGTGTCAAAGCCAAACAACAATAAATCAAACCCCAGGCTCCTAAATGTTATTCACTTTATAAGTCAAGTAAGGATATTTTCTTGAATGCCGGGAGAAATTTATTTTTGAACATTCCTAGGTAGGGCCCGAAAATAGATAACACCCGTCCATTTTTACTATGGAAGATATAACCCGGATCGGAGTTCTAAGGGAACTTTAGAGTCTACTTTTAGGTTAGGCCATACAGCTCTGGAGATACCTAACCTTCAGGCTTGGAGATAAATTGCACTTACCATACTCGCACTTAGCCAAACATGTCCAAGTCCCAACCTTGCACCAAAATACAATATTTTATGTACCTTAAGTATGCAGAAATTTAAGAACCTTCATAGCAGTAGATAAGAACAATTGTATACTTGACCACCCCATTGCAGAAAGAAGACCCAGATATGAGAGATATAACTCAAAATCAATTCTCATCACGTATTTCTCTGAAAAATGATTTATAGAATAGAATAGTTAGAAAAAAAGAAGACAAATATGTATGGATATCGACATCGGCTCCACTCAGGATGGAATCCCCCAATGGGTGTCCAAAGAACACCGAAAATAGTTAGGGAAGAGAAGACCAAACACCTATCCATTAGGAAACGGATTCAAAAGATGATTAAAACATCAAGTCACCACCATGAGAGCAAAAACCAACAACCAAAACCAACAAAACCCAAGCAAGAACCAAAAAGGATAAATCATGTAACTATACACCTTTGTATAAGAAAACCACCGAAGTCCATAGGACCTAAAAACCTCTATCATAGTCCACTGGGATTCCATACACCACGCACTTATCCCATCAAGATACATAAGTTAACTTGCCAACTTCTAAAGGTAATGATCCGAACTACTTCAAATGAAACACAAACTCTCAACTGACCACTATTATCCTGGAACTGTCTCTCGTCTTTTAGAAATAAGATCATACCATCATTTAGATCCATGGATCCACCTTGATCATAAAGTACAACCTGCCCATAAATAGCCCTATTTTCATAGCATACTTTACAATATAGCACTCTTAAGATTTCTAGGTGTACATCAGGGTGCTCACTAAATTCCTTTCTTTCAAGAATATGTAATTCCCCATTCATCAAGTTCTTCTTATATTGAATGTAAGCCTTAAGACGCAAATTTGCATCCCCACTTTTACATATATTTGTCATATCCTTTTTTGAAGGGATATTATCTATTCTTCATGTATCTCACTTAATAGGAAAGGGACCAACATCAACCCTCACACATACCTCAGTATCGCTTCTCAAAAGAGAGGAATCAACTTGCATCTACATCCCACAATCATTAAGTGAAGTGACCCTCTACATCTCCATAGACTTCAGAAACAAATTATGTTTGGCCACTTGATCAGAAAATAGGGGATTGCAATCATCCAATCCTAGCTCAATAGGAAATCCAACACGAGTGCCTCATGGAAAAAAAAACCCATATCACCCTCTCTATCTTTCTTTTAAATTGATATAGTATTTTCAGTATAATTATAACCAAATTGAAATTCCTCTTTATCCAAGGCCACTATACTAGTTTTAGGAACATATAAGGGGATCAATTCATCCACATTCATGTCTTCAAAGTGTGCATGATTCATCCATGATTACCACTTTGCAGATTCATGTGACAACTTAAACCTTATTCGAGATGCCTCTCTATTCCACTATTGCATCAAGTAGAAGACATTTTTCTTCTACTGAGGGAACACCTCCACTCTTAGAAATCATTTCATCCTTTAGCAGAACAAAATCATGAGCAAATGAAGTAAAACCTATGTCTAAAACCACTGTATCAAATATTTTTATCAAAACCTGACATATGCTAGAGAAAACATTCCATAACATTTCATTTGTTCAGGCATGTAAAAGGTCAGTGGAAGACACCCCACCGCTTTGGTTTGTGGAACCATGTGGAACATTTATTCCTTCAGTGCCTAGTTTCATTTTTTCAACATTAAGCATATTGTCCACAACACAGGGGGCATGGGGCATAAAACACTTGTCACACTAGACACAAGCATAACCAATCTGATCATTCTTCTCAACACATTCTTCAATCAATGTCTTAACACTTGACACATATTTTGTAGTGTTAATTTCTTCATTCCTAAAACATATGAACCTTCTTCCTTCAATTGAATACATGGCATCTCCACCATGCCCATAGAAAAGGGAAGTAGGATAATTATTGAATTTATTTCTAAATATTGTTACCATTTACATCTATGAACAAACATACCTCTCAGGTAAATAATTAAAATAGTATATAGCATTTTCTTGCATTTTTGTGTAAATAACCTCATAAAAACATCTTCATAACTCACCTGGTATTCATGCATCATTTTCTCAAACATGGAAAGATGTTGTTCCATAGAAGTATCACCATATCCTCAAAAAATAGGAAATTTGAGTTTGATTTCAATAGGGATCTGATGGGGGTATCCACATATTTTTCTAAAGTCAAATGGTTTGAATGAATTTGGTTTAAAAGGGACTTTAGAAGGAACACAAACCTCACTACTATCACAGATACCCATGGACTTCTTCATAGAGAAATGATTTCTATAAATAAATCTTCATCTTATAAAGTCCATATGACATAATGGTAAACATTGAACACAAATTTTAAACAAGACACATAAATTCAGTTGGAACACATCAAAAAAAAAAACCATTGGTCTACTACAACCAAAAGGATAACGAAGTCACCACTAGAGTGATAACTCTAGAAAAATAAATCATACAAGGTCATGAGAGTAAATAAAAATCAAAATGAATTTTCAAATGTCACAAAGAACACCAAAATAAGTTCAAATAAAAGTCCCAGATGAATACCCAATTTAGGGTCCCCAAAATGGCACCAAAAGGGATGTTGGCTCTGGATTTACCCCTTGAGAAGGGGAACAAGGCACGAACATGTAGGGAGATGGGCCAATGGAGTCAAACTCATATTAAATTTTGTTTGGAATCCAAGGATGGGGTCTTCCTCCACTCGCCTACCAAACCTTCCGAGGGAGTGACAGGGAGGCACCTAAACAAAGGGTGTGGTTGATAACCCTGCTACTTTGAACTCTACCTTAGTCATGGTGATATGACCCGAGATGTGGTCAGGGGAACACAGGGCATGGCTGATATCGGAATGAAATCCTAGATTCATCGGGTAAACTATCATGGTCATTCGTAGCCACCGAATGCAACACTCACTCGAAAGAGTGGTTACTTAAGCACTTCAAGCACCCGGAGACCCAATATGGACCACTGAAGGTAGTTTTAACTTGACCTACACATTGATCCCAAGGGTTTTCACAAGTTTTTACAATTCAATGATGGGGATCTCAAATCAGAGGTGATAACATGTAAGGTATATGCATCGGCAACATGTTCTCCTAAGCAGATCTGTAAAGCATGAATAAACAATCTGAGATCCGAGCAATGTGTTAAAATGTATACCAAAGGTTGTTCAGATTTTAATGGGGATATGAGAAACTTGAACTAAAGAATGGGGAAAATGGAAACATATTCAAAGGGAATTGGGGAACTTCAGAAACAAAATGTCAACTATTGTATGTTTCCATTATTACATGAATGTGAGTGAAAAAATGAATGAGCCTTTTCCAAGAGACTAGTTTGCGGAGAAGGCTCCTAGAATACCAAGATCTAAATTCCTAAAATCCATCGTAGTATACCTAAGGTTAGATGTATCCCGTAAAAATCATGTTGAATAGTCTTGATTAAGGGACCTCCAAGATTTACAAATCATATCCTCAAATCCTACTCAATCCACAGGGAGATTTTTATAGGTTTCAGAAATGATGCTTTCAGGTACCCTGAGAAAACATCAAATTATCACAACCTTCCTAGATCAGAGCTAAGTAGTAACATGATACTTTCACAATTGAATTACAACCACAATTCACACAAAATCATAACAAAAACACATATCACTTCATCCTCAACATCATTTCACAACAAGAACAAAGAAATATCACAAATCTTGATAAATTTTCTAGATGAAACCCATTAAACTTAGGAAAAACAAGGGAGACATATATTTATGCTCTCAAATCCTGTTAATGATTATACACATGCAATCATCTTAACATAGATTCTCGATAATTGAGTTACATAGAAAAAACCTTCATCGAACATTGTGTCGTCTCCTAGTTGGTAGTGCATCTGTAAATTCCCTCCAATTTTCCCCTTTAGAGCTTCCTGCACTTTTTTTTCCTTCTTGCCAAGACCTCCTCCTTCTTTCCCTATAAAACCCCCTCTTTATATCCTTATCCATTAAGGGTTTTAGGTAATATTCAGCTGGATTCTAACTAATTCAATTTCATGTTACATTCTTAAGACCCATGGGAATCATTGTCAAATAATTCCTCACAGTAGCATTAAATCATATCCATCGCTAACTCATCATTACTATGCCACCTTTATGAATAAATCCTTTCCCATATTTATTAAATATATTGTTTCCTTCATACTTGAAAATATGACATGGCCAAATAATTAAATTTGATGAGACATATCTAAATCACGCAGTGCCAATTAAATCTTTGGCATCACATTTTACATGGATAATCAATTTTCAATTAAACTTCATCTCAAGGCCATCGATTTTTGGAGGATATGGTGTTAATGGAAAAATTATTTCTCCCATATACATCAATTCAAAAGACATTCATATTTAATCATGGCTTACCATGTTACCGACTTACCACCTAACTACCTCCCACATCCTCTATCATTTTCCTTCCATCAATCATCCTGCTTCCATGTCTTATTCACCTTTAGACTTGAATCTTCTTCCTAGAGAGCTCACCCATTTGGGTGAGTGTTTCCAATTGACTGGTCAAAATGAGGCCCTCATTTTTCATCTCCTTGGCATACCAGATACCAGGGTCGGTCCTCCCATTTTTCCTCTCAGTAGAGAACATTTTTTCATCTTTCTTACAATGCCTATTAGGATTGTGCCCTTCATTTCCTATTTTTCAACTTCTCCATTTCCACCTAGTTCACCTAGAATACTAGGTGGATACCAGACAATTGAAATCCCACTTACTTCATTATCGCCTTTATTGATTGTGATCACTAGTGTTTAAATAAGGATTATTACCAACCCCTCAATTTTACCATGGAAATCACAATGCCTAGCCTTCTTCTTACTCAACATGGGGAAGAAAAAATCCCAACTACACCAGAAAATGAAATAGAGAAGCATATGACGGCCTTAGAGGCTACTCCGTTGACCGAGGTACAATCTATGATAGGTACCCAAGATTTTCCTCTCAATTAGAGAAGAACCATGAGAGAGGTTTCTTCTAACATAATTTTGCATTTCCCCATATCTCGACTCTCCTCGTGTACGAGAACCAAAGCATATATAATAGGGGATGTTCCCTTTCTAAGTGGGTAAACTCACCTGAAAGAAGAATAGAATTCACCCAATTACTTGAATGGGCCATGTTTAGGAACTCAATAACTGTAGGAGATGGTTATGTCTCGGTTTTGGTGATTGATGTCCAATTTGTGTTCATCGTGGTGGCTCATGATGATTTCATTCAAGCACATGGATGACCTAATAAAACATATTCTAGTGCCTCTAGGTATATATATATGTATATGTATATGTATATGTATATGTATATGTATATGTATATGTATATGTATATGTCTATGTCTATGTCTATGTCTATGTCTATGTCTATGTCTATGTCTATGTCTATGTCTATGTCTATGCATATGCATATGCATATGGATATGGATATGGATATGGATATGTATATGTATATGTATATGTATATGTATATGTATATGTATATGTATATGTATATGCTTTTTCAAGGGCAAGGGCCCCTAAAATAGAACCCCATTTTGTTCACTTTGTAATTGTTTCTCTAAGTTGCCTTTCTATTTTTAAAATGTATGATGTGTGCAAATATTGTTTCTTTAAAATCATTCAAGCATATCTTGCATTTCCTTATTTTATTTTCTTACAACAATAACACTCTCGAAATGGACATTCTACCTCACAATTGCATTTTCATATATCACACATAACTACACAAAATCATGAGAAAAAGAAGTGGGCCTTTATCACCTTATTTTTCCTCAGAAATTGGGAAATATTGCATTTCTTTATTCCTTTCTACCTTCAATCAAATGGATGGGTTCAAAACAAAACTCATGAATTGTGTC
The DNA here is from genome assembly GCA_018340775.1 of Taxus wallichiana var. yunnanensis. Taxonomy (NCBI): domain Eukaryota; kingdom Viridiplantae; phylum Streptophyta; class Pinopsida; order Cupressales; family Taxaceae; genus Taxus; species Taxus wallichiana. The sequence goes on along the minus strand of CM031242.1, from coordinate 482,544,422 downwards.
AAAGAAAAACAACAATAAATCAAACCTCAGGATCTGAAATATTATTCACTTTATAAGTAATGTAAGGATCTTTGCTCGGATGTCAGGGAGAAACTACTTTTTGAACATTCCTAGGTAGGGCCTAAAAATAAATAACACCCATCTATTTTTACTATGGAATATATAACCCAGATCAGAATTCTAGGCAAAATTTAGAGTCTACTTTTAGTTTAGGTCATACAGCTCCAGAGATACCTAACCTTTGGGCTTTGGGGACAAATTGTACTTACCATGCTCGCACTTAGCTAAACACATCTGAAGTCTTGACCTTGCACCAAAATACAATCTTTTTGTACCTTAAGTATGTGGAAATTTAAGAACCTTCATAGTAGCAATAAGACCAACTGTATTCTTGACCACCCCATTATAGAAATACAAACCTAGATATGAAAGATACAACTCAAAATCAGTTCTCATCATGTATTTCTCCTAAAAATGATTTAGAGAATAGAATAGTTAGAAAAATAAGACAAACATGTATGGGTACCAACACCTTATATCCATAATAAATCTTACTAACTTGTTTTTTAGTAATAAATTTTCTAAAACAAAGACATTTGATTTCAAAACACATTCAAGCTATGGATGAGCAGCAGAAATACAACCAAAGAGATGATTTCTTTAAAGTACCATCACTGCACATATATTTACACAAGAAGGAATTATTTCCATGTTTCTAAGAAAGGGTATCATGTTATTTTTAAACTAGAATTACAATAAAATTTTCAGGATTAAACTTTGAACAAGGAGAATTGTTTAGACATAGATAATAGTTGGATAAATAACGAAATCCCTTCTCTCTTTTTCTTTACATATCATAATGATAACAGTAAACTAAATACACATCATTTAATTTCCTCAATTAAATTTTATTTCATTTCAAAATGGAAATACACAAACAAATTTTTCAAGGAGACATTTTACAACTTGAAATTTAAATAAACATCACAATTACAACAAAGAATTTTCAACCATGTTTCCAACCATTCCAAATTACACAACTTAATCCCTTATAAATTTTAATGTTTCCATTTCATGATAAATGAATATAGTAAAATGCAAGTACACAATCCCTCCTCACAAGAGGAGACAACATGCCAAATTTTTGGCTCAAAACATGATAAAAATTGTAACTCCAAAATTTGTAACATCTGAACCACTCCACTTAGCTCCCAAAAACAACATGCAAGATTTCTTCAAATCACAAGAAAGGTTCTTGGTTGACCACCCAACCAATTGGCATCATTATATGCCACCAAGGAATCTAATATGGCATGCTAGCCTCCCCTCAAGCCCATGGGAAAGAGGAAACACACTTCACTTAGCACATAGGGAAGGTTTGAATGCACACAACACATTTTAACACCATTTGAAAACCATTTCAAAGCATAATGCAACCAAGAAAAAAATCTAAGAAGCTCCATGCTTCTAGCTTTGGGAAGAGGGGATAGGAATACCGATTTCATGTTTCATATAACCATGATAAAAATCCTTAAAATCCCTTATCTCTTCATGTTTTTATCGTCTTCTTATCACTCCAAAACTTCCCTTGTCTCTCCAAAGCCCCCTAAGAAGGATTTTCAAAAATAATAGTTTCCTTCTTGAGGGTAGGGATGAATTTCTAACCCATATGGAAATAAATCCCTACCTATAAACCAAATGTAAGAGGGTTCCCAAATATATTGCAAGAAAATTCTTCTCTCTTCCCATACAAGCTCCCAAAACCCACACCCTCAAGGGTGGGTGGAGAAAAAAAGAAGCAACACATAATGTATTTTCCACAATTGATCACACACAAACATGTAAGGAAAAATTGAGTAAAAACATAAGTATACAAGGTCCTACCTTGTATTCCACAAGCCAAAATTCCAAGGATGTTTTCCAAAAGAGCTCAAATCTCCACCAAGCTTCCAATATTTTTCCAAAATTCTCCAAGAAAAAGAACCCCATCTCCATGAAAGTGAGAGTTTAAAAGAAAATAAACAACCCAATAAAAGCAATGGGAAGGTGACAAATGTCACCTTCCACCAAAACCCAAACCAATGGAGAATCCACAAAATTGCACCCAAAAAGGAATAAGGGAAAATTCAAATTTAGCCCAAGCAATCATGAGAGAATTTCCCAAATCCCATACATTCCCAAAATCAAAGTTCCCATAAATATGAAGTTTTTGGGGAGAGGAAAAATGAGCCAATGGGCCTCATTTTCATTGAAAATAGCCCACCCACCCATAGGGATGGGGGCTAGGCCTCTTTTCCATGCAAATGAGGTCCCTTGCTTGTCATTTACCCTTCCTAAATGGCACATTTTTCCCAAATCCGAGTTTGGGAAAAATGTGGCATTTAGGAGGGGCAATTAGGCTCACCTAATCCATGATTAGGTGTCCTAATCCACCTAACCTCAACACATCATCCCAAAACAAAAAGAAGATGTTATAACGACAGAGAAAAGGGTGGCATTTAACATTATCAGAAATAAACAAAGGGAACATAACAACTTAGCAAGTATATAAGCAACATGCAATTTTATCACCATGATGGAGGGAAATATTAGGTTCACAATTCCAAAGCAAATAAAACAACACGACAAGCCACAACATGAGAAAGGGGTGTTGTAATTGATAATAAGAAGAAGAGGTTTGGCCATTAGGCCTTTTTTGTTAAGCGGTGTGTGTTGTCTAAATCCCACATTTTCCTCATGATTCATTTCCTGTCACCTACACAACTCAATGTAAACCTCATATCTGCCCAATATAATAATAAAATATGATATGATCATATGCATTGAAATCAACATCCATACAAGCCATGCTAAGCTAGAAGTATATCAAAATCATGAAACATCCACTAAATGAAATGATATAATCATCATCATACATAAAATATGGATCCAATATCAATACAAAACATGTCTATAATAACTCATGATATCATTTTCATAACATAATATTTGATGATGAACAATGGCATCATTTTCCTCATAGTCAACGTGTGAACAAGAGTTAGCATCCTAATGCTAGCAATACGATGTCATGAATAATGTCATATCAAAATAGTGTACTAAAGTAGTAATATCCCTATCAAACAACAATGTCATGTGATAATGTCTCATCAAAACAAAAAAATAAGCAATAATGTCCCTGTCAATAAGATAGTATAGATAAAATGAGTCAAACATGACCCAAAAAAAGAGCATTGAAAAAGGTGGGCACTACATCCCCTTCCCCTAAGAACCAAATTCCTTTAGGAAGTCACTAAAAGAGGTAAGGATATCATGCATGTAATGGTTTCGCATCCTCTCAAGTAGTTGCAAACTCATCATACATGTCCCACTGAACTCTAACTCTGGTCCAGTGTCGTGCCCCTAAAGGGACAAATTTCATGTGCTCACTAATACGCATGAGCTCCAAATTACACTAAGCATAAGCCTCCACCTATAAGGCAAACCAATCCAAAACATGAGTTGTATCAAGAGCATACTTTCGCAACACTGAGACATGAGGTGATAGAGCTAGGTGATAGAAAACTCAACCAATAGTATCTAATATCTCTAAAGTTCCAAAAAAATGAGGGGATAACTTAGAGCCCTTTCCATATCGGATCATATTTGTATGAATTAACCCTAAGAAACACCTCATCACCCTAAAGGAAGTGATTTTCTACCCTCTTCATTTCAGCATATGACTTCCGCATGCATGAGCATGCTCTAAATATTGTCAAATAAGAACAACATACTTCTCCATATTCTCAAGATATCCAGACCAAAAATAATCCTATCATATAACATTTCCTAACTCAACAATGTCCTGCAAGGTCTCCCATAGAAATCCTAACAAGCTACCATATCGATGGAGCTATGAAAACTATTGTTATAAGAAAACTCAACCAAATAAAGGTAATTCTCCCTTCATTTGTTGATCCATCACATACATCCAAGCATGTCCTCAAGTACCTAGTTCACCCTCTCAATATTTCCATCGGTCTCGAGGATGATACGTTGAACTAAAGTTAATCCAAGTCCCCAAAGATACCTCAAAAGAGGTCAAAAACACATAAGTGTAACTAATCCATGATCGCAAATGATCATCCTAGGTATACCATGCAATCTCACTACGTCATCCATAAATACCTATGTAATGGCAACCACATTATACAATACCTTTATCAAAGAGAAGCGGGAAACCTTGGTCAACTTATCCACCGTCACCATGATGGTGTCATGATGGAACGATGAAGTGGGAAGACCAATAATAAAGTATATTGACACCATGTCCCAATTCCACTCTATAATATCATGAGGGTAATGAGGACCAACAGGATGAGAATGCTCATCCTTCACCCTCTGCACTTAAGACAAAGAAAGCTATGAAATTTATAATATCACAATATAACCCCTCGCCAAAAATAAAGCTACGTCAAGTCCACATGCATCTTCTTCATCCTAGGATGGGTGAAGTAAGGTGCTTAATGTGCCTCAGAAAGAACCACCCTACACAAATCACCTACTCTAGGCACATATATGCACCTCTAAAACTAAATAAGACCATTAGAATCTAATGTGCACCCTACATACTTGCCCACTAAGGGCCCCTGAGACTCAACCATCTAGTTGGCACCCTCGTAGAAGCTATCACTGGAAGTTACTAAATTATCCTTCCTCTGAGATCTAATCATAATGTCAAGGTGGAATTATAATGTCACCACCTACTCAAGGCATCAGTGACAAAATTATCCTTCTCATTGATGTACTATATTTCTATGTCGTACTCATAAAGGAAATCCATCCAAGGTTGTTACTGGGTATTGAGGTTGGGCTGAGAAAAGATATGTTGAAGGCTCACACAATTTTTCCTTGATACAAATGGTCTTCCTAGAAGGAAAATCCTCCAACAAACCAATACATGAACCACTACTACGAAATTAAGATCCTAAGTGGAATAATTAAGTTCGTAGTCCTTGATCTTGCAGGACTTAAAAGTAGTAATGTGATGCTCCTACATGAGTACCACTCCATCCAATTCTCATCAATCGATGCATTTTTACAAACCACAAAGTCAACCAAAGGATTTGGAATTGTAAGGATGGGTGTAGTAGTCAATCACTCCTTAAGAAACTAAAATTCCTTCTCACACTTATTTGACCAACAAAATTTATTCCCTTTACATTGAAGGGAAGTAATAGGATTAGAAATCCTAGAAAAATCCTAAACAAAATGATGGTAGTAACTAGATAATCCCATAAAGATCCTAACATCTATCACTATGGTGGGGTTTGGCTAATCAATGGTAGCACAAATCTTCTATAGATCTACTAAGATACCCTCACCTGTGATAATGTGCCCCAAGTACTAAATCTTGGTTTGAAATAAGGAACACTTCTCTAAATTCCCAAACAACTGATGCTCCCTCAAAACTTGTAATACCTTCCTCAAGTGCTCCTAGTGATCCTCAATCGAGTGAGAATATATCAATATTTCATCTAGAAACACAATGAAAACAAATTCTAAGAAGGTCTTGAAAACCCCATTCATGAGGCTCATGAAAATTCCAGGTACATTAGTCGGACCAAAAAGAACTACTATGAAATTTTAATGCCCATACCGAGTCTAAAAATTTGTCTTGTGGATGTGTTCTTTTGTGATGTACATCCGATGGTATCCCGACTTCAAATCTATCTTGGACAGAAACTCTTTCTCCCCTAATATTATCAAAAAAATCATCTCTATGTGGCAAAGGATAATGGTTCTTCAACATTACCTTGTTCGCTTATCGAAATTCAACAAAAAGGAAAGGACCCGTCCTTCTTCTTCACAAATATCATCGACGTGCCCCAGGGAGACACACTAGGTTAGATGAGGACCTTCTCTAAAATATCCTCTAACGAAGTCTTGAGCTCATGGAGCTAATGTGTGGTCATCATATACGAGCACTAGACACATTTGCAAAACCCATAACAAGATCAATAATAAATTCCACCTCTCAACTTGGTGGCATACCCGGAGCTCACTAGGGAAAACATCTAAAAACACTCTCAAAATAGGGTACCCATCCTAAGGTGAACTCATTAGAATCTACTATGATCTATCATTGATTATCATCTCAAACCCTTGCACATGCTCATCTTGAGCTACATAGTAGAAATTATATACAGGAACACCGGTCTCTAAACCCCGATATAACTACATATGTCATCCACACACTTAGTAGACGATGAGAATCAATCCAATCCATACCTATAATGACCTCATAAGATCCCAATAGAAAAAAATTGAAGGTCTAAGGTAGTGGATAATACACTTAGATCCGAATAAAACTCTCCACTTACAAGTCTATGAAGATCTTGGCTCTAGTGGCCAACTCTACCGCCTAGAAGTCACCAATCCACATTTATCCACTAAAGAGGGCAATATAAATAGGTGTACCCCTAATCATACATGTCATCTCAATGAGTGTGGCCTCGATGCTCTGCCCGATGGTTCTCCACCATAGTATAGACATAATGAGCATGTTATATAGTGCCAACTATCTTCTTTATATCCGATTCCCTTTTCCTCTCAGAAAAATATGGTCTTTGAGGACAAAATATAGTATAAAGATCAAGGGTCCCACAAATGAAACAACTTGGTGCATCTTTGTGTAATTTAGACCCTCCTGTGCTCTGATGTACTAACCCTATGGGTCCCACTCTAGATGAATGTTGTGAACAATCATGATTAGGTTGCTAGCTACCTGCTCTCCTATCTCTGCCCAAAATCTAAAGATTATGGACCCTACCTCTCTAACTATCATGTCCTCGGCCTAGTCTTATGTTTTTGAGAGTGTGGAGGAGGTCGTGAAGCTGATTGAAAAGGTCTAAACCCTCCCCTCATGGTGGAGCGAAGCCATGAGATCTTTGATCCTAAAATGAGTGAGCTCACTCTTATAATTTTCCTCGCCTTCCTATCTCAAGACTCTTGTGTCTTGGTCCTCCTATCCACCGCAAGATAGGCTTTCTCCACCAACTTCTCCAAGGTCAAGGGAGGTAAAATCCTCACTTCTCCTTCCAATTTTGCATTCAATCCCATGATGAACCTTTTCACATGTATTTTCTCATCCTGAAGATAGTTGACATATTGAAAAAGGTCAAAAAAATGTACTCATACTAGGCCACAAAATGAAACCTGTTGGAGCTCATAAGTGATGGTCTCACGGGTCAAATGGAGCTTCCACTCCTCATTCCTCCACTAGATTTCTATCACATCATAGAGGAGGTGTATGGCTAGGAGTAGACACTAAATCATGCACTTTGGGTATATTTATAGGTCTTAGTCACATACCACTATTCATATGATTCCTTAGCAAGAAAATTACTAATTGAAAAGTATCTTTGGCCTCTTTACTTTCTTTCTGGTTTCCTTCTTGGTCTTACACACCATCTTACCCATTCTAACCTTCGACACTTCAGTTTTTATGAGTCTGGACACCAATGCCCAACTAGGATGTCGCACCCGAGATGCCCCCATCCCCTCTAGACACCTCCGACCTCTTTGTATCTTTCTCACATCTTTTTTTCCTTTTTAGCTGTTGGGAATCTTATTTTCTTGGTGTAGACAAAAATCACACACTTTGGGTAATTATCTAGTCCTAATTGCATATTATTATTTATATGATTCCTAAGTAAGAAAATTACTAATTAACCAATGTCTTTGGCCATATTTTCTTTCTTTCTATTACCACTTTTGGTCTTCCACATCTTCTTACTCAATCGGCCTTTAACCCTTCGCTTTCTTTGAGTCTAGACACTAGCACCCGATCAGAAACTAGCGCTAGGTGCCCCTATCCCCTCCGGGTGCCCCCCGACCTATTTGTACTTTACTCACATATTTTGGGTCCTTTCACCATTTGAAAATCTTATCTTTTTGGTATTTCACCTTTTCGGGGTTAATTATGAAGTTCAAGAAAAGGAATCCTATAAATATAAAGTTATGTGGTCATAATAAAGGACCAAGTACTAAGAATTAGCTATCACTACCTAAAGTTGTATCCAAAGGTTATTCAATAGAATTCAAGCATTCATTCAAGGGCAAGGGACTGAATTCTTCTAGATACACTTCATAGGAGGGAAATTTTGTTCGATTTCATACACACATCTACTACATTTTCTTACATCTAGTTATTTTCTTGCTATCAAGTGCAACACACACAAGAGCCACCTAGGGCATAATTTTGCGCACACACACACACACACACACACACACACACACACACACACACACACACACACACACACACACACACACACACACACACACACACACATGCACACACACCTAGAACTATATTGGGTCTAAAATGTAGTGTAGCTCTTAGTCATAAGTTCACATGTTTTATAGTTGAGGACAAATAACCCCTCATTTTCATTCTTTTCTTTTAGGATTTGATACAATCTTGATAGTTTTTAGGTCAATCTTTCATTTCAGGTTATCAATGATATTGGTGATCATTGTGAGACATATTAGCGATAAAATTCGAAGGACAATGAACATATAGAGACCCTGTGAAGGAGGTTTCTTGTGGGTTTTAGTAGTCACATGTTCCTAGAGCAGGTCTAGGGTGCCCATAGGCACCCTTGCCCCTTTACAGCACCCCAATCCAAGAAGATCATCGATAGCACATTTTTCTAAGTCTCAATGTGACACTTATACCTCTTTATTTATTGTGTCAAGATTTCAAGATAACCTAGGATTAATTACAAAACAGCTAAGTCATTCTATCTCCTCTTTGTAACTAGGTTTTCATAGTTTCTATCTTAATTTTCTTTTTCTATTTTTGCTCTTAATTGATTATTCATTTACTACTACATTGCAATCGATTAGGCATTCATATTATTCATATTTTGCTTAATCATTTTGGTGAACCCCACTCGATGTGAACACTCTTAGGGTCCTCATACTTCTATTGCTTTTATCTTCCTAAGATCTTCTCATCATGAGTATCTCTATTAATGATTTCCTTCTCATTAATCCTAAATTAAGAGATAAAATCAAAACTCTCCTAGCTACTACTCACATTCCTTCGGATATCCATCAAGACATAGTGTATAAAACATTCGTAGATGCATTTTCTCAGCACATTGCTTTTCCATCCAATCCTAATGTTGATCTTGCTATTTTCGACAATGATCCACCTCTACACATCATGATTCACATTTATAATTTGGGTGTCAAACATACTCTAGTCAATAATAGATGTGAACTTAATCTCGCCCTATGTCATTCTTTGAAAAATTGGGTATCTTTATTGCTAATGTTATTCCTTCATCTCTTTCTTTTTGTTCTTATGATGCCTTTATTCGTCCATGCATAGGTCACATTAATTTTCCTATTAGTGTCGGGCCAAAATCTCTTAACATAGTTTTAATTGTCAATGATTTCTTGGTTTCGTATAATCACTTAGTAGGTCATGGCTTCATGTTATGTAATCAATTCCATCTATGGTGCATTTATGTGTCAAATTCTTACATGGTGGCATAGAATATACAGTTCCTATTGATCATCATCCATTCAAATATTGTGACCATGATCCCAACACTACTCTTCCTACTCCAACATCTGCTACCACCGATGAACCGCAACCTATGGATACTCTAGCTCATTTTCCACCACTTGAAGGTGTTATTTTATTGTAGATATTATCTCATCTACATCATCACCCCTCCTACTTATACTAGTATTTTGATTCTTTATTGGGTGCCTATCTCGACATCATTTGTTGTTCCATCTCACTCACCTTCTCATGAGAAACCTCCACCAACACGTCCTCCATTTACATGCACACTTTTTATAAATGAATATCATTGCCAACACATTCTATTCTATTCTATCCTAATTTCTCTGAATCTATATGTGCACATGATGGGTTGACTCGACTAGGGTTTATAGTTGATGACATGTCTCCTCCACCTCATGATTCTCATCTTTATCATGGATCTATCTCGCATTACTACCGCTTATGGTCTTCGTGTCTTTCATCTCACAAGATTTATTATGTGTGCTCATCACACTTCTTCACTCACACTCTTACAATCTTGGCTTAATTACATTAGGAGCATGATAGACCCCGATCATATTGACATATCATTCCTCGTATCATTTTGTCGCATTTTTATTTTCAATGACTCATTTCTTATCTATTCACAAAATCTTACCTCTTGTATGCACATATTTTCCACTACCTCCATTCACTGATGAAGAATATGTTATGGGCATGTATAATTTACATCTCAATGGTTATTTACTTGACCAACCTAATACTATCGCTTATCAAGTTTCAAATGCTTCACCATTTGGGTTTTACCATAATAATGATGACCTCTTAGATAACATCACTTTATCTTTCTATTATCATCACTCGCTTGAGAGTATCACACTTATTTCTCCCCCTCTAGTATCTACAAGCATCATATTCTCTTATCATTTCACATATATTCTCACACCTACAACAAACATGTATCTTGATACATGATCGTAATGTTGTGATTCCCGCTAAAACAACCCACTTGAGACCCAACAAACAACCTAGGGTTAGTTAGAAATTTATGGAATAATTTTTTTATTAGAAGTGTCCACAACCAAGTTGTAGAACAATAGTTGACACTAATAGGCTCTAGAATAATTCAATTTCACTATAACATACTTTTCCTTTATTAACAATCATCAGACTCACAAGGTCCTAAACTCAAGGGTTAGAAGTTCCAGTTAGGTTCAAGGAGTAATTTATCCCCATACCCACTCTCTAATAGGCTTAGAGTTTAAACTTGATTTTTCTCACACTTAAAACTTCCAAAATTTCCCTAAATCATTCCCATTGGATAGGAAATTTTCTCACCTTTCTCGATGATATAAAGAAGTCCTCCTAACTCCTTCAGAAACTCAAGATATGGATAGGCGGACTTTAGGGATCAAATTTTCCCCAAGGGGACACGTGTCAAGTAGGGGTGAAGAGAAAATTTCAGGTTGGCGGGTCGCGGGGTGGTGTTTGGAATTTTTTTCCTTTCATGGGAGAAAATCAACATTTGCACTCCGTGCCTTTGTGAGTCCTCTAAGGACACATGGTGGCCCCTGCAGTCATCAACAGTAAACAAAGGAAGGGCAGAGCGGCGGGAGTCTTGTGGCAATTTTGCCAAAGGGGAAGAAAATCCAATTTGGCATCCATGCACCCATGGGTCCGCTTAGGGACACATGGTGCTCCATAATTCGATATGGGGAGAAGAGAGAGGGAGACGGAGTAGAGCGGTAGGGAGATTTGGTGAAATTTACTAAAGGGGAGATAAGGGAAAGGTTGGACGCGTGGGTTCGCGTGCCATGGATAGAATTTCCCATGGCAAGGGCGGTAGTGCGGAGCCATGGGAGGAAACACAAAAATTTTCCAAATAAAAATTTTCAAAGAAAAAGGGGGTCACAAGGGTTCCTCCCCCTCTGCTAGCACCCAAAGTTGCCACATGGCAGCCTGTGATAGGCCGCGGGCCAGCGGGGAGAAATGGAAAAATTTTCCAAAATTTTCTAAAAGGTCTTAGAGCAAAAAGGATGCCGTGCCTCCGCAGTTGCCCTATGAGGACATGTGTCAGCCTATGATTTGTTGCGGGCTAGCGAAGGAACATTCAAAAAAAAAAATTAACCAAAATTTAAAATTTTCCTAAGGATTTTAACAGGAATTTTTCGGCCGCAGGCCCGCTAGGGAAAATTTTCCCAAATTTTCCCGCCAAGGCAGGAAAACTTCAGAGGGCCATAACTTTTGCTAGAAAGCTTGGTTTTGGGAAAACAAGGACTTTCTGGAAATCTCTCGATGCCCTCTTTGTATAGGAAACATAAATTTTACATTTTGATAAAGTTTAAGGGGTCAATTTTACAAAAAAAAATTGTATGATTTTTAAAAAGCCAATTGGTAATTTCCAACTTTCAAATTTGATTAAATTGGATCTCCTCCTTTACTCAACATGCCAAACAGACATGGAGGATTGGTCTAGGGAGGGTTTAAAGTGTTTTAGGAAGGTAAATTTCACTTGTTTGATTTCTAATTTACATTTTTCCATCAAATGACAAAAACAACTATAAAAGGGATTGGGCTCAGTTTTGCAATGTTTTAAATTGTTTTCTTAAGTGTTCTTTGTCAATTTGAGTTCATTGATGTCTTAGCATGCTAGATTATATCATTTTCTAGTTGATTACAATGTGCAGGTCTGAACTGTACATTTTGATTAAATTTGCCAGTTTTAAAATATTTACAAGAGATCAAATCCCAAGAGATCCATCTAACTTTTCAATATGCAAGTATGGCATTTCATTTCCAATCTAATCTAATACATTCAGTTACTTTAAACAAACCATTCTGGATCAAAAGCAAATATTAAATTTCATTTTTACACATTTCCAAAAATACAAAATACAACATTATTTCCATGTGCATTTCTTCTTTCCAAACAGAGATCTAACTATCTCTTTTGCCATACAATGAAACATTGAATTTAATTCAACAATGCATATGAGAGAAGATCTTTCAATTCTTTATTAATTTCAAAAGAAATACATCTTTCAAAGTTTGACTATAACAAACAGAATTCTATTTCTTTCTTTTCAATGTACAGAGCAGAATGTAAATGTCTTTCACACTTTGAATATACACTTTCATAATCAAATTACATACATATTTTCTTCACAAAATACATATTACAATTTCATCCACATCATAGTGGGAAAGGTTACAATGAAATAAATTTGTTTCTCAAAGGACTGTCAAAACTGTATTTTCCTTTGCTCCAGAATAGTAACATGCAATTTTTCTCTTTCTCCAAGTTGATCATAACAAAAGTGGGGGAAAGGAAACGCTCTCCACCCAACCAAGACATTCATTGAAAGGAGAAGCCTTCCTTCATCATTGGCCCCCGAGCCCCAACCAAAACACAATAAGAGGTGTGATTCAACCCATGGCAAACAACTAGCTTCCACAACACACAACATTCTTTCAACATGCATAATTCATATAAAATACACCACACAAAACAGCAGCTCACAATTGCATTTGGAAACAATCAAAACAAAACTCAGGCTTGATCATGCAAGCCAAAGGAGCAAGGTCTATGGGGGAAGCTGCTTATGCCTCCCAATTGGGAATTGGGCATCCACCAAAACAAACTACCAATAAATTTCACCACACATATCCTTATGCCCCCACAAATCCCTCCTTATGCCCCCAATAGATTTTCTTATGCCCCCACAAAGTAAGAAATGCAAGCTATTTATTTTCCATGGTGGATCCCAAACCCAAACTCCCTCCACAAAACTCTAATGTCAATGGCATTCCTTATGCCCCCACATGGATTCCCCATAGCCTTCTCCTACACCATCCCTATGGAAATCTACCCAACCAGCCAATAAATAAAACAAAACATGCACCATTCATCCATACACAAAAGAAAGTGACAACATAAAAGAAGAGTTAAATTCCTACCTTTCCATGGTAGCTTTTGTTTCCAAACAACAACTTCAAGGCTCAAAACACAGTCCAAAACAGCAATCTCCCAAGCATGCAAAGATTTCTCCAAACTTCCTCCAAAAACAAGAGCTCCAACACAAGAAAATGTGCCCCCAAAGAAGTTGCAAAATGATTCAACAACCCAAAACAAGCAAGGAGTTTGAATTATATAGAAGAGGGAAGAGAAGAGGATGATGTGGATCCATGTAGGATGCCACATCACACATCCTCAAATTCAAACACAAAAGACAAAATCCATTTTCCCAAGCACAATAAAGAGGTGGGTGAAAATATGACAATTTACTTGCACACTCCAAAAGCCCACACCCCAAAGGACTGTAAATAAATAACATGTAAGAGAGTGCAATCCAAAACAAGCAACATGATTAATAAAATGCATTATAAAAGCCTAAAATCACCTCTCCAACCATAAGTATGGTTGGTAAATTAAATTTAGAGGCATGGGACAAGTTTTACTTGTCCCACAAGCCTCCAAAACAGCCCCAAGGACAAATTCGAATTTTTCATGGAGGTGGAGTATTTCATACTCCAAAACCGACTTACACAAACTCTTACACAACTTACACATCCCTTACATATTTAATACAAACAGCCAACAACTTCCATTATTACTTTCCCATATCCCAATTTAATTTATTTAAATTTTAACCATATGATTTCTCACATTAATCTACCACATTTTAATTAATTAAAAGAAAAGGAACACATTACTAATAAAATACATACAACAATAATAAAAATTAACCACATCAATAAAATACATAATACCCATGGTCACATATAAAGGAAATCCCCCCCATGGGAATCCCTAACAAAAATACAACACACAACACAATAAAACAAGTTACCATGCTTGACCTCCGCCGAATTCACCTAGAATTCCATTGCATGTTGGTCTTCAATCCCCGATGTTTTGTTGTGATATTTATAACCTACAAAATACAAATATCTCATTCAGCCTCATGGCCATATCGAACATCCAACATGATATAAATAGAATCACAAATCATCTAAGTATGTAAATCACAACAACATCAAATAAGTTTAACATTATAACATATAATTCATCCCAACAACTAATCATCATAAAATATCCATTTCTAGATCTACTCATAATATCCAAAATCATATGTCTGAACAACATCCATGTCAAATAATATATCATCATCCACATACGAGTGTCTCTAATGCCCATCATGCATCATAATCAAATCAAGATCAACAATAATCCATGATCAAATGTCTAACATCCCACTAAGTCAAAACATAATAATGTCTATAATGTAATCACAATATCAAAATGAACATCAAAATGTGTCAAAGGGAAGTGGGCACTACATTCGTCATTTCTTGATGATGCAATCTTGTGTTATGGTTCACACTTGACTATTGAGGGCATCTTATACACATGAACCTCACACACACTACACACTTGACACACTCACAACACATACTTCTCACACATATTCATCACTATACAACCAACATACTTGCGACACATTCTTCCTAATACACACATCCAACATAACATACTACATGTTTGACACACTCACAATACAAACTTCTTGCACTTATTCATCAATAAAAACTCAACGTAATAGCAATACCTGATCTTCATGCACATTCAACTCAACATACAACACACTTAACATACTTACAACATACTCCATAATCAATTCTTCTACAACATACCTCTTTTACATCACATGACACATCTCTCTTGTGCGCAATCAACAAAAACATCTTACACAATCCACATAATCACAACACACTACCTACTCAACATTTTCACAACATCCCTTTCTCATATACATATGACATAATCTACCATAATCATGGGATTTTCACAACACATATCTCTTAACAGACAACATTATGCACTCAACATTCCCACAATCAATCTCTTTCAACAACATCTAGTAAAATTTCATAACATCTTACACAAAGTGACACATTCACAACACCTTTCTCTCATGCACAAACAACAACACATGTTGCACATCCAACATATCTATCGCACAATCAACACACCACACCACCTTATGACGTACTCTAGTTCCACGTTCTATACTCAACTATTGAGAGTCTACACCTCAAATGGACCTCACCACACTTGCTCACTCATTCACTCACTCACTATGCTCTATGATTTATCGATCACATCTTTCTAATACACATAATTTGAACCATTTCCTAATGATGCACTCTTTCTCTACGGTTCATACTTAGCTATATAGGAGTGTGTGTAAATGAACCTCATCACATACATACACATCCACTCATGGGTCACGTTAGTCCTATCATTCATTTTTCATTCCATTCCATCTCATCCACAACATACTACATAGCTAGTCGCATGTACTCTTTCTTTCTTATGCTTACATGTACACTTTATTACACATGCTAGATAGATATCTTGTATGTCATTATCTTTTCCATACACACATGTGCGTTCACTTTTTTTCTAGTTTTGATCATAGATTCTACATATCTATACACGTAACATGGATGTTTGGTGCATTACCTATTACCAATCCCATAGCGGCTCTTGGGGCATCCACTTTTGTACACTACAGGTGTTATTATTTCATTTCATAGAATATTACTTTATCGAATTATACACGGCTTGACATAATTTTTTTCCTTCTAATGTGCTAATAGGTCCTTCATGTGTAACATTTGTATTGTATGTTTATTTTCTTCCATGGTTGTTCGTTACATTGTTTGTCATTGTTTTTCATTATTTGTAGGATTTTTCCTTTGTCTTGTGTGCACACTTGTCTATTTTTGGACTAGTCGGCCTCGATTGTCTTGCAACATCATGAGTGATGTCTCATTTTTAAAATCCACTTTTCATAGTCTACATTGTCTTCTTGTGTCTTAGCTTACACATTGGTTTCTTGTTTCTTAGTTTACATTCTATTTTATACATGCATGTTTGTGTTTACTTGCACTAACACTTGTTTTCCTAGCCACTTTGTTTACATGTGCCTTGATTTCTACTAAGCACACTCCCTCCCCCTCGTAGGGAATTAGTTTCAACACCATTTTTGGTCCTCCTTTGGGCCACCTTATCACATCATATACACCCCAAACGAGGGGGGAATTGTTTGGTTGAATTGATCACCCCATACATTAGTCTAAAGACAGTTAAACATGGCACAAGATGATCTCGGATAGCATAGTCATTAGCATTAGACAGGGCTCAAAATCTAACTTGGTTCCTTACTGCAGCATAGACACCAGCACCCAGACCAGGATAGTAGTGCCTAGGTACCCCTAACCCTTCTTAAATGCCTATGACCAAGGGGAAGTTATATAGCATTAGTCGGTGCAAAGACAAATATAGTACTTCACACCGTGGCTTTTACATGGCATACTATCCTCAAAGACACATAGCATAAAGCATTTTCTTTTCACCATTGAGTTAAAAATGGTCAAACTAGATTGGATTTTTACACACCATCTACAGTGGTGTTCCATATATTGGGAAGAAGTTAAAGGTTGGAGGATGATACCAAACTTTTCTCCCTACACTTCTTCCAGTTCTTGGCATGAGATCACCTAAAAAATCGCAGTGGGACAAGTGACATGAGATCACCCAAAAAAATCACTCCTCTACATCATCTACAGGATCCTTTCTACACTCTTTTCCTCATCATGGATCAGGTGCACATGTTCCTTTTTCACATTTTACATGTTTTCTTACATACTTTTTACACATTTTGATCATATACACGTGTATTTGACTACTTGTTTGTTCTTCTCTTTTGCAAGTCCATTATTATGGGAAGAAGTAGATAACATCATCTAACAACAATAGCATCAATCATAATAGCACACCGACAACAACCGACATAAACAACAACAGAACATTGGTGACATCTACACATGCGTTTCCACCTCGGGTTCATCATCATCATCACTTTTTTAAACTTTCTCCTCTCTAATTTCCACACTTCACATTTGTATCACTCCACATTTTTTCCTTGTCTCTCAAAGATGCTTTTTCCATCAATCTACATGGTTATCATGTATGCATATATTATCTACTTTATGTTATCGATATTTCTCTCAAAAACATAAAGTGGGGGAAAATGTAGACACAAAATCACACTTTGGGTAATTATATAGTCTTCATTACATTATACTATTCATATGGTTCCTAAGTAAGAAAAGTACTAATTAACCCATTTCTTTGGCCATATTTACTTTCTTTTTGTTGCCACTTTTGGTCTTGCACATCATCTTTCTCAATCGACCTCCGACCCTTCGATTTCTCTAAGTCTAAACACCAAAGACCTAGCCAAGACACTAGCGTCAAGTGCCCCCATCCCCTCTGGGATCCCCTAACCTCTTTATAATTTACTCACATATTTTTGGTCCTTTCTATCTGTTTAAGCATCTTATCTTTTTGGTAGTTGACCTTTTCAAGGTTAATTACAAAATTTAAGAAAAGGAATCATATAAATATAAAGTTATGTGGTCATAATAAAGGACCAAGCACTAAACATTAGCTATCACCACCTAAGGTTTCATCAAAATGTTATTCAAGAGCATTCAAGTATCCATTTTAACATCCATTCAAGGGAAAGGGACTACATTATTTTTCATACACTTCATAAGATGGGAAGTTCGTTTCTATTTCATGCACATATTTACTACATTTTCTTCCATCTAGCTATTTTCTCGCCATCAAGTGTGACATGCACAAGAGCCATCTAGGAGATGATTTCACACACACACACCTAGAAATACATTGGGTTTGAAATGTAGTGTAGTTCTCAGTCATAGGTTCACATGTTTGACATCTGAGGATAGTTTGACCCCTCATTTATATTCTTTTCTTTTTAGGATTTGATGTACTCTTGATGGTTTTATAGGTCAATATTTCATTGTAGGTTATCAGTGACATTGATGATTATTGTGTGACATACTAGCGACAAAATGTAAAGGACATTGAACATCTTGCAAAACCTACGAAGGAGGTTTCCTATGGGTTTGAGTAGTCAAAGGTTCCCAAAGCAGGGTATAAGGCACCCGTAGGTGCCCCTACTCCTTTCTAGGCACCCCGGTCTAGGAAAATTTCCATCTCCCATATTTTTCGAGTCTTTGTGCAACACTTCTACCTATTATGGCATTCATATCATTCATATTTTGCTTAATCATTTGGTGTTCGGACTTTTAGTGGTTGATTACAAAATTCAAAAATGGAATTATATAAATACAAATCTATGTGACCATAATAAAGGACCAAGAACTAAGCATCTATTATCATCACCTAAGGTTGCATCTAAAGGCAATTACAAGAGAATTAAAGCTTCCATCTAGCATCCATTCAAGGGAAAATGGAATGAATTCTTCTACATACATTTTATAGGAGAGGAATTTCATTTTTCCCCGTGTACACATCTATCTACATTTTATACATCTAGTTATTTATCACTATTAAGTACAACTTACGGAAGATCCACCTAGGGCATGATTCTACACACACACGCATACATGTAGAACTACATGGATTATGCAATGTAGTGCGCTTCCCAGATTAGAAGTTCATTCAGTTAGGTGACTTCTAGGGTCAATCCAACTCCCCATTTACATATTTTTATTTTTAGGATTTGATATGTTTTAGAGTTGTGTAGGTATTCTTTCTCTTTACGGGTTTCAGGAGAATTTGGCGATCAAGTAGTGAAGTACAGGTGATTAAAGGTGACATCTAACGAACATCTCGTGACCCTACAAAATTGAGTTTATGAATTTTTGAGTAGTCACAGGTGCCCATATGAGGTCTATAGCACCCTAGGAACCCTTGACCCTGCACAAGTGCCCTAGTCCTGGCATTCCTAATAGTTATACATTTGTTTAGACTCAATTGTGAAACTATGATTTTTGGTTTCATCAATTTTCTAGTCCGGGACACCATGACTTTCAGATTATTGTGAATAAGATAAGCATCTTACCCTCTCTCTTGCACTTAGGGTTTCAAATTTATTAGCTTACTTGCTTGTGTCAAATTTCTACTTTATTGCATATCTATATATGTGTTGTAACTTAATTATAATTTAACATTTATTTTCCAATATTTGTTAAATCATTTGGTGAACCCATTGCTCAAACCCACCTTACTTCTAGGTCTTTTATCATTTCATTTTCTCATTATGGCTCAATATTATGGAAAATTTACTGAAGCCCACCTTCAAGATCTTAATGATCATCTTGTTAAGCATCCTTAGTATCTAGACCTACTTTTATTCCCCACTCGTGAGGAAGCCACTAATTTTTGGAGCTTGGTGTTCTTGCATCCATTCCTACTTCCATGCCTATTAATACTCAACTTCCTACCTCCACTCTTTTGCATACTTCTATTGTTCCCATTTTTGTTCCTAATCCCACCAACCACTTCAGTCCACCTCTTGTTTCTCACATGCAGCAAGTCTCTTCCACGATCACTCAATATATAGCCTCACTATATTAGGATCTCCAAGTTCAAATATGTCAACTACAATAGGCTACTTCCCATGCATCTCCATCTCTAGATTCCACTTTGTTACTTCATACTCCTTTCACACCCACCATCTCCACTTATACACTTCCTCTTAATTTCATCACTCCCAAGATCCCCATTTTCAATGGTCATGGTGACCCCAAGAGCATATCCAAGCATTTCATAAGGCATGTCTATATTTTTTGGATGATGATACTCTATTATCTAAGATCTTTCTTAGAATTCTTCATGATTATGTAATGTGTTGGTTATATGATCTACCTATCCACTCGGTAACATATTTCATGCATTTAGCCAATGCTTTTCTCACTCATTTCTCTATCAATATCGGCTCTAAGATATCATATGCTCAACTCACATAACTTAAGCAAGGATCTAACGAACATCTAGCAGATTATGTCTTGTGATATAAGAACAACTTAGTTAAGATGTCTAATGTGTTTACGGACTTTGAACTTCAAGATCTATTTGTCCAAATTCTATTACCGCCTCTCCAGGAGAGTGTTATCTTCGAGACATCTCCATCATTCGATCATTTATGTCATACTCTTAAGCTACATGAAACTAAACTATTATCTATAGGAAAGATTAAGTATCATGAGTAGGCTTCATCTTCTACATGCTTTTAAATTAAATCAACTTTCAATCCATCTACAAAACCTACTAAAGCTAAAGCTACAGTCAACGATGTATCTAATCCTAAAAATATTTAATGGTAACTACCTAAGCATATGAATACTAAATTGACTTGTGCTCCGCATATTCTATTGCCACAACTTATTGAGAGAAATCTTATTATGCTTCCTCCTCTCGCTCAATCTGGACCCATCTCATCCTAAAGGTCATAATTACAATGAAAATTTAGATGCGATTATCATCAATGCATTGGGCATTCTATAGATCGATGTTTCAAAATTGAAATATTATTCAAGATCTTATCGATAATAATGCAATCGAGCTTCATGTGAACCTATGACTTCCGCATCGGTAAATGAAAATCACAAGCTTAATATCTTCAACAATCATCTTCCAAAACATGACAAGCAAGTGGTTTACCCTTTAACCAATCATACATATCACACAAAGTGCCTCTCCCTGCATTGGGGAGCATGATTTCCTATTTGCTTGTGTTGAGGCATCTCCACCGATCATTTATTTCTTTGGTCATGACTATCATGTTACATTCTCTTTTGATCACTTACACATTAGTGCTTCTATTAGATCTATTTATATCAATAACACTATGATTGATCCATTATTTCACGTAAGTGCATGTTCTAATGCATTTCTTTTCACTATTGATTATCTACTCTCACAAATTTCATATCAAGTTCCTATATTATATGGTTATGTCAATATTTCAGTTACCATCAATACTTTTACCATGATTTTTCCTTTTGGCACCTTCAATAAAAGGGTGTGATATGTTCTTAGGTCTTACCTAGCTTTATGCAACTCGGGGTATCATTTCCATGAATCACTTGTGCCTAAATCTCATTCACCACACACAAGTCATTACTATCATTAGTGTTCCACCATGCACACCATGGTCGTAACCTCCTATTGAGGTTTCCTTTGTACTCACTAGAGAATTTAGGTCCCCACGACCTCTTAAATTTAAATCATGCTCTTGTTTGGTTGAACACAACCTACTCGATCCTATGAGTCTACTAGGCCATCTCATCATTCTAGGTCCACCACTCAAACAACTCCTCTACATAGGTATAAATCACCTCCTCGATTTCCTTCACATAGGTGTTCATCGCCCCACACTCTTTGCTTTGCATAGGTTTCCATCACCTTTGTGATCTCCTTCACATAGGTGTACATCACCTTCATGGTCTCCTTCATGTAGGTGTTCATCACCTTCTAGGTCTTATACACATAGTTCTCATTCACCGATACATTATATGTCTCATTCCCCACCAATCTTAGAGCATGGTCACACACCTTTATCTCTATAAGCATTAGGTAAAGGACCATCATCTTTCACTTTTATCAGATAGCATACTCATCATTGCACACTTTGGGGGCATCTTTCTTCCTCTTCCCCCTTATAGCATTCTCAAATGTCTTATATTTTGACTATTTCACTTCATACTTTGGATCTAGTCCTTCATACTCATCTTACACATCTTGATACATGTTGTGTGTATCATCATTACCCGATGATGCACTCTTGTGCTATGGTTCACAATTGACTTGAGGGATCACTGCATTCATGAACCTCACATCACACCACACAACACACTACACACTTGGTCCATTCACGACGTATCTTTCTCGCATACATTCAACATGACTCATTACCCTATGACACACTCTAGTTCCTTGGTTCATACTTGACTACTGAGGGTCTAAATCTGAAATGAACTTCACCGCACTCACTCACTCTCTATGCTCTACGCTTCAATGATTACATATTTCTAGTGCATAATTCAAACCATTTCCCGATGATGCATTCTTGTTCTATGTTTCATTCTTGACTGCTAAGGGGAATTTATAAATGAACCTCATCTCATGCATACTCATTCACACTTACTCAAGGAGCATGCTACTCCTATCACACTCAATCTACATTCCATTCCTTTTCACACTCACAACATACTGTATATATTGGTTGCACATTGATCTTGTTTACTTATGCTTGCATGTTACACTTCGGTTACTATGTTAGATAGATACTTTGTATGTCAATATCTTCATCATATACACATGCACGTTCACTTTCCTTATATTTATGATAGCATAATTTACATTTATTGTTATATGTAGCATGCAAGTTTGGCACTATACCTCTTACCAATCCCACAACATGCTCTTAGGGGCATCCACTTCCGTACACATCACATGTGTTATTGTTTCATTTTATACTACTTCATATTCTTACTAGCACACTACTATATTAGATCATACACACTTTGACATACTTTTATCTTTCTAACATGTTAACGGGTGCTTCATGTGTAGCATTTGTCTTATAGGAACTATTTGTTATCATGGTTGTTTGTTACTCGCATATCACTATTTGTCATTGTTTGTCATTGTTTTCCATCGTTTATGATTTTTTCCATATTTCTTACTTGTTCTATTATTACTTGTATGCTTTTATCCACTTTTGCCTTGATTTTCTTACAACATCATGAGTGATGTCCCATTTTTACAACCCACTTTTCATGGTCTACATTTTCTTCTTTCTTTCTAGCTTACATATTGTCTTCTATATGCGTATTTGTCTTTTATCATTTACACTTTTTTCAGCCACTTTGTTTACATGTGCCTTGGTTTCTACCAAGCACACTCCCTCCCCATAGGGCATCGTTTTACGTGTGGCATCTAGTCCTCTTTTGGGTTGTATACTCCTCGTGACATCATATGCACCCTAAATGAGGGGGAATATATTAGGTGAATCAGTCACCCTATTCAGTTCACAAATCACAAGATAAAGCATAGTTCAAGCACCATACATCACAAATGTTCAATATTAAAAATGGCCTAGAATATAACTTAAGTCTTTAGCATAGCATACAAGCTAGCGCCTAGATACGACATGAGCACCTAGGAGCTTCGAACCTTCTTGGCGCTTATAACCAGGGGATACTTATAGCATTTTTCTTAGATTGGCACGATTTACACAAGCAGTCTACACATCAGTTTTCTCAATACATGCATAGTATTCCAACAATCAACATGTATACTTTCCCTTTTTTCTATTCATGTTGGATAAAAATGGATCAGATTTGAACAAAGGAGGATCACACCATCTGCAATGGTGTATAAATCGTTGGGAAGAATTCAAAGGATGGAGAATAACATTATACCTTTCTCCCTACACTCTTCTCCCCTGGCGTGAGATCACCCAAAAAACTCACACTTGGCACAGTCGGTGTGAGATCTCTTGAAAAAATCAATCTTGGCGTGAGATCACCCAAAAATATCTTTCTTCTATAGCATTTTCAAGATCCTCTATACTCTTTTCACCCATCACGAATCGGGTGCACATGTTCCTTTTCATATTTTTACATACTTTTTACACACTTTTTACTCGTTTGATCAAATTTTTCATATACACATATTTGAATACTCATTTTATCCTCTTTTTTAGGTCCATCCTTATAGGAAGTAGCAATCACATCATCAAGAATCAAGCAACATCGATAAAATGTACAATGCAATATCACACATACACTCTCACCCCTAGGGTCATTTTCACTTCCTCTTCTCTAGCTTCCACACTTCATATTTATCACTCCATATCTTTTCTTGTCTCCTCGGCACACGTTTCACCATCAATCTACATGGTTATTAGATATGCATTTCTTATCTACTTTATGTTATCAATAATTCACTAAAAACATAAAGTGGGAGAAAATGTAGACACTAAATCACGTACTTTGGGTATATTTCTAAGCCATGGTCACATACCACTATTCATATGATTCCAAAGCAATAAAATTACTAATTGACCATTGTCTTTGGCCTCTTTGTGTTCCTTCTAGTTTCCTTCTTGGTCTTACACACCATCTTACCTAGTCTAACCTTCGAAACTTCTTTTTTTTTTTTTAGTCTAGACACCATCTCCTAGCTAGGATGCCAACATCCAGCGCGCCCCCCCTCCTCGGTGCCACCTACCTCTTTGTATCTTACTCACATATTTTGGGTTCTTTCTAGTTGTTGGGCATCTCATTTTCTTGGTGTTCATCCTTTTAGTGGTTAGTTACAAAATTCAAGCAAGGGAATCATATAAATACAAAACTATGTGGCCATAATAAAGGACCAAGCACTAAGCATCTATTATCATCACCTAAGGTTACATCCAAAGGCCATTAAATGAGCATCAAAGCATCCATCTAGCATCCATTCAAGGGAAAAGGGACTAAATTCTTCGCATACAATTCATAGGAGGGGAAGCTCATTTTTTGATGCACATGTCCATCTACATTTTCTACATCTAGCTATTGTTTGCTATCAAGTGCAACATGCACAAGAGCCTCTAGGGAATAATTCTACATGCATACATACATAACGACATTGATTTTGAAATGTATTGTAGTGCCAAAATCATAAGTTCACTCAAGGTAGAGTGATCGTTGGGGTCAATCTTACTCCCCATTTGCATATGTTTATTTTCATGATTTGGTGTGTTTTGGGGTTATGCAAGTTCTCTTTCTCTTTGCAAGTTTCAGGATAATTCAGCGATCAAGTAGGGAAGTACAGGAAATTAAAGGTGACATCTAGAAAACATCTTGCGACCCTCCAAAATTGAGTTTCTAAGGTTCTGAGTAGTCACACGCACCCAGAGGAGGTTTGTAGTGCCCTGAGCGCCCCTGACCCTACACAGACGCCCTAGTCTTGGCATCCTGATAGGTCTACATTTTTGTGGACTCGGTTGTGATACTTTGCTTTCTGGTTTCATCATTTTTCTAGTTCATTGCAGCTTCTGATTTGTTTTGAATCAACTATCTTACCCTCTGTCTTGCACTTAAGATTTTAAATTTATTAACTTACTTGTGTCAAATATGTACTTATTGTATATCTATATCTAAGTTGTTAGTTAATTAGAATTTAACATTTTTGTCCAATATTTGTGAAATCACTAAGTGGGATTTGGCATTGCTCTCATAAGGATGCAAGCCAAAGCAACTATCTAAGATTAGGAGCCATTATTCGGTGACAAATCCATCTATCATACCTCCATATGTAGGTGGGTGAAGTCGAAGGAGATCGTGAATGGCACCGCCTCCTTCCTGTCTATGAGGGTGTGTCTCAACCACTCTCTGAATATGCACTAAATAACTCGCAAGACCTCTCTTGTTGTGCCATAATCTCAATCGAATGGCTGCACAATCTACTTTTTTTTACGAAACCTATATGTCGCAGTGAAGCAGAGTGTGAGTCCTCATCTAGGTATACCTCCTATCGTGGTAAATATCATGTGCCATTGGCTCAAGCATGCATGAAGTTGATCTAGAAGGACCCCCATCATCTAATGAAACACGTCTAAGATCTACAACCCAAAATTAGTACTAGGTTCCTTTGGAGGTGGCCGCCACGACACCGATTCATTGCAGCACCTCATCTAGTACCATGCCCCATCATCCTACATGAGGGGAAGACAATACATTAGACTTTTTAAAAAAATATTTAAACAAAGTGTTTTTATTTAATTAAAACTACCAAAAAAATTAATAAATCCCTAGAGTGTCTCTGGTGTTGAAACCAATCTCTAATACCAAATTTCATGTTTCACTCAACATGAGTTCCAAAAATGGTAAAAGATAATGAAACATCACAATCGGATGTGGAAAAATTAATAAAGGTGGTAATAATTTTTTTGTTTAAATTCTTTAATTCTATGGAAATTATAGCTGCCCGTAGACACAAGAAAGACGACTAAGTCAAAATGAAGAACAAAACAGCACCAAACCGCACTCATAAACCACAAGGGGGATAACAAATCAATTTCAAACCAAGGGGAAGAGGGTTAGTGTAACATTGCTTCCACATGTTAAATGATTTATGATTATTTTATAACCATCAATGATAACTAAATCGTGATGGCGATAAGTTTGAGATAATCCATTAGTGATGAATCTTATTGTGTTGGGAGGGTAAATGTAAGTTTTAAAATCGATTTATGGTAAGATTAATAATTTTTTCGAGAATGATTAATATATTTTGATTTATTATATTTTTAATAAGTTTGTGGGAAGCCACAATTATATTAAAAAAAGGTCATGCATCCCATTTCGTCTCCAAAATAGACCCATACCCTCAAATTTAATCCACAAATAACATTATTAGATTTTAAATAAAATGCATTCCTTTATTTAATTTTTTAACTATTTAACCTGGGTCTTTTCCCAAAATAAAACATGTAAATAAAACCCTTTATAATTTACAACCAAATAACCTAAATCACTAACCAAGTAAATCATTTTAATTTTATTTATTTAAAAGTATGCCCACATGATTTAATTCATTGTGAACAACAAATTTTGGTTGTATGATCTAAGATATCTCCACCCTTAGATTAACTAAACTAAAAACTCAAAAGATAGGATATATTTTCTCACCCTAAAGTTATTATTCATTTCCTCTCCCAATTTCATTTGGGTCTATTTGTATTTTCTTATCTTTTTTGTTTGTACAATAATCGAGCTCAAACATTTAAGCTTGAGGCTTTAAGGATTAAGTCTCTCCTCCATGCTTCTATGGCGAGATCACCAAGATCTACACTTGTTTATTTTAAGGGATAAAGTTTTCTCTGTTTATTGTTTTCTTTTGTTTAGAGCCCACAAATAGGCCAAAAATTATGAGAAGTTCTTTGGTTTATTATACAAAGAGTTGGAGATTTATTTTTATTAAAAGAATCCACCTGATATATATATATATATATATATATATATATATCAAAATGGTGGTTGCACTTTGTATTGTAAATCCCCCAAGGGTGACTGTGCAAAGTTCATGGTCATAAGGCCTATTAAGAGGTGGATGGCCCTTTGGTCATGGCAAGGTAATGTTGAGGGGTGAGGGTTGTGGCCTATGTCATAGCCCTCTATTTAGGATTCAAGAGTATAGGGGTGGGTGGGACATGATGTCCCACCCCCTATATGTTTTTTATAAAAACAAAAACTCTTCCATTTGGCCATATAGCCTTACTAAAATCAAATCAATTTTTTTGTAATATTATTGTTTAAATTATATATATATAAAATCAGATTGATGGTAATATTTTCTAGATCCAACACAAAGAAAATGGAATCTATGATTGATTTTTATTTATGTTTATAAGATAATGTGTGTGTGTGTGTGTGTGTGTGTGTGGGTAAGTGCACCAACTGGGGGCCAAAAAGTGGACAAAAACTGAAAAATAGGCAAAATGCATACGTGTTTTTCTATAACACATACTCGTTTTGTTTTTCTTCGTTTAGTGATTACCGAACCTAAAACATGTACACATTTTATTTTATCCAAAATGGGTATGCATTTTTCATAGTATGGATTGTATATGTGTTTATGGGGGGCTTATAGTTACAAAAATAAATGTTTAAGAAATCTTATACTTTAAATTTATTTTAGTAAATATAAGAAGTTACATCATTCTACCCCCGATAGAAGTGTTCCCGTAGCTCGACAATTATAATCTAGAAGATAGTTTTTCAAAATTTAATATGGTCAGTACTTACTCATTTTCAAGATTTCAGCAAAGGAGCTAAATCTTTCGTGCCATATATATTGTAGTCGGTCTTTTTTTGGGAAACCATGTAGTTGTTTTGTAGGTTTTTGACCTCTTGGATTGGATTTTGGCCCTACAACTCGCTTGAATTGGTACCAATTTCTAAATTTGGTCTATAATTCACTTTAGTGACCATGAATCAACTCTATGATGCTTGTCTACTTCTTACTAAAATGATATCCTCACTTTCTAGATAGAGGATTGCTCAATGAATGGGATTCATGTCCTATGGCCAAAATGATTTTATTGTAATGTACCTCTGTTGGGCCCCAAAATTTCAAGCTAAGTACAAGAAGGCGTGTGGTCATGCGAGACCTATTCAAGGAAAGGCACACGGGTTGAAGGAACACAAGGGAAAATAGGTTTTGTACTTATCCATATTCGAACCCCAAGAAACACATAAGAAAAGTATGACCCTTGTGGATAAGGTGCCAACCTGGCGAATGTGGGATCAAGAATGGAATATTCCAGGCATGTGATGGAAGTTTCTAGAAGACATCATTACAAAGAATGGAGAGCTCGGATTTGGAAAGGCATGCTTCTATGAAGGACCACTTCAACACTTGGCGACTGATTTGTAACTTCTGGAAGGCATGGCGGTGGGTGCTAAGGCTATATATACAAGTGCCCGGTAGAAGAAAAGGATATAGTTGAAGAGAGGCAAAGCCCTACAGAAAATAGAATGGAGGGTGTTATGGCTAGGGATTAGGAGAGCTCTGTGAGTGATAACATATAGAAGGGGATGGGTTCTCATTTTTCTTTGTAATATGATGAGCATAATATAGCTTTGATGCATGATTTGGCTCTGCATAATTATATGAGGATCTGTTATGACCTCAAGGGATGTAATGTGGGTTATTAACTTTGATAGTATGAATATAATGCTTCGTTATAAATCATCTGTGTTCAATACTTATGCATTTCCTTTCTATATAAATCATCTCCATGTGTTGCTTGTTATTTCTCTTACCTGCATACAATGAGATGATAACTCTTCCTAAGTTCATAAGAATGTGGTTTAGTTCTTTTCTATCCTGCATTTGATTATTTGTTCTAAGATGATGCATTCTCACAAAACTCACATAAAGGAGAGACTTAGTGCCCGTGTGTGCCTCGGGTGAGCACTCGACCTCTTAGGTGATAGGTCAAAGTGCGCATGGGATTTTCTTGTTCTTTGAAGGGTACAAAAATGACTACATTTTGGTTCCATTTCCGGGACCTTTTTTGAAGTTGTTATGAGAAATGGCATGCATATTTTTCCCTATGATGTGTGATGACAAAGTGCCTGACCTTAGAAAGTGTTAAAACATGGTTCAAGATCATGGAGGATGAGTTTGCTCAAATATTTAGCACTGGATCTAAGTTCAATGTGCGTAGATGGGTAGAAGATAACCTATACCATGAGCTATATGAGACATTCTTTTGTTACTTCCTAGTAGAACTATATGAATGGCTTTCACCTACGCATCCAGATCAAGCTGGTACTATAGATCATGTGTGTGGACCCAAGATGACTATCAGAGGTTACAGGATGTAGATCTGACTTGGATGCGTGTTATTGATCACTAGTGGAAGAGGGTGCTAACCAGTTATACTTTAGAATACACCATTTCAACGTATTCTTGCCCACAATTTTTTGAGTTTGAGTTTCCTAGGGAGTCCAGAGGATATTTTTGCATGTTACTCCTTAAGCTATGAAGATCTTGATCATTAATTTAAGTTTAGAAGTATTCCCCATGGCAGCCTAAGCTTCTCTCGAGCAAAGGTGGGAGAGGAAGCTAGGGTGGATAAATATGGCGTACATTACGGCTGAAAAGGAAAGGGAGGAAAGATGACTCAAGTATAGTAAATATCATGAAAGGGAGATGACTAGACAATGTGAGGTTGTAAGTGTGATGGATCTATGGAGGTAGATGTTGCGGGAAGGAGTTGAGGTTCATGTAGAGGACACGGAACCTGAGTAGTCTGTGCTACCCCATCTTAGAAACAATGGGATATAAGCCCTCCAAGCTTATGATGAGATTTCATTACATGGAGAAAGAAGATTCGTCAACACGCATTTGAACCCACCTGGATACCAATCCTCGTGCTCGCTTTTCCAAATCAAGGGAAAATTATTGTTAAACCAGTTGGTATCAGTGGGAGTAAACAATCAGTGCTTAGGAGATATAGGAGATATAATTTCTCATTTGGAACATCCATGGTTGCACAATCCATTCCTGTATTTGGAGGAATCTTTGGACAAGGTGTAAGTACACAATCTTTTGGTATTGCGTTTAGGAGTGGCGTGGGGCACACAACTAGTAGTGGGACAATATCATGGACCATCGACACAATTCAATGGGATGTTGGGAACCCTTGGCACGACCACTTCATGACCTTTTTTGACTACAAGAGGTGTATCTGGTGGATCAGGGAGGAATAGGACCTAGTGGATCCAGTGGATCTAGTGGAGGAGGAAACACCGGAGGGAACCAAGGCTCTATATCGGGAGGACAAGGACCCCAACCACCTCCCCAAGTTTTTTTGAGATTTATTTTCACTTACCAGACTATAGGGGTATTGAAGATGTTACAGAGCATGTGCATAAGTGTGAGTTACTATGGCATGTGAAGGGGATCACTGCCCCGAGTGGAAGGCAAACCAATTTGCAATAATGTTGCAAGGGCACACACATAGTTAGTATAGGAAGTATGACCCCCATTAGATGGTGGTAGACTACACCGCATTGAAAAATTATTTCCTTACAGAGTTCCATATTCCAGAGTTTGAGCAGAAGAGAATCAACACTCTGAAGAAGATCTAGTAGGGAATGGCAGAGAGTGTGTGGGATTATGATGCGTGTTTCAAGACTCTCTTGTCAAATATCTCCTATGACATTCATCCTTCTCAACATGCTCAATGGTTTGTCAGAGGATTGATAACACCATTTAGAAGGTTTATATGACACAAGACTTTCATCAACCCACGTGACGCATTGAAGCTACCCCGCACACTAAAGTCATTTGGGAGTGTTGATACTGGTGTTAGTCCATTTCTAGAGGCCCAAATTACTGCAATGGCCAAGCAATTGGAGAAGTTATCTATAAACACATGTATAAGGTTCATAGTGGGCTTTGGTGTATAGAATACAAAGTGGAGGGACATACAAAGGATAGTTTCCCTCAGAATTTGATGTGCATTATGGTAGTAGACTGTGAGATCTGCCATGGGGATCATGATGCAAGTAGATTCCCTCTACTCCAGCATGCAATCCACAAGAATGTTTCTTTCTACTAGAAGATATGCACCTCTATAAACCATGATAAAAAGGATTACAGATCGATTGATCAAATCCATGATGCTATTAATATGAGTGTACGCCGACTAGCCTTGCAAGAAGTTATAAGGATGATGACCATTTTTATGAAGGGTGCGCAAATGGAGGGGCACGTGGAAGAGGTTTTTGTGGAGGATTTCATGGTTGTGGTAATCGCGGCAGAGGATGGAGTGAGTTCTGCCGCGAGGAACATGTTAAAATTTTTTATCTACAAAACATTATAAATGTGAGTGTCCTGATCTAGTACAATGCTCATGGTGTAAAAAGAAGCACAAGTATGAAGAGTGTCTAGAAATTTATGAGCATATGAACTAGTAGGACCGAAAATACAAGGGCACTACTATAGTGAGCATACGAAGTCAAATTCATAATGGATGTCAAGAGTGGCACGTGAGTTAGAACTAGAACTGTCGTGACTTGGTGACAACACAAGTAGAGGCCGCACACGCCAGGGAGATGCCAAGACCAAGGACACTAGTTTTAAGAGAGGAAGTAGTACATGGAAAGTATCCGGACCCTACTCACCAGAAAGAAGTGTATCAAGAGACTATGGATGTCATTTGGAGTTTACAAGGAGAGATCCAGTGTCTAAAGGAGCATTCTAGGTAGTAGGAGTAAAGAAGGAATGCTGAGGCACCGCAAAAGGACTGGATGAAGTCAAAGAAGTGTGAAAAATTTTAAGGCAAGAGAATATTATTCCCTTTCTAGGAGAGTGGCTAAGAGAGAAGGTACCATGTGCCGAGTAGACCATTAAAGACAGGTTTTGAATGTAAACCTTCCTCCTCATAGCCTAGAATATGACAAGGAGATTACTTTGAATGCGATTATTTATGGGTGGCTTCTGATCAATTTGCTCATCGACATGGGAGTAGAGGTGAATGTTCTTACCTTATATTCCTAGCATCAAATGGGAAGGCCCGCATTGCAGCCATCTTCAAATGTGTTGTATATGGCGAACAAGACTAAGGCAATGCCCATTGGAGTCCTAAAGGATGTAGTTATCACCATTCAAGGGGCCAAGTTCACTGGAGACTTTGAAGTCTTGGCACTCACCGAGGCAAAAATTTCCAGCGTTGCTTGGGCACCCATGGTGTTACAAGAACAATGCTAACCTAAGGTTTAACAAAGGGTATATCAGTTTTGAGAACAAGGAGGAAAGGGTGGTCATTCCTTTGACAAATGGGAAGTTGGTGCCCTATACTGAGCCCTTAGGAGAAGAATTCCTTAATAGAATCTATGTGTGCTCCATCAGAGATCCTGAGATAATTCACCCCACGAGGGAGTTGTCCAGGTTTGAGGATGCTCGGTTCTTAAGTGATACCGGTAGTGTGACATGCAACAATTGCGCACATGGGACTTATGAGTTAATTGGGTGAAAATTAAAAGTACATGTAGCAAGAATGACAAGGGACTCTCATTCAAGTGCATAGGAGGAAATAAGTTTCCAAGTTACTCTAGAGGGGCATACCTTGAATTTTTCTTGTGGGAAATGGAAGTTCAATGGAAAAATGAGGATGAAAGAAGAGGAATGCTCAGCTATAACCTACTCAAGACTACAACGCACGTTGGTGGGCTACACATCATGAGAACCTCCTAGAGTGGTGCGAGGTGAAGATCACATTTTCTATAAGGTTCTCCAGGGGAAATGCACCCACGGTCATACAAGACAACCATGGTAAAGATGCCACTTCATTTCATATCCACGCATGTGAGAGGGCCCGAATGGGAAGTGCGAAATTATTGCCACATTTTTATGGGTACATAAGTTTTATTCCACCTTATAACATTATTTACATGCTTGGTATGTTCATTAGGAGATGCGTCGTCGAATGGCCGACGGTAATTGGTAAGATTTGGCAAATGATCTCATTCAAGATTTCGAGTACAAGAGTACCAAGCCATTAGTGGATAAGACGTTGCAAGTGATCAAGCACCTTACGATGGGGGATACCACTCTGGCAGCAGATAGGCTACTAGAATTTCTAGGTGAGCCTTCTTTAGAGACACGCCTCAATGAATAGGAATTAGAGGAGGTACAGCTTGAGCGTGTGTGCATGGAAAAATGAAAATGAAAAATGGTCTATGTCATACACAGAGAAGAAATGATGACTTTGGATGTTAACCACTCAGAGGGTATGCTCAAAGTCATAGACAATACTGATGAGTGAGCATACACCTACCAAGAGCCCTTAAAAACAAAGAAGATAACATTGGGATGGAGGTAGAACCTAAGGAATCTATCATCGGTGACTATTGGTCAAAAAGGAGGTTTCAAAGATCATTGATCTATTGCGTGAGTTCTAATATTTGTTCCCTTGTGGGTACCATGAACTCAAAGGCATCCACCATTCCTTGGGGAGATGAAGATCAAGTTGAAGGAAGGTGTGTGCCTGATTCGGAAGAGGCCTTATCGGATGAATCTAAATTTGTGTGTACGCATTAAGAAGAAATAGAAAAAATGATAGCATCTAGTATCATTGAGGCAGTGGAAGAGTCAAAATGGATAATCCTAACGGTTATCAGTATTAAGAAGGATGGAAGGATAATAATTTTCATCGACTACAGGGATCTGAATGTAGTGTGTGTCATTGATCCATTCCCAACCCCCTTTACTAAAGAAATATTTGAGGGAATACCCGGACATGGAGTCTACTCTTTCACAGATGGATTCTTAGGATACCACCAAGTCAGGATTACAAGGGAAGACCATAGAAAGACAAATTTTACCACTGAATGGGGAATTTTTTCCTACATGGTTATGCCCTTTGGATTAAAGAATGTGCATGTTGTGTTCTCACACATTGTGGTACATGTGTTCCAAGACTTCATCCATAAGTTTCTTCAAGTTTATCTAGATGACTGGACTATGTATGGACTGGTGAAAGACCATTATGACAACTTAAGACTGATGTTTGAGAGATGTTGGCAATTGAGGATATCCCTCAACATTAAGAAATGTGTCTTTGCCACTCCATTTGGAACCCTGTTAGGACACATTATATGTAAAGACGGCTTACTAGTGGATCCCGCCAAAGTTACAGTTATTATAGGATTAGGGAGCCTACTAGTCAAAGCACAATGCACATATTCCTTGGACACATGGGGTATTATAAGAAGTTCATCAAGGGGTATGCCAAGATCATTGTGCCCTTAGAAGAATTATTGAAACACAAAAGTAACTTTCATTGGGGAGAAGCACAGCAGAAGTCATTTGACACATAAAAGGAAAGGCTTGTCACAACACCCATATTACATTTTCTTTCTTGGGATAAGCCTTTCCATTTACATGTTAATTCCTTAAGGACAACTATGGGAGAAGTGCTAGCACAACTTGGTGAGGGAATTTTTATCATCCCTTGATCTTTTCTAGTAGGAAGTTGATACCAACATAACAAAATTACACAACTACTGAGCGAGAAGCATTGTCAATGATCTATGCACTACATAATTCCAGGTAGTATATGTTAGCAACACCCTTCATATTCTACACAGACCACATGGCATTGAAATACTTAGTCAAAAAACCTGTTCTATAAGGGTGCATATGTCATTGGGTCCTTCTATTTCAAGAGTTTGAATTCACAGTGGTGGTGAAGCCGGGAAAGATAAATTCATGGCTTAACCACTTATCAAGGATTTATTCGGGAAAGGACATGTAAAACATATAGGATACCATGTCGAAATGCAATCGTTTAGATTGTGGTACGCGCCTCGTACTTGGAAGATATCACAGTGTTCTTAAAAAAGGTGTAGCATTGGAAGGGATGAAGGCTCTAGAGAGAAAGTAGTTGGCAATATGCGTCGCACCCTACATGCTAATTAGTGGAGACCTATATAAATTAGGTTGTGATGAGGTTCTCGCACCAATGCGTATTGGAACATGAGCATGTAGAAATTATAGAAGAAGCACATGGTGGGATTGTAAGAGGACATTATGCAAGAAACGCTACCACAAAGAAGATTTTATTAGCAAGGCTTTGGTGGGAAACCATATACAAGGATTGCATTGAGTTTTCTGCAAAGCTTTGTGACCATTGCCAATACCATGGAAAACCCGGAAAGAGAGATAAATTCCCTTACGACTAATATCCAGTGCTCAATCTTGTTTGAGAAATGGGCAATTGACTTTGTAGGGACAATTACACCAAATGTGAAGGAATGGTCCACCTTATATCATCACTTGCACTGATTATTTAACATGGTGGGCAGAGGCAGCACCTATAAAGGATTACACCGTAGCAAGATCTGTTATATTTTTATGGGAAAACATAATTAGTACGTATGGTTTTCCTTTAAGTTTAACAAGTGATAGGGGTACACACTTTCTCAATGAAACAATCAGGATTCTATTAGCAAAATTTATGGTGGCCCATCATAAGACTACCCCATATCACCCTCAAGCAAATGGAACTACTGAGGCATTTAACAAGATACTAAGTCATATGTTAACTAATATTTGTGACGTTAGAAGACATGATTGGGATGATAAGGTATCAGTTGTTCTATGGGCATACAGAAAACCTATAAAAGGTTGAATAAGGCCACACTATTTCAATTGGTTTTTGGCATGGAGGTATTTTACCAATGGAATTCTCATTACCATCGTATCCTATAGCACACGCAGAGGATTAGACGATGAGAAAGTGTTGGAAGAAAGAATTAATAAGTTGATGCAGTTGGATGAAAGGTAATCACTTGCTAGATGGAGTTAGAAGACAGAAAAAGCAAGACAAAAAGCATGGCATGATCGTCATATCAAGAACAAGAAGTTTGAAGTTGGGCAGATGGTATTATTGTATGATTCCAAGTATCTATGCCATCCTGGGAAGTTGAAATTCCATTAGTTAGGACCTTACATCATCTTGTACATTCTTGATTCAGAACTTTCCAATTACAATTTTTGCATGGGACGAGGTTACTAGGTCACTTCAATGGGAGTAGGCTGAAGCCCTACTATAAATAAGTCTTCTTGGTGTTTGTAAATAAGGCAGTGTTGCCAATTAGTCTAGAATTTCCTTTATGCTTTTTCTTTTCTTGTGTTTCCCTTTCTCATTGCTTGTTCCTCTCTTTTGTTTTGTTTTGTGCCTTGTGCGCTAGTAACCACATTATTTTTCCAAGGTTGTGTATGCATAGAGGACCATGCATCTATTTTAGTGTGGGGTGGAGTGATACGAAGTATAGGCCCATAATACAAGATTGAACTGGTAGTGGAAGTTATGGTGAATGGCCCGATTGAAGGATGAAAAGTGCGTAAGGGTAAGAAGTGCGTAGAAGAAAAGGTGGATGAGAATGGTTGGTGTCAAAAAGGATTTGTAGAAACCACATACGAAAAGATGAAAAAGTGTAGGAACAACATGAGGTAGGCAAGGGCAAAAATTAGGTAAAGGACAAGAAGAAGTGCCTTCATCGTTGTAGACGCACACGTAAGAGTCTTCAACCAGTTGGATTTTTAGGTGCTAGAAGGTTGTAAAGGGTTTTGTGCATAGGATGTGGCACGTAGGTAAGGGCGCTTAAAATTGACTTAGTGGAAAAATCCACATTTAATGTTAAAGTACGGTGGTAGGTGATATAGCATTTAATGCTAGAAAGAAGGAAAAACTATAAATACAAGGTCAGGCAAGTCATTCGTTACCTTGCGATTATGAAGTGAAAGAAGCTCTTGCAAACCAGAGGCATCTAGAGAGAAATTTGTGTGAAGAAAGGAGAATCCAAGGAATTTCAGAGTGCATCTAGGGTAAATCCACAAACCAATGTGGAAGGAGTACATGGGTGTGGGAAACTTTATTGGGGAAGCACCGTCTTGTGGAAGGATTTTTCTAGTTAGGGTTTGGCGGCTAGGGCACGAAGTTAGAAGGGTTTCTTCACAAGGTTGAGATTTGGGATTGGACAGAGTGGTAGAACAGAGCAAGGGGAAGAGGATTTAAGTGTTAGCATCAACTAGAAGAATGGCACCAAGGAAACCAACCGTTTCACCAAAGAAAACAAAGGGTAAGGGAAAACAAATCGTTGTCATCACAAGCACCAACAAAGAATGGTACGTGGAAATGCAGTACCCAAATGGGGTATTACTAGGAAAATAATGGGATTCACACTTATGAAAGATGGTCGTAAGTGATTATAATCATCGCATGAGCACAACGGAGAAGGAAATGGCCTTGGAGTTGGTTCGCCCAACCAACAATAGGATGCTAGATGGAATTCCCATTTACAATGATGAGGTGAAGGTCAAACTAGAAAAGGCTGGGTTGTTGCAATTATACGAGTTTCCCTACTTTGGAAAACTTGAGCACCTTTACCAGTGGCTGATGTCGCACGTGTATGAAGATCATTTTTATTTTGCGGGGCATAAGATGTGCATCACACCATAGCTGATATCCAAGTTCACAGGCCTCAATTGTGAAGGAGATAGCATTGATGATGATCTAAGTGACAAGGAGGCTATCAAGGAGACTATAGCCATGTATGACTACAAGAAGGGGTTGTGATACTTTGACATCACCGAGATACTAGACCCAGTGATGAGGATGGTTGTGCACTTAGTCACCAAACTCAATGACCAAGAATGGTGGACACAAGTAAATAAGGCATGGTTGAATGTATGCCGGAAGATATCATAAGGGACCATCTATAACTTGTCCACTTTCATCATGGATGAAATTATAAGTAGCACACGGAGGGAGAGAATATACTCTTTGGTAATGTCCTCCTCACCATTGTTTTTTCAGAGATTGGAGTTCTGATGGGCTAGAAAAATTTATTTGGGAGTATCTAGAAGAGGATCCCTCACCCGCAAAGAGGTTTGCAAAATATACTTGTGAAACCATGACGACTACTCATAAGGTGCACCTAGAGAAATGGTATAAGTGAATGTGTGATGCATTCGTAGCTGAGTGAAGGATCACAAATCAATTTCCCATGCTCGTGAACAGAGAAGTAGAATTTACAGTATACCAACACTTTTACATTGGCATATTTAGGTTGATAGATGAGAATATGAGTCCATGGTGCAAACTACCCTTCTCCTTCACCACATTATACTTCCAAGCCGAGTTAATCAGTTCAAGGAGGCCAAGAGACTAAGGTTTGACCTTAGTGAGGTATATGTAGACCACCGCAAGCTACACTAGAAGCTAGTCTACCCAAAGAAGTGTGCGTACATGGAGAGATATGTCTCCCATGAGATACAAATGATGAATCTTGTAATGTTGTCAATCGCTGGAAGGGTTGTAGCAAGGATATACCTTCACATAAGGCCGAAGTTTGAAAAATGCACTTACTTAGAGAATGATGTCTCCATCCTTGAAGATCCTATATGAAGGAAGAAGGCCATGCATAGAAAGAGAGAAAGAGAAGAGGTGAATAAGGAACCAAGTGTTTGAACTACACAGACAATGAAACGCGCAGAGACAAGTGTTAAGCCTAGTACTTGTGGGCGGAGGAAGAAGTCTCTAGTCAAAGAAAAGACTCCAAAAGAAGAGGCACTTGAGTATGAATAACCCTCGCTCGGAGGAGTTTCCAAGGAGGAGATCACCTACCAAGGGAAAAGAAAAAGAATAATCTCTTGTACTAGAATCCCCAGTAAGGAAGAAGTAGAAGGTGATGGATGAGGCCGATTCAGAAGAGATGGAGAGTCTAGATGCCTACATTGGCGATAGAGATGATGATGATGAAGATGAACTAGGAGGTGAAGACCATCCTATCTATGAAATACATGATTCTGAAGAAGAATAGATGAGGAGTATAACGAAGGAGATGAGGAGGAGGATGAAGAAGAAGCTAAAACCCAAGGCAAGGGAGTAGGCAGGGAAGAAGATATAAAAGGAAAAAGGACCTAAGCCTCATAAAGGAACAGGTAGACGAGGCCACGAAGAAAGAAGTGGCAAAAATCATCAAGGACCGGTGGAACAAGAAGTGGAATGCAATGCAAATGTGGTGATGAAGGAAGTTGAGGAGGAAAGCATAGAAAAATAATATGGTAGCATGGGAGGAGATCCTAGTTTGGTTGTTAGCTTTCCAAAGGCTGCACGCACAGGGAGGAAGAGTGCAGAAGCATCACAAGTTCAAGGAATGGGCTACATTGATGATCTGAACAAAGTGTTGCACACGCGCTTCTAGAGCACCATTCCAATGGAATAACTTTTAGCTATGACTTCATTTGATGAGGAAGGTGCATACCCTCGGATGAGGAAAATGTTGTCATGGGCATTTGAGTCCCACATTGATGAGCCGAGAATTTGAAGTAAGCCAAGGGGCATTGATGCAAGTACCAAAAAAAAGGGATAAACCCCTTGGTGAATGCTCAGAGGTCATCAGATGAACAGATCTGCAATGTGCTCAACAAATTCTCAGTTGAGGTTGAAGCCAAGCTCTTCAAGAGAAATGACAGGGTAAAGTTCCTAGAGGCAGAGCTGGAGAAAAAGGAAGAAGAGCTCATTGAAAAGACCAAGGACTTGAAGCAGGAAGATCTAATCAAGCACTCAGTTAAGGCGTGAGTTGAAATATGAAAAGGAAAGAGTGCGTGAGGCATACAAAAAGATAGAGATGATCATGGATGTCATTGTCCTAAAGCATCTAGACTTAACACCACCCGCGTAAAAGTATGGATCATCCTTACAATTCCTAGAGGACTTGACCCACATACTCACCATGGAGAGGTGACCACTCACCCTAGAATCAGTGAAGGAGGCATTGGTGCACCAAGAAAAATAAAATAAGATGAAGGTTGTGGAGATTGTTTCTCAGTACAAAAAAATCCTTGCCAATGTAAAATTTGCCACGCAAGTTGTTAAGGTTGCCTATGAAAACGTGTAGATAGAGATAGAGTGGCAAGTATCCTAGTTTCCACCCATGAAGTGGAACTCAAGGAGTTCTAGGAAAATAACAAGGGGAACAAGGCAGAGTGAGATAAGATCCTATTTGAGGTAGAAAAGAAATCGAGTCCATTGAGATCTTATGGGGCTCAATCAAGAACCAACTAAAGGAATTGTACCCTCAAATCACTCGGAGGATGGATGCGCTTGAAGACCTTGTTGCTAAGCTTGGGAGACTAGTGTGTGTGTGCTTTCATTGACCGTTGTTGACCTTGTCTAGGTCACAGTGAAGATTTTCACCTTCCCTCTCCTTCTTGCCTTTCGGGTCGTTGTCAACACCCCAAACTATGGACCCCATAGCATCATGGTCAACTATCTCGGTTCAAGGAAAATCTATTTCTTGGTTCGTCGAGTTACCTGGTCGTCACCATTAATAGGATTAATAATTATTATCATTATTTTAGCCGTAAAATCATTAAAATAATGTTTATAATACTATTATAATTCATATCGCCGACTTGACTTTGATCGATTGCTTTTTGTGTTGAAATTTTATCACTGGTAATGGATTGACTTTAAGTTATATTTTATTTATTTGTCTACTTCATTTTAGGGTTTTATGGCATTTTTAGATTAAAACAAACAAAAAGAAATAGATAAATAAATTTAAAAGGAATTAAAAATAAATAAATGAAGGCCATGAAATTTTAGGGCGGATTAGGGCAAGGAGACGCCTTATGGTCTTTTTTTTTTTTTGAAGAAAGACAGCAGCCGCCACCATGGAAGCTTGGAACTAGTCTTGGCATGAATTTTTTTCACCCAACCAGTGTGCTTTGGGCACTTTTTACCTTTCCAAAGAAATGCATCACCAAATGTCATCCCATGGAGTGCCATGTTTCCTTTTTGTGGCTTGTGCCAACATCCTCTCAGCCTGCGTATAAACTTGAGCTCTTTTTCCTGCGTGGATAGCTTTCAAAACACGTTGGAGAGAGGGTTTTGTCAGATGTTGTAGTTGCTACTACCCTGGTAGACATGTATGCAAAAAACAGACGTGTAGGAGGCATGTGAATTGTTTGATAGAATGCCTCAAATAGATGCGGGCTCATGGAATGCCACGATGGCATGATATGCACAAATGAGTTTGTTAAAAGGCCTTGGAAACTTCCAAGAAAATGCATTTGGTACATGTAAATCAGACTCCACAGCCTCTTTCCAACCCCACAGCCTCTTTCCAACAACCTCCCAGCCGCTCTCAAAATGGGAGCTTTAGAACAGGCCTCAGACATCTACCCAAGCATTATGGAGAAGGGATTTTTTTTATGTTCTAGTTGTAAACACCCTAGCAGATACATATGCAAGATGTGGAATCCTACGAACTATTTGACAGAATGCCTCAAAGAGATGTGGTCTTATGGAACATATCCTGACCATGTAAGCTTCATTTTTGTTTACTTAGCATTTAGCCAGGAAGGTTTAGTGCATGAGGGTTATAAATACTTCGATGGCATGAGTGCCTCTTGTAGAATCATGCCTAGAATTAATCATTATGTTTGCTTGGTGTTTTGACAAGCACATGAGAATGTGCAAAAAATGTGGAAGCATGTGAACTATTTGACAAAATGCCTAAAAGGAATGTGGTTTATGGGCTGCAATGATTGCAGGATGTGTAAAAAAAATGGATTTTGTTGAAAAGGCGTGTGATCTGTTTGACATAGAAAATGCGGTCTCTTGGATCGGGTTGACTACTTGAAAACACAAAATGGTTCTTTTTGATGAGACATGGGTGCACAATGAATGGCTTGGTTTGCACGTGACTACCTGGCATCATGTGGCAACAATGGTGGTCTCGACGGATCACGAGTGTAAACTACTTGGAGCCCCTTGTACCGTTTCGCTCATCGTTTCCAGGCATGGTTCATCTTCCTTTACCTCTCATAATTCTCATGTTTAGTTCTCCTTTGCAACTTATTAAAAGTTTAAATTATTAGGATTTTAATACCGTTAAATGTTTTCTTTAACTCGTTGCAAAAACAATAAATTGTTGTGACGTAACTCACGAAGTCATTATAACTCGTCTACTTTAAACCATGAACTATCACCCTCACTTTGAGATGATTTAGAAAACTCTTACCCATCTTGATCGCTCCAATATTATTTTATCGACCAGATGAATTTGACTCCCATTGATAAAGTTGACCTTCTCCTTGTTTTAAATAGTTAAATTTTGTAATTTTCAGAGACTCACTAAGTACCCTTCACAACTCTGGAAACGAGATGTGAAGTTTCATTCATGTACCTTGGTATACGAGGAGTCACCTTGACCTTTGGTTTGACCTAAAACAAACATATGACATCCTTTTGATGCTCTTATAGGAGCCCTGTTACACTGGTTTATAGTAGTAGAAAGCTGTTAAATCTAGAAAGTTGACTTTCGTTTTGAACCGTCATTTGAAACCTGGATGGAGAAATTACTTCCCGTCTTCGCAAACCTCTAGTGTTTATACTAAACAATTGCATGGAACATTCAGTATAGGAAAGAGCACTTTTTGGGATAGTTTGGCAAAGCCATTTTGTAGGCCTCATCGCAGTTTGACGAGGTCAAACTGGACCAATTTCGTCTTTTCGCTCCGAAAAACTTATCGCCGTTTGAAAATGGTTTTCTAGTTCTCAATCCTTTCAACTCTGATGAATTCTCTTTATATAGGGGAACTACTAAAAGATGTCTCATTGTGTGCTCCTCCATCGAAAACGTCAGTTATGGATGTGGTTTTCTGGGCCCTCGAGCTAACTCAAGTTGTCATTTTACAACCGGGTGAACTATGATCGCGGCCCCGAAAACTAGCCACCAAACGCAAAACCGTTCGCTCTTTTCAAATCCGTCAAGCCAACTATGAATTCTTGGTATATCTGGGGACACATGGAAAGTTAATCGTGGTGTGTGTTCTCATCGGAAGATAACTTTTGGAAGTGGTTTCTTAGCCTCCGAGCCCATTTTGTATTTTTGTAGCTAGTAAGAAAATGTAAAAGTAGAAAGTCAGGACCCTCGTAGGGTTGCCAAATCACCCTGGAAACTTTTAACACATGTAAATAATTGTTTAAAACACTATAATGAAACTTGTTGTGTGTATTAGAACTTTTGACAAAATGATGTTTTCTCTCTCTTCCATTCTCTTTCTCTCTCCTGGGTTACAAAGTGAAGTGAAATGAAATGCATTGAATACATGTCTCTAAACTCTTTCTCTTATGCAAATTTTAATTATTATTATATGTAAATGGGAAACTAAAAGATGATAATTATGTTAGATTAGGGTGGATGCCATGCCAGCGATTTATCACTGATATCTTGCTCACGTGGTTTTTGCAGGATGAAAGAATGATGACGTAAAGGCGTTGAGTAATTCATTGTTTATTTTTGGTATTATTTTGAAAGACTTATTGTTGAAATTGGTAGTATGTAAAAGTCGTTAGATTATTAAGTGCTTGAGAAATTGGTATTTCTTTCATGGATGTTATTTTGATCCCAAAATTTGTTATGGTAAAAGTGAAATACAAATGTCAAAAGGAATTGAAATTAATACTTTGTAGTGAACTTTTATTGTGCAATTATTGGTTTAATAATTGGTGTTGCACTTCTTCCTTGAAAATGTAATAAAGGAACCTACTCACAATAGTCAACCGTAGTTCAAAATTTGTATATAACTAACCTGCCTATGTTAATCCCTTAGCGTAGAAAATTGTGACCTTCAAACAAACCTTTACACTCGATGGAACATCTCTGGTTTAGGAAAATAAGATCCCAAGAAAAGGGGGTTTATCGTCTTAGTAGGTACGTTTAGTGACATCGACACAAACCAGACATATAGGAGCAACACAGTCAAATAAATCTTTTGCATCGAATGAATTTCTTGTGAGATCCAGATGACATCATGGAGCTAGTGGAATAGTGGTTCTATCACTTTAAATTTTGTTAAGAATAGATCCTCTTAGCTATATGTACTATCTTTGGCTAGTGACATTATAGTGCATTGATCTTTTACGGAGGGTTTATAGGGTAAATACATTTCAACCTAAATCAAATCTATAACAGGATTTAAGTCTATAATAGGAATTGATTAAACTAAACCCAACAGGATTTAAGTCATGGGCGAAAAAGAATTGGAATTAAACTAAACCCTAGTGGATTAGGATGTTAACTTGTGGGAAGAAAACTATAATTTAACTCCTTCCATATGAAGTTGAGTTGAAGATGTTGATTCTAGAGAACCTTAGAAACTGTAATCTTGTCCCTTAATCCCTTGCTATGTCATTTTATGGCATTAAGGAATAAAGAAAATTTCTTATGCGGAATCGTGAAATGCAAAGATATGGGATCCTCGTGAACATAGATCACT
This sequence comes from Taxus wallichiana var. yunnanensis, assembly GCA_018340775.1. Lineage (NCBI taxonomy): Eukaryota > Viridiplantae > Streptophyta > Pinopsida > Cupressales > Taxaceae > Taxus > Taxus wallichiana. The sequence goes on along the minus strand of CM031242.1, from coordinate 482,499,585 downwards.
TGTGTTCATGTGTAGTTTATAATGCTCCTAGCCATGTACTTCTTTAAGATGTCAGACAAGTGCTTTCGTATCTCTTTTGTTTTGAGACGATGCTAAGAACGAGACCTTAGTGCGATGTAAGAGCATATCATATAATGCTGCACACGAGATTGGAGATTAGGATTAAGGTCAATCTTGGAGTCCTTATAACTTAATTAAACATTTTTTCATGTGTTGTAAAGAATATAAGTTACCTTGGTGTGACCAAACTTTGAAAAAACAAAAGATATATAAATATAAATGGAAGTCCATAAGTTATTGAACTTTATTAACTATGGTAGGAAATAACTATTTCCATGATCAAATAATGTTCTTGGGAAAAAGCTATTTCAAATCTATGTCTTCCTTAATCCCAAGATTTCATCTTGACATCACGTTAGATTCTCTTGTGTAGTAAGAGTAAATTTTAAACATTAAATAAATGTTTGAGAAGCATATTCTTAACATAAGAATGAGATAATTAAGTAATTTTATATGTGATTTGAAATTGGAAAATAAGCAAGTAAGTTATGGAAATTTTCAAAAGGCATAAAGAAAGCCAACCTAAATTAAATCATTGAACTTAAAAATGGAATGAACCTAAGATCTTGTAGATGGAAAAAGGAGAAAACTATCCTTACACAATAATGTTCTTAGATGTTAATCGTAACTCTAGATGTAATTAAAGAAATGATATGTTGTGGGTCGCTGCCTTAAGTCCCTTTTTCTTGTGGTCATGGGTCATTTCTGGTATTCGTTCATCGGGAAAAGTGTGGCATCGACATGCCTATGTTGTTTTCATGTGTCTATGTGATTTGATGACTTCGATGTAAGTTTGTATATGTTGTTGAGTCCCTTCCTATGGAGTCCTTGTGGTTTTGTGAGCAATGTATGTAAGTCAAAAAAATTATCTTGTTATTTTACCGTGTTGAAATTGTGTGTGTAAAATGAGGGCACTACATATGGTATCGTGAGCGAGAGGTTCATGCTCTCGAACCTCTGGGATAGATTGGAGTTGTGATGATTCTGCATGATAGGATGGTGTTATGGTGGGTTTCATGATGGTGTTTCATGGTGGTGATAATATTGGAAGAGTAATGTGTTTTAAGAGTGATGTGATCTATGTGTAATTGTGATAGTGTGAATGCACATGAGGTGTATGTCACTTAGTGCATATTTTTATCATGTTGATGTGCTTGGGATGGGAGTATTCTCTCTCCTTTGTGTGGATTCTATGAAGAATCCACGTGTGAATGTACCACTTGGAATGTGTGAAAATAATTCTAATGTGGATGACGGAGTGTTGGAGTGTTGAAGCATTGTGACATATTATGATATGTGAAGTGTATGTGTATGACCGCATGAAGATTGATGTAAAGTGAATTGAATTATATCGTGATGTTTTACCATTGTGATTTGTTGTGTGCAATGTGTGTATCATTTTGTATGTACTAAATGAATTTTAATGTTGATGTTACTATGTCCATCATATGTATGATTTTATGTAATATGTAATGATTCATGTTGTGATATAGGGGCATATGGTGAGTATGATCCCTATTGTGTAGTGATTGCACTTTGGGTGCAAGAATGTGGTAAAGTGATGTATTAACTTGTGAAAGTAATGATTGTGATCTACCTTGTATATAATACCATGCATAAGACGTTATGGTTGTTGTGTGTGAATCACCATTGTGTTAGTGATGTAGTTATGTGTATGTTGTGACCTTACACTAGAAAACCCTAAGGGGATAAACTGTCAAGAGTGTGTGTGGAGAGAGAGGGTGGACCAGGTTTTCATAATCTTGAGCTTGAGTACAAGTGAGGAAGTGGAGTCTTATATAGACTGAAAACCCACTTCTATCTGTTTAGTATACTTCGAGCTTGCTCAAGATATATTGGGTGCGCACACCACCTTAGGCTCAACTTATGCAACCTTGAGTGCCCTCGCTCTTTCCTATTAGATTGTTCATTGAATAATCCTATGTGATTTTGACTATGTTGATCCTTGTGGGAGTTTGGAGTTATGATTCAGGCAGAGATGATGATAAATACATTATTTGATTTACTCATTTCTAGTTACATGTATATTTTCACGAGCTAAGGCTCGATGTCCGAGTGCCAGCAACTCGATGAGTACCCCTTTGGTGGCGGTATGAGGCCACATAGTGATTGTAATGTGCTATTTTTCTCGATACGTATTTTATTCATAAATTAATCTTTATCTCTTTTATTGTTAGAACCAACCATTTTCTTGATTGACATGTTCTTATATTTTGGGCATTTATTTGATTGTTGCATTAACATTTGGATTTTGCACTAACCAAGGCTAATTAGCCATTTGTTTTTCTTGGTTTTAAAACTTTCTTTTCATATTTAAAGTTTTGTAGCCTAGCCCAAGGCTTTTGATTTTTCCACTTGGCATTTGAATGGATTGTTATGCTGGTTCTAATGTCGTAATGTGTTGGATTAGGGTCATGGGATTAACCATGGAGTGGTGGAACCTATGGACCCGCTTCATTGTATGGGGGTATGCCCCAAGGAGTTACAGATAACTAGCGGGTTGTTGAACCACGAGTTATTATGTCACTTGGGTTTGGGGTGACGGGGCTCTATGTGCCTAGGGCCATAGGGTGACCCGACCTCATTTAAAAGGAGAAAGGAGATGGGCCTCTATGGTTGAGTGACCCGATGTTATTTTATGGCACTCTATGGTGGAGTGACCTGATATTCTTGATGGGGCTCTATGGTTGAGTGACCCGACTTGGTTCTGGCACTATGTTTCTTCCTCTTGGGGAGGTATATGGAGTTTTATTATGTTACTTTTGGAGATATCTGAGTTATTTTTGATATTTGTGATGTGTGGAGTGGTATAGTGAGTTATGTGTACTCTTGTGAGTCTTTTTAGACTTTGTTATGCTGAGGCTTGACTCTCCTTTGGTTGGTATGGACTATTGGATATTGGATTTGAACTATGTTGTTGCAGTCATGGATTTTTTGGGGCTTGTGATACCTGTTATATATGTATCAGCGTGTTGATTTTGTTGTCAGTCATATGTGTGTACTAGATCTATGTCTAGGATGTAATTGTTGGAAATTATTTGCTATGTGGTCTACTTGTTGTCATTCCATGGTTTGGTGAAACCCCGTGATGTGATATCATCATGAAAGTATGTAAAAGTATGCTTGTGAAATTTGGTGTTGTGTATGACCCCTGTAGGGTGTTGTGATCTGTAGTTCATGATGGGAACCCACAGGAATGAATAAACTAAAATTCGATAAAAATGAAATTTTAAAGGACTTGAATTAAGAATAATGTTAATGGAAAGAGATTAATGAAATAATGAATAAGAGAGAACTACCAATCTTCACAGAACCTTGAAAGTTAAAATTTCTACCAATTGTTCCTAGGGCCACCCCGTGACCGTGATTTTGTGTCTGAAATCTTAACCTTAGTGTGTGCCTTTGCCATTATTGTTCATTTTTGTTACCATTTATCCTTCTTCATTTTATGTCACATCGAGGACAATGCTTTCTTAAGGGGAGGAGGATGTAATGCCCCATTCGATGTTCCCCCAGTCCCTGGCATGATGACCTTGTTGCTAAGCCTAGGAGACTAGTGTGCGTGTGCTTTCATTGACCGTTGTTGACCTTGTCCAGGTCGCAGTGAAGATTTTTCACCTTCCCTCTCCTTCTTGCCTTTCGGTCGTTGTCGACACCCCAAACTGTGGACCTCGTAGCGTCATGGACAACTATCCGGTTAAAGGAAAATCTGGTTCTCGTTTGTCGAGTTACCTGGTCATCACCATTAATAGGATTAATAATTATTATCATTATTTTAGCCATAAAATCATTAAAATAATGTTTATAATACTATTATAATTCATATCACCGACTTCGATCATTGCTTTTGTGTCGAAATTTTATCACTGGTAATGGATTGACTTTAAGTTATATTTTATTTATTTGTCTACTTCGTTTTAGGGTTTTATGGCATTTTTAGATTAAAACAAACAAAAATAAATAGATAAATAAATTTAAAAGGAATTAAAAATAAATAAATGAAGGCCTGTGAAATTTTAGGGTGGATGAGGGCAAGAGACACCTTATGGTTTTTTTTCTCTCTTTTGCTAAAGAAAGACAAATAAATCGCCGCCATGGAAGCTTAGAAACAGTCTTGGCCATGACCTTTTTCACCCAACCAGTGTGCTTTGGGCGCTTTTTACCTTTCCAAAGAAATGCATTGCCAAATGTCATCCCATGGAGTGCCATGTTTCCTTTTCTTCCTTCTTGGGCTTGTGTCAACATCCTCTCGATGCGTATAAACTTGAGCTCTTTTTTTCCTATGTGGATAGCTTTCAAAACACGTTGGAGAGAGGGTTTTGTCAGATGTTGTAGTTGCTACTACCCTGGTAGACATGTATGCACAAAAGGATGTGTAGGAGGCTTGTGAACTTGTTTGATAGAATGCCTCAAATAGATGCGGGCTCATGGAATGCCACGATGGCAGGATATGCACAAATGAGTTTGTTGAAAAGGCCTTGGAAACTTCCAAGAAAATGCATTTGGTACATGTAAATCCACTCCATGACCTCTTTCCAACCCCACTGACCTCTTTCTAGCAACCTCCCACCGCAAAAATGGGAGCTTTAGAGCGAGCCTGGACATCCACCCAAGCATTATGGAGAAGGGATTTTTTTATGTTCTAGTTGTAAACGCCCTGACAGATACATATGCAAGATGTGGAATCCTGAACTATTTGACAAAATGCCTCAAAGAGATGTGGTCTTATGGAACATATTCCCACCATGTAAGCTTCATTTTTTGTTTACTTAGCATTTAACTAGGCAGGTTCAGTGCATGAGGGTTATAAATACTTCGATGGCATGAGTGCCTCTTATAGAATCATGCCTAGAATTAATCATTATGTTTGCTTGGTGTTTGATGAGCACATGAGAATGTGAAAAAATGTGGAAGCATGTGAATTGTTCAACAATGCCTAAAAGGAATGTGGTTTATGGGCTGCAACGATTGCAGGATGTGTAAAAAAAATGGATTTTGTTGAAAAGGCATATGATCTGTTTGACATAGAAAATGTGGTCTCTTGGATCGGGTTGACTACTTGAAAACACAAAATGGTTCTTTTTATGAGACATGGGTGCACAACGAATGGATTGGTTTGCACATGACTACTTGGCATCATGTGGCAACAATGGTGGTCTCGACGGATCGCAAGTGTAAACCGCTTGGAGCCCTCAGTACCATTTCGCTCATCGTTTCCTGTGCATGGTTTCATCTTCCTTTACCTCTCATAATTCTCATGTTTAGTTCTCCTTTGCAACTTATTAAAAGTTTAAATTATTAGGATTTTAATACCGTTAAATGTTTTCTTTAACTCGTTGCAAAAACAATAAATTGTCGTGACGTAACTCATGAAGTCATTATAACTCGTCTACTTTAAACCATGAACTATCACCCTCACTTCGAGATGATTTAGAAAACTCTTACCCATCTTGATCACTCCAATATTGTTTTATCGACCAGACGAATTTGACTCCCCATTGATAAAGTTGACCTTCTCCTTGTTTTAAATAGTTAAATTTTGCAATTTTCGGAGACTCACTAAGTACCCTTCGCAACTCTGAAAAGAGATGTGAAGTTTCATTCATGTACCTTGGTATACGAGGAGTCACCTTGACCTTTGGTTTGACCCAAAACAAACATATGACATCCTTTTGATGCTCTTATAGGAGCCCTGTTACACTGGTTTACAGCAGTAGAAAGTTGTTAAATCTAGAAAGTTGGCTTTCGTTTTGAACCGCCATTTGAAACCTGGATGGAGAAATTACTTCCCGTCTTCGCAAACCTCTAGTGTTTATACTAAACAATTGCATGGAACATTCAATATAGGAAAGAGAACTTTTCGGGATAGTTTGGAAAATCCATTTTATAGGCCTCCGGTCATAGTTTGATGAGGTCAAACTGGACCAATTTCATCTTATCACTCCAAAAACTTATCACCACTTTGAAAATGGTTTTCTAGTTCTCATCCCCGACTCGATGAATTCTCTTTATATAGGGAACTAGTAGGAAGATGTGTCTCATTGTGCTCCTCCATCAAACATCAGTTATGGATGCAGTTTTTTGGGCCCTCGAGCTAACTGTTGTCATTTTACAACTGGGTGAACTACGATCAGTGGCCCCAGAAAACTAGCCGCCAAACGTAAACCGTTCACTCTTTTTCAAATCCGTCAGCTGTTATGAATTCTTGGTATATCTGGGGACATGTGGAAAGTTAATCGTGGTGTGCATTCTCATTAGAAGATAACTTTTGGAAGTGGTTTCTTAGCCTCCAAGCCCATTTTGTACGTTTTGTAGCTAGTAAGAAAATGTAAAAGTAGAAAGCTGCGGACCCTCGTAGGGTTGCCAAATCACCCTAGAAACTTTTAACACATGTAAATAACTGTTTAAAACACTATAATGAAACTTGTTGTGTGTATTAGAACTTTTGACAAAACGATGTTTTCTCTCTTCCATTCTCTTTCTCTCTCCTGGGTTACAAAGTGAAGTGAAATGAAATGCATTGAATACATGTCTCTAAACTCTTTCTCTCGCTGGAAAATTTTAATTATTATTATATGTAAATGGGAAACTGAAAGATGATAATTATGTTAGATTAGGGTGGATGCCATGCCAGCAATTTATCACTGATATCTTGCTCACGTGGTTTTTGCAGGATGAAAGAATGATGACGTAAAGGCGTTGAGTAATTCATTGTTTATTTTTGGTATTATTTTGAAAGACTTATTGTTGAAATTGGTAGTATGTAAAAGTCGTTAGATTATTAAGTGCTTGAGAAATTGGTATTTCTTTCATGGATGTTATTTTGATCCCAAAATTTGTTATGGTAAAAGTGAAATACAAATGTCAAAAGGAATTGAAATTAATACTTTGTAGTGAACTTTCATTGTGTAATTATTGGTTTAATAATTGGTGTTGCGCTTCTTCCTTGAAAATGTAATAAAGGAACCTACTCACAACAGTCAACCGTAGTTCAAAATTTGTATATAACTAACCTACCTATGTTAATCCCTTAGCGTAGAAAACTGTGACCTTTAAACGAACCTTTACACTCATGGAGCATCTTGGTTTAGGAAAATAAGATCCCAAGAAAAGGGGTTTATCGTCTTAGTAGGTACGTTTAGTGACATCGACACAAACCAGACATATAGGAGCAACACGGTCAAATAAATCTTCTGCCAATCGAATGAATTTCTTGTGAGATCCAGATGACATCATGGAGCTAGTGGAATAGTGGTTCTATCACTTTAAATTTTGTTAAGGAATAGATCCTCTTAGCTATATGTACTATCTTTGGCTAGTGACATTATAGTGCATTGATCTTTTACGGAGGGTTTATAGGGTAAATACATTTCAACCTAAATCAAATCTATAATAGGGATTTAAGCCCTGGGAAAAAAAAAATTGGAATTAAACTAAACCCTAGTGGATTAGGATGTTAACTTGTGGGAAGAAAACTATAATTTAACTCCTTGCATACGAAGTTGAGTTGAAGATGTTGATTCTAGAGAACCTTAGAAACTGTAATTTGTCCCTTAATCCCTTGCTATGTCATTTTATGGCATTAAGGAATAAAGAAAATTTCTTATGCAGAATCATGAAATGCAAAGATATGGGATCCTCGTGAACATAGATCACTTGTGTTCATGTGTAGTTTATAATGCTCCTAGCCAGTACTTCTTTAAGATGTCGAAAAGTGATTTCGTATCTCTCTTTTGTTTTGAGACGATGCTAAGAACGAGACCTTAGTGCGATGTAAGAGCATATCATATAATGCTGCACACGAGATTGGAGATTAGGATTAAGGTCAATCTTGGAGTCCTTATAACTTAATTAAACATTTTTTTCATGTGTTGTAAAGAATATAAGTTACCTTGGTGCGACCAAACTTCGAGAAAACAAAAGATATATAAATATAAATGGAATTCCATAAGTTATTGAACTTTATTAACTAGGTAGCAAAATAACTATTCCGTGATCGATGGATGTTCTTGGGAAAAAGCTATTTCAAATCTATGTCTTCCTTAATCCCAAGATTTCATCTTGACATCACGTTAGATTCTCTTGTGTAGCAAGAGTAAATTTTAAACATTAAATAAACACTTGAGAAGCATATTCTTAACATAAGAACAAGATAATTAAGTATTGTATATGTGATTTGAATTGTGCCAAATAAGCAAGTAAGTTATGGAAATTTCCGTGAGGCATAAAGAAAGCCAACCTAAATTGGTCAAATTGTAACTTAAAAGTGGAATGAACTTAAGATCTTGTAGATGGAAAAAGGATAAAACTATCCTTGCACAATAATGTTCTTAGAATGTTAATCGTAACCAAGATGCAATTAGAGAAATGATGTGTTGTGGGTTAAGTCGTTGCTGAAGTCGTTTTGTTGTGGTTGGATCATTTTTGGTATTCATTCCTTGTGAGAATTGTGGCATCGACATGCTTATGTTGTTTTCATGTGTGTATGTGAGTCGAGTTTTTGTACTTAGAGCCCTTCATGTGTTGTTGTGTTGTGAGCAATGCAAGTCAAAAAAATTATCCTAGTATTTTAATGTTGTAAATTGTAGGTGTAAAATGAGGGCACTACACAAGTATCCTCATTACCACCCATGAAGTGGAACTCAAGGAGTTCTAGGAAAAGAATAAGGGGAACAAGGTGAAGTGAGACAAGATCCTATCTGATGTAGAAAAGAAATCAGAGGCCATTGAGATCTTATGGGGCTCAATCAAGAATCGACTGAAGGAATTGTACCCTCAAATCACTCGGAGGATGGATGCGCTTGAAGATTTGAGTAAAAAACTAGAGGAGATCGTATAGAAAATGAGCACTAAGGTAGAGGGGTGAATTTTGAGGAAGTGGGTGCCCTAGAGGGGGATCTCTATCAGCAGACTCAGAGCAAGGTCGACACTTGGGGAAAATTAGAAGTTGATTTAAGAAAGGATTTCCCTCTCCTCCTCCAAAAGTAAACAAGTTCCCCATTCTTTCATTCTTTTCCCCATTTCTTCATTCCTTATTCTTCCCAACCATTTGTAAGGATCCGCCATTCTTTATTTCCTATTTTGAAGAGTGTTTCCGAGGATAGAGAACAAGCGTGGTGTGGGGTAATGTTGGGCCCCAAAATATTAATCGAAGTACAAGAAGGCACATGGGCGTGCGATACCTTGTCAAGGAAGGGCACGCAGGTTGAGGGCATGTAAGGAAAAATTAGTTTTTTACTTATCCATATTCAGCACCCCAGGGCAAAGACACAAGAAAATCATGACCCTTGTGGATAAGGTGCCAGCCTAGCAAATGTGGAATCAAGAATGGAATATTCTAGGCATGCAATGGAAGTTTCCAGAAGAAATCATTACAAAAAATGGAGAGCTCGGATTTGGAAAGGTGTGCTTCCATGAAGGACCACTTCAACACTTGGTGACCGATCTGTAACTTTTGGAAGGCATGGTGGTGGGTGTTAAGGCTATATATACAAACACCCAGTAGAAGAAAAGGATATAGTTGAAGATAGGCAAAGCCCTACAGAAAACATAATGGAGTGTGTTATGGCTAGGGATTATGAGAGCTTTGTGAGTGATAGCATATATAAGGGGATGGGTTCTCATTCTTCTTTGTAATATGATGAGCATAATATAGCTCTAATGCATGATTTAGCTCTCTGCATAATTATATGAGGATCTGTTATGACCTCAAGGGATGTAATGTGGGTTATTAACTTTGATAGTAGTAATGCCTTACGAATTTCTCTCGTTATAGTGGGCCACGTTGTAATGGATCCCTTGGGTATGCTATAGAACCATTCCAATCCTACTGCTCCAAGGCTGCGAGGAAAGAGTCGTATCAAGAAATTATCGCTATACGCGACCTCTTGGCAAGCCATGTAAAAGTATTTTATATGATCACAAGGATCACTTTTGCACTTATATTTATCAAACTTAGGAATAGTAAAGTGTTTTGGGAAAGGCTGTTGTAACATGTCCTTATCAAAGGGGTAAGGACATAGTTCTTCATATGAATATTTTCTATTTTGGCCTACATTTCCCTGTTGTAATGTAGTAAGCATATCTTTCATAGATTTCAACTCCTAAATGAGTTGCTCTTTAGTAGGTGATATTGACCTTTGAGCCTGAGTTGCCTTAAAGGTATAGTCTGTATGTGGATCAAATTGAAACTCGTTAAGTTTGTTTTTGTCTTTGTCTTTGCATATGTTTTTTCTTGAAGAGCCTAGGTTTGCTAGTTTCTGACTCAACTTCAAGATCTATTTTTGAGGATCTCTTCCTCAACCACGGGGTCCTCTTCTTCATCAAATTTCAGAGGAGGGGAATCCTTCCCTTCAGTTTTCACTTTATGTGAAGCTTTATAGTGAGGTTTCCATGATGGTTCACCTTCGACAACGGCCTTATGTTTCCCAGAAGTGGAAGCGTACCCCACATCAAAAGGATTATCTGTCTAAGACAAATATTCACTCTCCTAAGTTAGGGTTAATGACCTTTGTTTCTTCTTTACACTCATGTGGAAGTTTAGCTCCTAATGCCAAGACTCTTGCGAGTACTTGATCTTTATTATAATATAGGAGTTCATCAAATCTACTTAGGTCTAACCTTTTTGTTCTCTAGAAGAGTCCGAATCTTCTCCACTATGATCAATTAATGTCTCTGTATCTTTGACTTGAGAGAAGAGTGGTCCTAAATTGTGACCACTGAATGGGAAGGTGTCGAAAGGGTTTTCTCCTATATCATGCTCATTTGATTTGGCTACCATTTTTATGATTTTAGGCATCACTAGTAGACGTTTGTATGTAGCTAGTGTAACCCCTAAGTGTATGGTTTTTGTAATCCGTTCAAGATGATGTTGGAATTATACCACAATGTATCCTAGATGTAGTTTTATGCAATCATCTTTATCAAGGAACACTCATATGCACACCTAAATGTAATGATCACTCAATTTTTGTTACCAAGTCTATGCCCCAATGATGTATCAATATCTAAGTCAAGTTAAAACCCAAGTTAAAAATAGATAGCAACAATGATGTATCAATATGTAAGTCAAGTTAGAACCCCAACAAGGTCTAAGCACTGACGTGATGTTGTCACAGTCCCTCGACAAGGTATACCTAAAACTAGTTTGAATGCCGATGAAAGCCAAACCTTTTGAAAAATGGAAGTCACAAATAGATATAGTGTAATAACGTCACCGTGATACATTAACCAAGCAAGCAAGGTGTTAGTACCATGACAACTTTATTATGATATATATAAGGCATTATCGACACTTTTCAAGAAGACTTAGATGACGTCGAAACTGAAACCAAGTGATAAGTATAACAAGGATTTTTAATCGTGTGAGCAGCATAACCGCACAATAAAGGGGACTTATACCATCTTCTCACAAAGTGAGAACATGATGTAAGTACCAAGATTGTACGTCTAGGATGCGAACAAAATTATCAACCCAAGAAGAGACAAAAGATGAACTGAACTCACAGCAGTGAAGATGATCTTGAAATCAAGATGGACGGACTTTTATCAAAGATATGAAAAGCATACCTGTACACTTTAGACATTTAACAACCCAGCCACAAACATGGATGGGCGTAAATGAGAAAAAAAAGTGACGAGCACTATCTCTGATAAAAACACGCAATGTATGCACCTTTCTCACCCCAAACAATGGGCGAGAGAGAACACAAGGGTACTGATCAAAATATGGAAACAAACCAAGCGCCACCTAGGCAGAGCTTCACTGTCCAAAGACAAGAATAAAACTAAGAAAAAGTGGGACGTAGTTTAGTTTCATGATGAAAGACACTCAGATCAAACTCACAAGGGTTCTTTTCCTTGTTCGACAAACAAGGTTTAGATTCTAGATGAGTTGTCACTTTGTGATGGCTTGACGCAACAAGGACTAGTAAAGTGGGCTCCAAGAAAAAATGGCTTTCCTAATAAGTTCTCTCAACTAGGTGTTACAAAGTTGTCCACGAGCGGGGTGATTTACCCAAATAGTCCCTTGCCTATCTTGGGAGTATCTTGGCTTTTCCCCCTTCAAGCATAATGGGTAGTAAATGCATCCATCATGTACTTTTAATAGGGTCATGATAGGGAAAACTTGTAACGGAGCACTTCTGTTTCATCCACAAGGTTACACAAGAGTGGACTACTTTAAGGTTCTGAACCACCCCATTGTTATAGCTTAAGGCGTTATGCCAAAGGGGTTATGTTCCAGTTGAGCGGATAGGGATGTACCCTTTTCTGAAACCTGCAATACAATGTTTTGAATATGGTGTGTTTTTTATCTTGCTTAGCTTAATGTGGTTTCAAGTAGCACACCGTTTGGAAACCTGTAAGAACATATGTATTAGAAGTTTTGTGTTTTTTCTTTGACGCCTTTCTTTGATAAGCGACACTCATGTAGACAACAAGTTAGTAATTTTCTAGTTGATGTCAAGAAAGAGAGTTTTTCACTTTGCTTTTGATTCCTAAGATCACCAAAAGGTGCGAAGGAAGAGCATACGCAACGTGAAAAGTTCTACTGAAATCACATGAAAGTTTTACTTCAACCTTTATAAAACAAGTGTTTCTTTGAACAATTTATATGAGTTTTGTATAAGTTTTTTTGATCTCCAAGATCACCTTGGAAGACGTGAGGAGAGAGCATACACACTTCTACAAAGCTACTTCTAAGCCAAAAACACTTTTAACTATGCAAACTGAAATTTTTAAGGAAAAAACACTGCTTTTTAATTTGTTATTCCTATAAACCTGTAGTAATGGATCAGATAAAAAGATTTTACAGACTGTAAAAAAATCAATTTTTAGTATAGACACCTATGTGCCTATACTAACACCTGTGCTTCCCAACCGACGGATACACGCCCTACTTAATGAGTACACCTGTAGTCAAAAATTAATGAAACCTAATGTTGTAAAACACATATGCTCACAACATGATAGAGACACACCCATATTGACATGGACGCTCAGGTTTTGACGTGTATGCGCCCAAGCTTGAAACAGAAATGTTGAATTTTTACACAATCGATCATTTACACATACGCAGCTAGAGAGGCGGATAAGCACGCCGATGACGAAGACGTGTGCCTGTCTCTCAGAGAGAGAAAATGTGCAAATGATGAAGTCCTCCTAACAGGTACATGCCTGATCTGACGGTACACTGGGGTTTCAACGTGTACGCACCCCTTGTTTTACACCTACGCGCACCCTGTGAAAAACTTGCAAAAAACATGGATTTTCAAATTTTCAAGAGCAAACAGGTTAGTTGTTAGTCAAAGTGTCTTATTTCTATATCAAACCCACAAAATACATGTAAATGAAGGTCATTTATCTAGGGTTAAAAATAAAAATGAGGAAATAACAAGTGATTTGATCCAAAAACTTGAAAATGAACTTTAATAAAGGATAGACATAAGTGTCCCACCGGCGTGCCAAATGTGTTTAATGAAAAGTTACAAAAGCCATGGATTTGGGGTAAGAATCTCTAAAGAATCCCCAAAGGCTTTTAGCAAACTGATCAATGGACCATGTGATAAGAAATGAGCAAGGTTTTCTTCTTTGCATACATTAATTTGAAATAAACATGCAAACTAAGCAAATGAAGTTAACCTCTATTCTTTGAAAGCTTGAAATAATGAACCTAAGAGGATCTAAGCATTCAGTTATGTGTTTAAGAGAAAGAGATCTCCCCATTAATGGCTTCAAGGCCAATGGATCTTCCCTTTTACTCCATGTTAATGCTATGAAATACAAAATCAAATGCTTTTAGCTCAAATGGAAGAAGATGAAATACAATCTAAAGCCTAAACAAATTGCTATAATCTATGCTAGGAAGAAGAGAGAATTCTTAGGAAATGAGGGAGGGGGTATAGCCCTATTTATAGTTTTTGGTTTGGAAGAAAAAGGGAGATTTGGGTGCATGTGGGACAAAGGCTAAAGTCCAAAAAGCACTTTTAGCAAGTCAAAGTGTGATTTGACTATGTTTAGGTATTTAACCTAGGTTAGACTAATTAATCTCTCTTCTTTTTGGAAGGGTTTCTGAAGGGTTTAATCAATCCAACGAAGTGGATTGATATTCCAAGGAGCTAATAGAAGCAAGCTAGAAGGGAATAAGAAGCTAATGTAGTTAGAACGAGGCTATAACAACCTGTTTAAATGGTTTATAAGAGGAAAAATGACCAAAAAGGTGTCATGAGAGGGGAGTTAGATAGGTCTAACTGGTGGTGTGCCATCAATTTGCAAAGGGAAGAAGAGTTAGTGCACTATTAGAAATAATAGTGTATTGACCAAACTACAGGTGTCTACAAAAAAATTAAAGTATAAGAAATAATAAAATATAAATAATAATAAAAGAAAAACTTATATTTAAACATTTACTTATATTTATACTTAAACTTATAATAAATGAAAAACTTAAACATTTATTTTTGTAAATAGAAGCATGCCAAAAGCACATATAATTCCTATACTTTACGGAATGCGTACGCGTTCCATTTATTATGCCCCCAAACCAAGAATTTACAAGCTTGGAATTGCCTTGGTTTCCCAAACATGCGCCTTAGACCTCGTAAAAGCACAAAGAATTTGCATTTTTTTGACAAAATATGTAAAAACTCACCTTCCACCATGCTAAATCCTACAAAAACGTTCTCTATCTTTCTTAAAAATTTTCCTACAACGTCAAGAAAACTATCCTCTTTCTAAATATGTAATTTTTATATTTTTCTTACTATTCTAAGGTTTCCATTTATATTTATTTCAAACTATGTCTTTTATACCTCTATTTTTAGTGATTACAAATTCTTATCTTTTTCGTGCATCTTTTTTTCGACTTATCAAAATTGAATTAAAAATTAGGCTCAAACTAGGCGTAATTCTATACATATTCAAAAATGTATATATCTATTTTTTTATATTTTTGAGGTAGTTAGGGGCACATTCGAGTCTGTTATTTTTCAAAATTTAAAAAATTTGTACTAGAAAAATATTAAAAATACTCGCTAAAAAATCTAGCCCAAACTAGATGCTTCTAGTTATCTTTCTACCAAAGCATTTTCAAAAATACTAAATTGTGCTCAAAATGGTGGGGGCACAAAATATTGTATACTATTTTTTTGACAAAAACAAAGTATCTGTTGGTACTTTAGTTATTTGACCCACTTAAACTTAACCATCTTCAAAAAGAATAGTAGCTTAGAAATTAGACTCAAAATTTTACAATTCATGTTCTTACATCTTCCAATTTTGGGTGTAACTATTTCAAATAACTCATACAAGTTGAAGATTTTTATTTTTCAAAAAAAAACGTCCACGTAAGACCCTTTTTGGCCCCCAAATTGGTGCACTTACCGATATATGTGTGTGTTTTTATGTTTGTGTGGAAGAACAATTCCAATAATACATCCGATAAGAACAAAATTTACACAAGTTCTCTACTTGAATTATTTCAAATACATTTACATTTACCTTAGATCCATAATAAATTTTACTAACTTGTTTTGTAGTAAGCATTTTTCTAAAACAGAGATACATTTGATTTCAAAACACATTCAAGCTATAGATGAGTAGAAGAAATGCAACAAAAGATATGATTTCCTTAAATTACCATCACTACACATATTTACACAAGAAGGAATTATTTCGAGTTTCTAAGAAAGGGTATCATGTTGTTTTTTAACCGAATTATGTTGGAACATAATGATTAAGTGGTCCTGCCAACCCTTAATGTATATCGGTTAATATTTAGTAATATGAAATATTTATATTTCTATTATTAAATATGCTAACCTAGTTATACTTTAAGTTAAATATTTAATATCATGAAATAATTATATTTCTAATATTAAATATTATAAACCTAGGTGTATGTATCAACCATTTTAGGTTGAAAAGGTGGGTCGAGAGACATACTCAATCACTTTATATAAAAGGACTTTAGGTCCTCATTTGATATATTCAGAAATATATCAAAGGTGTCCAAATCAAGTAATTTAGTTTTACCCTTGAGAATTAGGGTTTCAAAGGAGGAGGTGATCTTACTAGATGTAAAATAAGTTCTCTCAAGTAAAAGGTTATTTTCAAAGTGGTTTTTACCGTATTGGGGTTTTTCTACTATAAATACTATGTCACCTGTGTTATTTATTTCCTGTAAATATTTATTTATTTACTTATGTTATGATGTAATCTTTATTTAAATATTTATCAGTAACATTATGTAATATGTAAGTTGATTAAATCTATATTAATTAGAATAAATTAAAATCAAATATTTTGTATTTTATTTATTTAATTTATACGGGTTTTTTTAACCAACCTGAAAGGATATTTAAAAGTATTTGGTCCCCTTCTTTTTTCTCAATTTATTTTGGCATTACATTTGTGTAATTAAACTCTCGATAAAAAAATTAGGATTTTTCAATTTTAAATCCCTAATTTTTTGGGGAGATGTAATATAATATGATTCTTAATTTCATTTACATTTTGTAAATTATATGGAATTAATGTTTGTATGGAGATTGATGTGTGCATAGGTGAAAGGGGCTTCAAATATTTACCTACGTGAAAGTCATATATAGAAAAAGAAAGGATTTATTACTATATGAAATAATTTTCATGTTTTCTATAATTTCAAATATTTTCAGGTTAAATATTTCGAAGGTAAATTCATACCCGTGTTTTTGGCCCCCTAAAAGGATTTGATTTGAAAAACTATAGTTTATAGTTAATCTATAACTATATCCTATATAATTTGAAAACTATATTATTATTTTAAATAAAAATATATATAATATAGAAAAAGGTTTCTATAATAATTTATATAAATATCATATTAAAATTTATATAATTTTTAAAATATATATATATATATATTAAAAGTCTTAAACCATATTAAAACTACATGGGATTGAGGGAAGAGTCAACAGACCATATTCTAAGCCTAAGTTTAAATCATATTTAAACTTAACTTATAAATCTAGGCATATATAGTTTTTTTTTAAGAAACAAACCTAAGTTTGAATCATATTTTATATATATGGTTATTTTAAACCACTTAAAATATAAATTTTATTAGATTTGGTTTATATATGTTTTAAAAAAATCAAAGTGCTTACTTTTTTAGTAAGGGGGCCCGTGTTTATTTCTTGGTCATGAAGGGATTATTTTTTAAATCTTAATACTTATTAAATAAAACCTAACATGTGTCCCTAACCATTTATATTATCTATGTAAGGGGCCGGCCCCATTCATTTAGATCTTATAGTTTATAAAAATTATATAAATAAACCTATTTAAAGGTTTTCTTTTATATAAGAGTGGGAGTGGAGAATAAAATAGATAATATCTCAGGTATAAATTTAGAACTCTCAAGTATAAATGGAGAATTAAAAAAAAGGAGTCTAGTTTATTGGTGTCCCACTTGAAGTGTGGTAAATATTTATTAAAATATTGGTAATTATAGTTACATAAAAAAATTTAAAGTTTTTAGCTTGTAGAGAATTATATAAAATATTTTGTAATATTTATATACTTTTAAATGTGTGCGGGATAAAATTAAGAGTAAATGAAGGGAGGAGACAAGGTTCATGAAAATAGGGATTTCAATTTATTTCATTGGTCGAGTGAAATTACTTGTCCCCTCAATAAAAGATGCATGTTAATCTATACTCTCATAAATCTTCTTGCACTGGTAAAATTCTTGTAACTGGTCTATGACATTTAAACCCCTTTAATAAGGGTTATGTATTTTTAATATAAAAACAATATACTATAGTTTATTGTTTTATGAACTATATGTTGTTTTTTATTTTCATTCTATAAATTATATTTTTTTATAAAAAAGTGTATATATTTTTACATTATAAATTATAATAGGTTATTATAATGTGTTAAAATATAACCTCCCTAATATTATACAGAAAAAGAAATTCTAGAATTTCACATTCTAGAAATACACAACAAATTTTGGCTTCATTAAATTTGACGGTCAAATGACCGTCATGGTAGACCAAACATAAGACAATATGATGGTCATTTAGACGTCAAATTTAAGCTCGTAGGTTCCAGAAACTTTAACTGTGTTAAAATTGAAGGTCAAATGACCATCACGATAGACCAAAAATAAGTCATTATGATGGTCATTTAGACGTCAAATTTAAGTTGGCCGGATTTTTGTCTACATTATTTTTTTCAGAAATTTGAAGTTGTTATGCATTCTTAGGGGTCTCTTCTTCACTTCTATATAGTCAGAAATATTTTTTATATAAATTTGGGGTCCCTTTATAATGCGGGTTATTATTTTGATCATGGAAGGTTGATTAGTATATATTGTAATGACAAATTAGTTATGATCAAATTGTTTCTTTAGATCTATAAATTTAGATTTGATTCTATTACAAGTGTTATTTTTATCGATAAATATGTATCTAACTCTCGTAGTACATTGTATATTATAATGGGGTATGTTTTACAAGTTTAGGAAAATAATGACATCTAACTATTTGTCTTAAGAAAACTCAAATCCCGAATGAAACCAACTAAAACATTTGGGTCAAAATAGAATGTATGGTGAGGAAACTCTAGACGATTGTTTCTGGATCTGAGATTGCTCCCACTGGTCATCAAGCAATTGTAGATAACATGAATGCATTCTTCTAATGAATGTAAGATACTCTTTTTATGCAATGTGAATGATGAATACCTTCTACACATTGGTAATATCAAACATCCAAAAGAGGTATGGATACAATTAGAATCCATGCATAAAGGATACTTGGTATATCAAAGATAGTAATGAGAGTATAATAGCTGAAGAAATTCAAAGAAATGATCTATATATTTTTGATGATTTCTCTTCTGCATCTTGTTTTATATCTCAGAGTTTGAATAATTCAAAACTATGGCATGAAAGGTTAGGACATGTTAATTATCGAAGCTTATATGAAATGTATAGATATAGTCTAGTGAAAGGTTTACATGTGTTGTCTTCTTCTCTTGAAGTTACTTCATTAAATGCTTCTAAATGATGGTTTTGATTCTGATTTAGTAAATGGTCATGATGATGTTTTGATGTTATAGATGTTTCTGAAACTCTTATCTTCCTAGATAAGAAATTAAATTGGGCTCAATCTATGTTAGAAAACTCAAATCCTATTAACCTTAGGAAAATGACCAGAAGCCATCATATGTACCATGTATTAATTACTTTGTATGAACCTAATCCGTGAAGTATTATAGGGTCTAGGTGGATATACAAAGTAAAATATAATGGTGATGGTAGTATTAACAAACATAAAGCTAGACTTATTGCTAGAGGTTTCACTCAAAAACTTGGTATTGATTATGTTGAGACATTTCCTGTAGCTAAAATGAGTACTGTTAGGGCCTTATTTACAATTTCCACTCAATTTGGGTGGGAAATCTACCAAATGGATAAGAAAAATATTTTTTTGAATTACGATTTAAAAGAAGAACTTTACATGTTTTAACCTAAAGGATTTGAAAAAACTGGTAAAGAAAATTATGTTTGTAAGTTGAGAAATCCTTGTATAGTTTAAAACAAGCTCTTAGAGCTTGGTATGCAAAAATTATTTCCTTCTTTAAACTGTTAGGTTTTGTTAATTATTCTTCTAACAATGATATATTCATTAAGCAATAAGGCTCGCATATTATCATTATATGTATATATGTTGATGATTTACTTATGTCTGGTGACAATTCTAATTTAATTCATAGGATTAAAGAGAAATTGAAGCAGTAATTTGAAATGAATGAGTTAGGTCTCTCACATCATGTTATTTTTATGATTTTATTTCATTCTATTGTTATTTTTCAAAACACAATATGCAACCATTGTATTGAAAAAGTTTCTTATGATTGATTGTAAACCATTTTCTACTTTAATGAAAGTTGGAATAAATATTAACCATAAATCTACATATGAAAAAGATTGATCCTATTTTATATGTTATTAATTGATAGTTTCATTTATCTAACTATAACTAGATTAGATATTTCCTATACAAAAGGAATTACTTCAAGGTTTATGCAGGAACCTTTTTTAGAGATTATTGGAATCTTGTAAAAAGAATTTTTAGATATTTGAAAGGAACAATCAATTATGGGTTTTATTATAATAATAATGAAAATGCTATCTTATATACATTTTGTGATTCTAACCATATTGATGTTGTGTTATAAAATATATTGGATATGTGTTCAAGTTTTTTGGTGTAGGAACCATTACTTGAATAACAAATATAATCAACAGTCTCCATTTTTTCTACTGAGGCAAAGAAGTACAATGGAAGAAGTAAAGAAGTCATGTGGCTACAACAGCTATTGGTAGAGATAAACCTAGAAGCTAAATGAAGTATTTATCTTCTATGTGGTGGTCAGAGTTGTATTACTCTTGATTAAGAATCTATTTCACCATTAGAGGACAAAGAACATTGAGATATATATACGCTTCACCCATGAGAAGGTGCAAAGTGATAAGATAAATCTTAAGTTCATGTTGATCAAGAGCATATTGCGACATCTTCACAAAGTCTCCGAGTGTTGTAAAGTTTTGTCACTTTCCGAAAATTTTAGATTGTCGAATTTTTCGTTGAGGGGGATGTGCATGACAATGTCACCTCCTAATAGAACTTGGTTTTGGTAAAAATACATTTGGGCATTTGTAAAAGACCTTCAAGCAAATGTAAAAAAACCTTCGAGCATGTATACCTCCTAGACTTCTTTTTAGAAAGAATTGTAGAAAGATCTTAAATGCGGTCTTCAGTAAACTCTTTAGTGATATTGAGTTTAATGGTAAACATCCAGTACAATCATATTGTTAAGGAGGTCATTGGTTTTAAAAGGCTCCTATATTTTTAGGTTCAATAACTTTGTTATGAGAACTCGTGAGAACATGTAAAACTCACAAATCATACTTATCCATTGATCATGGGATAATCTTTGGGATTATAAATCTTTTGTATCAAAAGGTAAATTAAGTATGATGAAGGTGTTATAATTCCTTCAACCGATATGTTAGCTTAAAACCTTTATGGTTTAAGGATTGTAAATATTGTAGTGTACCACGGGCAGGTAATCTATTGGCATATGTTATGTTATCCCACTTAACATTAAGGGGGAGTGTTGGAACATAATGATTAAGTGGTCTAGCCAACCCTTAATGTATATGGGTCCATCACTAATATATAGGTTAATATTTAATAATATGAAATATTTATATTTTTATTATTAAATATGCTAACCTAGGTATATACTTTAGGTTAAATATTTAATATCATGAAATAATTATATTTCTAATATTAAATATTATAAACCTAGGTGTATGTGTCAACCATTTTAGGTTGAAAGGTGGGTCAGGAAGACATACCTAATCACCTTATATAAAAAGGACTTTAGGTCCTCATTTGATATATTTGAGAAATATATCAAAGGTGTGCAAATCAAGTGATTTGATTTTACCCTTGGTAAATAGGATTTCAAATGAGGAGGTGATCTTATTAGATGTAAAATAAGTTCTCTGAAATAAAAGGTTATTTTCAAAGTGGTTTTTACCCTATTGGGATTTTTCCACTATAAATATTGTATCATATGTGTTATTTATTTCTTGTAAGTATTTCTTTATTTACTTAAGTTATGATTTAATCTTTATTTAAATATTTATTATAATATTATGTATTATGTACATTGATTAAATATGTATTTATTAGAATCTTCAAATTCTAACAAATTATAATAAAATTTTCAAGATTAAACTTTGAATAAGAATAACTATTTAGAAATAGATAACATTTTAATAAATAATAGCAATCCCTTCTATATCTTTCTTCTTTACATATCATAATGATAATGATAAATCAAATACATATCATTTCCTTTCCTCAATTAAATTTGCTTTCATTTCAAAATGAAAATGCACAAACAAATATTTCAAGGAAACATTTTACAACTTGAAATTTGATTAAACATCACAATTACAACAACATTTTTCAACCATGTTTCCAACCATTCCAAATTACACAATTTAATCCCTTATAAGAAATTAATGTTCCCATTTCATGATAAATGAATATAGTAAAATACCAAGACACAAGCCCTCCTCACAAGAGGAGACAATTTTTCAAATTTTTGGCTCAAAACATGATACAAATTCAAACTCCAAAATCTACAACATCTGAAGAACTCTACTTAGCTCCCAAAAATAGTATACAAGATTTCTTAAATTCACAAGAAATGTGTCTAGTTTACCACCCAACTAATTAGCATCAGTACATGCCTCCAAGGAATCCAAGTTGGTATGTTATCCTCCCCCAAATGGGAAAGAGGTAACACACTACACTTAGCATGTAGGGAAGGTTTGAATGCATGTGCAACACATTTTAACACCATTTGAAAAACATTTCAAAGCATAATGAAACCAAGAAAAATAGGCTAAGAAGTTCCATACTTCTATCTTTGGGAAGAGGGGATGGGAATCCCAATTTCATGTTTCATATAACCATGCCAAAACAACCATAAAATCTCTTATCTCTCCATGTTTTTACCATCTCCTTATCACTCCAAAACTCCCCTTATCTCTCAAAACTCCCCAAGAAGGATTTTCAAACATAATAGTTTCCTTCTTGAGGGTAGGGATGAATTTCCAACCCAAATGGAAATCCATCCCTACCTACAAACCAAATGTAGGAGGGTTCCCAAATAGAGTGGAGGAAAATTCCTCCCTCTTCCCATACAAGCTCCCAAAACCCACACCCCTCAAGGGTGGGTGGAGAAAAAATGAAGCAACACATAATGTATTTTCCACAATTGATCACACACAAACATGCAAGGAAAAATTGATTAAAAACATAAGTATACAAGGCCCTACTACTACATAGCTTGCTCAGGTTGGTAGCTTTACCGGCTTTGGGTTGGCTTGTCTTTATGGTTGTTTATGATGACTTATCCAGCTTTCTAGCTATGGGTATGGTTCTCGGTCTGGTACAGGATATTTATCCCCATCAAGAGCATATGAACCATGAGTATCATGATCTCTATCATGGTCATAAGAATATGGACACAGAACTGAAACAAAACCGTAACCATGGGATTTTCCCTAACTATTTATGCCTTTGATGTCGATGGTTTGTATTGCACAAGCCAAAATTCCAAGGATGCTTTCCAAAAGAGATCAAATCTCCACCAAGATTCCAATATTTTTCCAAAATTATCCAAGCAAAATAACCCCATCTCCATGGAAGTGAGGGTTTAAAAATAAAAGAAACAACCCAAGACAAGCAATGGGAAGGTGAAAAATGTCACCTTCCACCAAAACCAAAACCAATGGAGAATCCAAAAATTGCACCCAAAAAGGAATAAGGAAAAATTCAAATTTAGCCCAAGAAATCATGAAATAATTTCCCAAATCCCATATGTTCCCAAAATCAAAGTTCCCATAAATATGATGTGTGTGTGGAGGGGGAAAAATAGCCAATGGGCCTCATTTACATTGATAAAAGGCCACCCACCTATATGGAATGGGGTTAGGGCCTCTTTTGTATACAAATGAGGTCTCTTGCTTACCATTTACCCTTCCTAACTGGAATATTTTCCTCAAACCCGAGTTTGGGAAAAATGTGGCATTTAGGAGGGAAACTAGGCTCACCTAATCCACCTAACCTCAACACATCATCCCAAAAAAAAATATATATATGCTAGAACCACATGGAAAGGGTAACATTTAACATTAGCAAGAAATAAACCAAGGGAACATAACAATTTAGCAAGTAGATAAAAACATGCAATTTCATCACCATGATGGAGGGAAAGATTAGGTTCACAATTCCAAAGCAAATCAAACAACGCACTAAGCCACAACATGATAAGGGGGTGTGGTAATCGATAAGAAAAACAAGACGTTTGTCCATTATGCATTTTTTCCTAAGTGGCGTGTATTACCCGAATGCCATATTTTCCTCATGATTCATTTCCTTTCACCTACACAACTCAATGCAAACCTCATATCTTCCCAATATGATAACAAAATATGATACGATCATATGCATCAAAATCAACATCTATACAAGCCATGTTAAGCTAGTAGTATATCAAAATCATGAATCATCCACTAAATGAAATGATATAATCATCATCATACATCAAATATGGATCCAATATCAATACAAAACATGTCTATAATAACTCATGATATCATCGTCATAACATAATATTTGATAATGAACAGTGGCATCGTGTGCCTCATAGTCAACCTGTGAACAAGAGTTAACATCCTAATGCTAGCAATACAATATCATGAATAATTTCATATCAAAATAGTGTACTAAAGTAGTAATATCCCTATCAAGCAACAATGTCATGTGATAATGTCTCATCAAAACAACAAAATAAGCAATAATGTCCATGTCATCAAGATAGTATAGATACAATGAGTCGCATGTGACCAAAAAGAGAGCACTAAAAAGGTGGGAACTACAAGAAATTTATCTCCAACCATGATCCTTACAAATCCCCACACATTTCTCATTAAGTGAGAGTGGCCCTACCCTTCACAAGATGGAAGATGCAAGAAATCAATAAGGTAAGAGAGAATACCATGTGTAGTGCAATCACCCAAAAAGTGGTGGACTTATGAACAAGGTAGGAATATAACATCCTAAAATTAATAAAATTAATTTATCTAATATGATCTCTCAAATAAATACTAATCTATATCAGCATTCAAATAAGTTTTTATATAAGGTATATTTTTAAGAAGTCCTGAAATCTATTTTTAGTAGGTTTGTGACTTTTGTCTTTTACATTTTTAAGAATTTTCAAGGAATTTCTGGATTCATATAATATGATGATAGCATAGTCTATTTTCATATATTCTATTTTCAAGTTCACTCTGTTATCTTTCTAATAGATCTAGCGGTTTTCCAATCGGGTCAATGGACTACAAGATATGACCCCAACAAGGAGCACTTAAAAATGATAATATAATATTCGGATTTTTTCATCTTTTGCCCATTCAAATTCACCCCAAACATGGATGGATGTCATCTATTTGAAGGATGATATTTCTTCTTTAATTTTTAACCCTTCATTTGATGACCTTTCAGCTTCCATTTGGAACCCTTCATTTACTATTCCTACAACCTTTCATCTTCCACATTGTTTCACTATAAATAAGATGGTTTCAAATGAAGAGATAAGTTTGAAATTTGAATTTTTGTAGACATAAGTTACAGTTGCAGAGTTTACAAGTTTGGAGACATACGTCTCTCATATAAATAGTTTTCCCATTTTTATACATCTTCATTTGTAGAGAATTAAGAGACATATATCTCTCTGCAGAGTTTTCCCATTCTACATTCATTCTCTATTGCAAAGAGATTCTACATACATCTCTTACGTAGATTTTCCCACTTTGTATATATATTTCATAAAGTTATTTTACTTTTACAATTATAGTTTTATTTCTATAATATAGTTCATGTCTTCTACACTTTCAAATATTTTATTATAAATGTATTGCCATAACATATTAAATTCCACCATTATTGTGTTGTCCACCGAATTCTAAAATAATTCAAATCAAGAATGAGTATGCTTTTATACAAAATACTTACATTAATAAAAGGTACACATTCATAATGAAATCAATAATGTACCAGGGCATGAAATAATCCTAACTAACTAATCCCGAGGGAAGACCTAGAGTCTATCCACATTCCAACCCTAACCCCTCGCACTTGTCATGTGTGACCAACCATATTATGTTATCTAACTTTGTCCATACAAGTCACTCCCTATCCAAATAACACATCTCTCAAAACATTCCCTTTTCCCACTAAGCATTTCATAACAAGACATCTCTATCTCCATACTTTATCAACTTGGGAAAACTAGGACTAGAACACAAACAAGGCTAACTACAGACACTCAAATTTAGTAATTCTATTATTTGAAATTTTTATTCTTGGCACTTTGTTGTCTTTCTCAAACAAGTGAGCTTTACCCATTCTCATTAGGTACATCAACATGTCTCTTGTCTATCTTGTTTGATCTTACACACTCATTTATCGACAATTTTTTAGAATTAAATGCATGAAACATAGTAAGAAACTCCACTTTTCATCTTCCAAACTTCACATTGCATATTATCACTCTTAGGAAAAAAAGATATAGTAGGGGAAGGAATATTACTATGATCTTGACCCTAGTGTATAGCTTGCTCACTTTGGTCTTAAACTTTATGTTGCACATTATTCTTTGGGTCAATTACTCCTCAATTGGTATTTATAACTTAAATCACCTTTGGAAGTATATACAAGAAATTAAAAATTACCTCATTTGTAACCTAGCACTATTGTGGGCTCATATTGCAAAAGCTAGCATAAAAGGCACTCAAATCTCTCTACACTCAAAAATGCCTTTCTACATTCATTAGGGAAGCACTATCTATAGGTCTAAAACTTCCCACTATGTCTAGAAGACTGCTTCCCACATTTACATGCACTCAAAGTATCTCACTCAAATATATTGGAAAGATATAAACTCAAGTCAAAAAAATTCAAAAGAAGGATGTCAAATATGTGTAGCACCTCTATTTTATGCATCATCAAAAACTAAGGGAAAAAAATTTATTTTACCCATTTAATTGGTGCGATGCCTTCAATGATTAACAAAGAAACAACAAATTAATCCAGCATTAGTTAATGTTCATAATCCATCTTGACAACCTATGATAACCATGTGCAACTGTAAGGGTTCATATCCTACTCGATCCCCTTTCAATGCTCTACACGAGCCAATATACCTAGTATATCATTTGGTTAGACATTTTTAAAGGTACAGAGAATCATGTGTATCTTATTAGTGTCATCCTCCTGGCACAACACGCTTTAAAATAATAAATGGTGGAAGACAATGTAAACATTTATTTAAAATACTATGGCCATAGTTTTCTAGAAATGTGCTAAAGCAAGCTTGGTTTTGTGACTGCACATAAGCCCCAAACTTGTCCTTCAATTCACTACACAACCATCCCATTCATAGTATCGTGGATTCTTTTCCATTTCTTACTCATTAAGATTACTGATTAACCAATTTAATTTATTGTAAACATCGTGTATGCCCTTATCCTATGGATAAGTTAACTAAGTTTAAGTTGATATCCAACCATGTTAGAGGCACGCAATGATCTCCATAAATCATTGTATAAAATGTGCACCTTTTTCACATGATTGTCAACTATACCGATTTACAATACTTGATTATGCTTAGTTGAATGTAGATATAACCAATTCTTAACATAACTTAATTATCATTCATGTTCATTATTAATTATTTGATCAATTTAATTCACCTAAGACAATTAGGTACAATAGTACTATCTCAAGTAATCATAATGTACTTTCATACTTGTTCCATGTCAATGTAGTTGTTTTACCACTAGGGTATTGTAAACATAATACTACATTGCAGATACGATTGATCATCCCAAAGGTAGGTTTTGTTATGAAAAGAAGCGGATGTCTCCATTAACTCTTATTCATAATATGGTTATTCCTTCATAACAATCAATAATTGTCATATATATATATATATATATATATATATATATATCTTTATACATGTATCCTTTAAGTCTTGTTAAGTTATGATTTTTGTTATTAAATCATAATGATAACATAATCCGTTTGATAACACAATAACACTAATTCTTAATGACACTTTGTTATCTATCAGATGCAACATTTAGCCCAATGAATTTTCTTTTCAATCTTAAGGAAATATTTCCCTTTTGATCCAATGATAGTAAATTTATTTCATACATAAAAATAGGTACTAAATAACCAATGCAAGTCAAATAATACTTTTATTTTATCAACTCAAATTTTTCCTTCAACCCTACAACTGAAAATGATAAGGTACAAGGTACATGGTTAGCTCTAAAAGAACTGGAATAGATCAACTACACAATTCTTGTTGCATTATTAATAAACACTTTGAATAAGAAAGGGTTATTCATTCTCTAATTTTTAATCAATCATTTACAATGATCAATAACATTTCATGTAACGAGTTAAATCTCAATAGTTAAGAACATCTACATTTCTATAAAAATTTCAACATACAATGAATAAACCTTCACTTTACTTATTAAATGAATTTGGCCAAAATCCGACAAGGCTATCTTGTTCTATATCAAGATCAATAATTTTTCTCAAATTTCACGCCATAAAGATCTAAAAATTCATCATTAAGAAAGGGTGATCTTACTTAGGTCCCTTATGGACCTATATTCAACAAATATTAAATTAATTTGAAAGGGTTTGAATGGCTGAAATAAATCAGTCACCCATACTCATATCCATTTCATGTCCCGACGGCATGGGTTCAAATATTGAATCCACAAGTTTTAGAAAAACAATTAGGCCATTGATCTCCATAGAGAAAATTTAGTCACAATCCCATATTCAAATACCTAGCTAAAAGGAAAACCCAGACTTAGGTTTTATCTATTCACAAAACAACATCATAAGATTTCAAATTGATTAATAGTCACCCCTGAAGGCTTCTAATTTTTTGAAAAGAAACAACAATGTTAAGAAGTATATGAATTCGAGTATGATTTCTTTAGAAAAATTACTCTAAATTTTTCTGAATATTTTATCTTAATTTAACCATAAATTTTCAAACAAACCCGATAGCCAAATCACCCTTCTCATCTCGTAAGAGTGGTATACTCGGTTTAATATTTATTGGAAATCTCGATGAGATCTTTATTGATTAAACTAAAGGTCTAAAGAACACTAAATATTAGATAATTTTCTTTTGCAGATAAGGATAAGGCACATAGTATTTCCCATTTCATCCATACCCATATTATTGGGTAAAATGGTTTCAGTCAAAAGATTAAACCCAAATAGAACTTAACAGGAAACTGGGTATATCCTCGGTTAATGAATATATACCTATATATTCCTATATTAAAGAGTGTCATCGACCCTAGCTAAATCATCATCCTAATTCCATATTTTTCCAACACTCAGTGTAAACCCCAAGCATCCTTCTAGGCTATATTTATACCAAAAATGGAAGGTTACAAATCTAATCTCATAAAATTTAATTACCCAAGGTTCACAAATTTTAACAGTGTAAAAATTGAGTAAGGAAGACGAGAAAATAAGGGTATACCAACAATTGCTACTACCTCTAATAAGAACAAGGAAAATCTCTAATACCCAAATGGGCAGTCACATTTCTCACAAATTTCTTATCTTACTTTGGATTTATTTGCATTCAATCCACATTAAACCAACAATATTTAACCAGAGAAGTAAAAACCATTTGATATTCAATATATCCTAGTAAAGAAGTAGGATGAGTAAAGGATCCATGCTTGGTATAGTTGGAGAATAAACAACTTTTCTTGTTAATTCCTTGCAACAACCATCATGCAAATGAACCAAGAATCTCCGTAAATCCAAAATCGCCCTCCCACAAAAAATGTCTCAAAATTTATAGCGGTTACCTATCCAGAGCCATTAACTCCTATTTTTTAGAAGTGAAGCTCATGCGTACCTCTAGCTAAAAATAACTTATTTCTTTCGTGAATGGCTTGTGCAAAGACCTCGCAAAAACTCAAAACATCCAAAATAAAAACTAATTGCATGTTGTTAACTTGTTGAATAAGCTTCACGTTTACCACAATCATTAAATGCATTGATGCTCATTAAACTTCATTAGTTCCACATAGGTGGCATATTTAACTTATCTAACACTTCCTCTCAAATGGCGGTGTTGAGCTACTAAGATAATAATTCAACCCATTTCTTATTCAAACTTTGCATAGCCAACAAATAATTTAATCAAAATTCCTTTTAATCGCAAACCTTTGAATGCATTCAAAATGCATAACTTAAGGTCTTATACCTTTTTTAATAATGTGATACTTACCATCATGGGGTCGATTAATTTGACAAAAATCAATTTCTTTATCCAATTAGACATCAAGGAGAATGGTCAAATACAATATCTTATTCAAAAACAGTTAGTCTTCCTTAATAATTAAGCATAATTCAATCAATAACCAAATTTAAGTTATTATGCATGCATAGGGTCATTAACTGACCTCTTACCAATTAAATAAGATCAATAAACAATCAACACTCTTATTCACTTTATTGTATGGTCGGTTGACAAATGAAATCATTCCCTAATCTAATCCCAAGACCATCCATATTAACCTTGACCATTTTGATATGATGCCTAGGCCAAATAAATTTTCATAGCATTTCTAAACAATAATTATGCCATCAACTATGGTCCAATACCCATAATGACTAGTAACAATGTTAATAAAACAAAATATCTTGCTCTCTTAACAATCTTGTGCCAAGAAGTTTGATTTCACAACCAAATGTTATATGCCATGGGGTTAGTTTTATAATCTAATGCAAATAGAGTAAGGTCTATGACCTTTTAATCAAACAATGAATTGTCTAATCCCCTTGATAATCAAATGTCAAGTAATATAAACCGACCATGTTGTTATTATACAATCACATCGTATCATCTTACCAAGGAGTCACAATCAGTCAAAGATGGAAAATAATAAAAACAAGTTTCAATCCACAATATAGCACAATTGTAAGATCTATAAGTAGAACATTATATAAGCTATGGTCAAGATTTACATAATAGTCACATAAATAAGTTACGATCAAATAACTAAGTTAATATTTCCTTACAATACAATAATGTTATTAGACATACAAATAACAATATCAGTAATCCAACCTATCTTTTTACCTTGATGAAGCCCAAGACTTACCTGATCTAATCGAAGGTCGCCTTATCATTATTGGTCAATGACCGTCGTGTCAAGAAAAGTTAGCACTTATTACATTTATCATTATTTCCGCATAACTAATAATACATTGCAACTATGTATAACTTTTATCATACTTTGAAAGTCATTACTTTTAACAAGAAAAGTAACCTAGCAATATCAAATATATGTACAAAGTAACCCTACAAGTATCCAGCTACCTCAGTCAATCACATTCAAAGAAGGTAAGTAATCCATAACACACGGCATAGCAAGATGCACTACATTAACCATATCTGGTACATCACTCCTAGCTATGTATAACATCATCGAAATCATCATACTCAATATAGTAAGTACATTCATGTAGTTGATTTATCACTATTGTGAAATCATCATGAATAGTAAGCAAACATAGTCATCCAAGATAGTTACAAAATCAACATTCCTCTATGTATGAAATCATTATTTTCAGCCAAGTTGATAACTCATATCAAAATCATGGTAAGTTCATACAACATTAAAGAAAAATAGGAATACATCATAAATGTTAAACATATTATGAGTGTCGAATGACATGCGTTGTTCTTGTAATTTTGTACATGCAACTACAAGTAATTGTGCATATCATTTTCAAGATATGCATATGCACATGTGGATGTATATACAGCTATGCAACAGCAGCTTATTCTCTAGCCCTCATAATCCACTCTTCATTTATACTTATCCCTTTCAACAAAACAAAACAAAATTACAGGATGTGACAATATGATTGGATTACACCTAGATATCACATGCAAGGTGGAGAATGATGTGTATTTTGAGGCCTCTTCAGATTAGTGCCAACTTTGGTGGTGAACAAGGGTGCCCACAACCTAACTAATGTTTTTGTAGGACTTCATCCATGTTTAGGGTTTGAAAAATTGAGCAAAGTATTCAAAGACCCTCATAGTGTGATCGACAGTGGATAATGTGATCGACAAAGTGGCAACAAAGAGTGAAAAAGAGAATCATACATGTGATGTACCACATAAAATCATAGACCAAAATTTTTATAAGGTTCAAATTCATGCAAAGAGTTTAAGAGCATACATATGTTCCTACCCCTATTGTATTATCCTATCCCAAGAGATTCTCGTGTCAATTTCTCAATTTCAAGCATTCTCGTGTCCTGGATACCCCTATTTCAACATCCAGATCACCCAAATCAGTCAAAAATCATATGTAATCATCTAATTGCACTCAATATCATGTATTTATTAGTTTTTATTACATCATGTACATTTTTACAAATATTAATGTGTTATTTTGATACTAAATGGTTAATGTTGGAAGTTAATTAGTCATAACAACCACATGTAGCTATTATTTCATTCCTTGTTTTCTTATAGTGTAAAAACTCTAATCAAACCTAAAAAGGGTGAAAACACTAACCTTCCTAAATGTCTCATACCACTTGTTCACATTAGTTCTCTAAGGATCCTAATCCCAATTTTTAATTCCCAAAATAGTACAAAACAAGCCATGAATAGGACATGAGTA
This sequence comes from Taxus wallichiana var. yunnanensis, assembly GCA_018340775.1. Classification (NCBI taxonomy): domain Eukaryota; kingdom Viridiplantae; phylum Streptophyta; class Pinopsida; order Cupressales; family Taxaceae; genus Taxus; species Taxus wallichiana. The sequence goes on along the minus strand of CM031242.1, from coordinate 482,467,097 downwards.
ATCAAAACTCTCTTGTATGCCCTACACCACCCAAGACAATTATTATTGTGAAATCCTAAGCTTAGTTTTCCATCACATACAAATGACTATAACTTTATGTAATAGTTTTTATGTGCTTTCAAGTTATACATGTTCCCAAATTCGATAATATTTAATATAATGTTAACATACGATATAAAAGCATATATATAATCATCATCTCACCACGCCCTTAATATAATAATAAAATTATACTATTCTTGTCCACCTTGTTTTAAATAATAGTTTCTTCATAATATGTTATGAAGGATATTTCAATCTTATGGTTAAATTGTGATATATGATTAGAGTTTTTCATAGTTTACCAAATTCTTTTAGGTTTATGAATCATAATTTTCATACTACATTATTAAATTGAAATTCTCATATTCTATGTTTAACCATCTCATAAGATGATCCCTTCATAGAATTATCCTCATAACCTATGTAACTAGGTTTGTTAGTTTATTAAATAATTTAGAATTGTTATATTATATTTTCCTACCATCTTCTTAGTTTCCATCATATCCCTTTTGTAACATATTGAGGTTACATTTGATATAATTAATTCTATAAGAAAATCTTCAAGTTTACATTTTTATGCCTCTTGGTTCTTATTGGATATTGGTTGGTTAAAATTATATGCTACTAATGCAGATTTTGGGGAAAAAAAGAGAGACAAACACTTGAACTCTCTCTCTTAATCATAGTCACATCTTAAACAACTTAGTTTTATTTCAAGCTAAATATTGTGTGGTTTTAAATTTAAATCAATAAAAATGATGTGGTTAAGGTTCTATACCTCTAGCCACTAATTCAAGATTCTAACCGTTCAACCATATGATGCAAGGCTAATTTCTTTGACTTTTCCATCTAAATTTGTAAAAGAAAAGAGCAAAACTTTTCCATATGCTTTGGTTTCTCATTGTTCTGCGAAGATCCTTGGTTAGAATTTTTGTCTTCTCCTAAATCTCTCTACATTTTTTCATGATTCACTCTGTGAATTATAATTCTCTTTCTATCACTTTCCCAATTTGTATGTGTATTTGAATATATTCTTAGTTCATATGATATGTGTATCCTTAATTAATTCTTATTCTCCTAATTTTATAAACTTTTCTTCATCTATTTTTGGCTTTCTTCACCTCCTCATTTTTGCTTCATGCATCATTTATTTTTGGTTTAAATTTTTTATTTTCTTTTTCTTTTTTAGAACTAGAGTTGAAATCATGTTTTTTTCTCTATTTTCATGCAACTTCTTTTGTTTCCACCATCATTGAATCAGGACATTCCCATTTTAGCTTCACATTTAGAGATCATGGCTGAAAAATAGATTCTTAAAATTATTTTTGGAATCCAAGCATGGTGAGAAAGGTCAACAATGTGTTCATTGAGGTTTGTATTAGGATGCGGTGTTGGTGTCTATGTTTAGAGATCCCAAGGCTGGGAGAGCTCTTTCACCTCTATATAGCCTTCCATATTAATCTCAAATTTGTTATGGGGTGGTTTTTTAACAATTTATAAAACTATTGTGTTGTTCAACCAAGTTACCCCCATACTCTATCACTTGTTTGAGTTCAAGGTTAGTGGAAAGTTTACGTCGGTAGTGGATCGAGTTCTTTGGTGAGTCCACTTATTGGTGGCATATGGTGGAAATTGGTGTATTCATGTGTCATATTTTATTTTCTCAAATCATTCTAGTTGAGGGGCTCATGATTTGTGTCACTTGGCTCTTATCGGTGTAATTTATTTTTGTCTCTTCTCCTCTCTAATCCTTAATTCACATGGTGTCATTCTTTATCCATATGTACCACATGGTGCCCATAGGGGCTTCCACATCACAAACTCATTTTCATTTATCCAACATTCATCATGAGTGATAATTTGAAGAGGTTTATATAGAAATTTAATTAAGGGTTAAGGGAATTCCTTGGTTATACATCAATGTGTTAAGTTCATCCACAATCAACAAGTTATCACCATTAGAGGTATTCCCTTTGATATTTCCCCCTCCTAGCATACATAATTCTCCTTCTACGGTTCCTCCTCCTAGTACTACAGATAGATATTTGGTTTTTCAAAATGTATCTCAAGGCCCTAACACTTCCATGTTACTCCCTATGCTAGTGCTCCTACATTCTATTTATAATTATATGGATTCTCTTAGGCACTTTGTTGTGCACACTTCCTATCCCGGTGTTGATATTCCTAAGTCTCCCAATAAAAATTTTGTTGTGCACTCTACATCTTATGAAATTAGGCCTCCTCATATAATTTCAATCCCTTACACTATTTCTCATTTTCTCAATCACCTAGAAATCTTGCATCAGTCCTCTAGTACACATACTAACCCCATAGTTTCTCAATACCTTCCTAGTGGTCAACACATTTTTTTCCTCTAATCCACAGATATTAGTATCATTCTATGCATGTTAGTGCTACATCCATCAATCCTTATTTGGAATATGATACTACAACAATCCCGTTACCATTTACATTGCAATTGAGGCCCAAATCTCCATATTTTGTGGTGACATCTTCACCTCCTCAAGAGGTTATCATTGGATAATCTCTCTTGTTATCTACCTTTTGTACATAGATATGCATTTTGATATTTCAAACTTACTCGAGTTGTTATCATTTAACATTATGTGTGTTGTTTATCACTTTAGCTTGATGGATAACATGCTTTATTTATTTACACATATGCATTCATTGGGTACACTAAGTTAGATGTAGGACACACAGATCGATACACACCTATAGGACTCTTTCTCCCTTACATTCTCATCATTGATGGGGCAATACCTCCACATTTTTTAGGTTTTATTATTCTATTATATTTCCTTTGCACTTCCTTAATTATGTTTAATTATATACATTGTGTAATTGTTTCTTTTCAAATTAACAAGATTAACACACGTGTCTTATGCAACGTTTACATCTTTTGTTTCACATATTTCACCCATGTTGGATACTACACCATATTATCATGTTTTGACACTCTTTTTTCATGTGTACTTGTTTGTGTGTGTATTTTATTGTTTTCTTGTTTCCCTTTCTTATTTCCTATGTGCCTTGATTTTCGGGTGATACGGTGGGTGTCTCATGTTTGTGGCATCGTGACTATCTTGTTTATAATTTTTTCCTCTTGTTTGCAGGCTTACTCATGGCATCGATTGTCTTGTGACAATGTGGGTGTCCCATTTTCTAGAATTTATGCCTTTTGTGTGACATTGTATTCATAATTCTCACATATGGTTGGACTATTGTTGTATTTACATGCATTTAGACTGATATTATTATTAGCTATGTGGTTTTATCTATTACTATCATTAATTTTGTTGCACACCATGATTTCTCAAATACCTTTTCTTTTATAGGTATAGGTTCTCTAAGGTGGCCACCTTTTCTACAATCTACACATATTCTTAAACATCTCCTTCAGTAGTACACAACTATTTATTTTGAGACAAATTGTTAACATGGTTTTCACATATTCCTCAAAATAGGGGGCATCTATCCAGGTTCATTCTACATTTTTAGCAGATACAGACAACAATTTGGAGGAAGATTTAGGTACAAAAAAGGTGCAAGTGCCCAAAAATTTAGTCACACACAGAATTTTGGAAAATCATCACATTCAAAACCATACACCTTGGTCGAATTGTATGGTACGCTCTGAACCCCCACATGTTTCTAACTAGGGTGAATTTTAGAAAAAAAATCAGAATTTTCATTTTTTCTCTTATGAATACAAGTTTTCTAAAAAATTCACATCCAAAATACTTAGTTCATATCAGTACTTGGGTCATGAAAGTTTTCTTTCCTTATTTGCATCAACACTTAGCTTCGGAAGGCTCAATTTTAAGAAACTTGGGGGCACAAATCTCCTTCCTAGTTCAACATTTTTACCACACTTTCAACATTTTTCAACAAGTATTTAGCTTATAATGAGTTATGTAGCATACGGGAGAATATAGGGGCACCTATTCTCTTTTATATTATATGTCCTTATTTACAAAATTGGGTCTAGATTCATCTAGGGTGGTGTGATTTGTGGGGTTATGGAAGGAAGCAAAGAAACTAAGGCCTTTGTGGACAAAATTTCCTCTCCTATTACACTTAAAGGGAAGATATCGAGTTGGTGAAAAATTTTGGTACATGTTCTTCTTCCTTCATAGGGGTGCATACAAGTACCTCTTTCTTATCATCTCTCTTGCACATTGCCATGTTGGATTGTATGCACCTAACACTCACTGGTTTATCTTTGGAAAAAATTGGGGACTAATCCCTAAATCCTTTAGAAAATTTCAAGCAATACACATCTCCAAGAAAAATAAAATCGCGAGAAAATAGATGTATTATTTCCTTGTTTACATCTTTTCACTTCACATATATGCAAATAAGTATTTTTGTTACATGTGTTATTTGATTTATAATCAATTATCTATTAAGGAAATTGACTATGCTTGATGTTGTAAGTTTCATCGTGGAGCATGATAACACCAAGCACAATAATGCAACTATAAAATAAACATTCCGAAAAGAAAATGGTGTTTACACACTCGGGTATATTTTCTTGTAAGAATGTAATTTTAAATTCATACTTAAAGGGGTGGAATGTAGACACTTAAATTATGTAATTTACACGTTAGAAACCCTTGATTTGATTATGCACTCTTGCTATGATAAATACAAGTTCTCCATTCTTGTTTAGCACTTTTTGAGGTCCATTATTTAGATTGTTTATCCTTACACACTGACATGTCGATAAATTTTTAGAATATAATGCACAAAATCAATAGAAATTTGTCAGTTGATAAGTCTCAAACTTCATTTTGCATATTTCCTACTCCAAGTCAGGACCATATAGTTTGGTTAGGAATTTATATTTGGTCTTGGCCAATCTTTACGGTTTTTTACCGATATGACTCATGTTGGTGAAATAATTTGTTATAGGATAGATTAGTGCTTTCCACCAATGGTCATATGGCTATGACCATCCTTCTTGGTGTGGCGAGGATCCCATTTATTGAATGCAATGACTGAATAAATTATGGGTGATAGTTAGGCTTGGGATCACACATGAATACTCCAGTAAACTTGTGGTTAACTACATGTACAATGTACAAGGGAGGAGTTTTATTTGAAGAGAGGTAAAGACGATATGGGAAATAGAAAAAGGGATTTAATCTTATGATTAGAATTACATATTTCATACAATTTAACTAGATTAGGTCCACATTCAATAGGAAGAGATCAACCATGTAAGAAATAAAAAGAGTAATAAATCGAGACAAAGTTATATATATTCATTAATCAAATACACAAATTTCTTTCTTGGTTGTATAATAATATAATGCTTTTAAAGTTGGAAGCTCGAGAGATTAGAAGAACATAGGTAAGGAGATAGAGCAATATAGCTTATTCCTTACAGTAGTAGAAGCCCAATAACTAACAACAATCAACAAATGCTAACTCCTTGGAATGGAGAGGACATTCCAATTTATATCTTACAAATGTCTCTTCCTCTCGTCCCCCATGTGACATTTCATATTACCACCACTTATGACCTTTCACATTCGCTAGGAATGAAATTAAGTCATTTTCTTATTTTTTAAAAGGGACTTTTACAATACAACATTAAGTCACTTAAGTGAATAATAAAAAAGAGTGAAAAAGTACATTCTCAATGAAGAGATGGAGTGTTGGAAAGAGAGAGAGTGAGGGGAGAAAGAAGAAGAATATAGATAGGTAAACATCTAGAGACATGGAATCCTTTTTTATGAAGAATATACTTTCGATGGACTTTAAGGAAATGTTCCCTGAATGAAATTCTTTGCCTTTGACCTTTTTTTGGATTGAAACATTATGGTTATAATCTCCTTCTTCGTGAGGTGCGGACATGCTCCAAAGCATTTAATAGTTATTCAAAAACACTATTAAGTGACTTGTACCATGTGAACTTGAGATGATTTCCCATTCTTGCAAACATGATGATCCTCTTTGAACATAAGGTCAAAGTTATGATATGAAGATCATCACCTTACTCCTCTTAACTTGAAGATTCACCTACACGACAAAGATGACTCCTTTTTTAATGGAATAAACCTCAAGATGCTCAAACACATTCTTTCTCATTTTTAATCATTGGAAAATGTCTTCTTTTCCAAATAGAAGAATTACTCTCATTCTCAACTTAAAGTGTGTATTATGAAACATTGAGAATGTCCAGATGCCATAATGCCCCGTAACTATCACAATCACATCTAGGTTCTCTTTCATCATCATAGGTGACTCAACATCCATTTTTATTTACCAATGTTCCAACACTTACTATTTTAGTAATCTTTAATGTAGGAAGTTTATTTTTAGTTACTAGTTGCTCAATTTGACACTTTTGAGTTTTCCTGATGTGCAAGGAGCAATGGAAACTCACGAATGAAATACATTATAGCACTTATTATTAATAGATTGTGAAGCTTATTAAGGATTTTTATTTTTATAAGTGGTGTTTCTCCGTGTCGAAACAGAACACGAGTGGTCTCAAAAAAAATTTATGTCACAAGGATGATTTACTCCAATTTTTAGATGATTTTAATCACCAGAACTCCGTAGATCTGAAAAAAATGAGTTTTTACTACAAGAAACTTTTTATGGACATTAAAACTCATGTATACCACCATTAGATGTAAGGTTGGAATTATTTAAAATTCACTTTTGAGGATTTGTTAAATATCATGGGGATAAAAATAAGTGTTTAGAAGATATGAGAAAATTTTCATTTTTAGTATATGAGATCTTTGTCATATTTTTAACAGCATAACAACAATGGGAGTGATATTAGGAGGGGAAAATGAAGCTTTGAAACTTAAAAATGGTTAAGTGTTTGAATATGAAGCTTTTTGATCTTACTTGCACACCTTAACTCATGCTTGACTCAAACAGGCTTAATCGGGGTTGAATGAGGGTTAATGTGGAGTTGCGCCCCTAAAAAATATGGGGAAAGGAAAAGGGGGGAAATAGGGGCTCCTAAATTTTCTTTTCATCAGATCATTCCAAGTGTCATCTTGCGGTTTCATGAGCGTGGGATGCAGGGGGCTAGAAACTAGCACTCGAGGCTTAACAGAGGTTTTCCATTTGTCTGGAGACTAGCTGAGAAGGGGCGACACACTTTTTTTCCCCTCATGTCCCTTTGAACCTTAGGAAAAGTTAAATGGGACATCACACCTTGAAAAAATTTCCATAGGTGAGCCTGTCATGAGGAGGGGGACCAAATTTGACTAGAACTTGAGTTTGCACCTCTAACACTCATAACACTTGAAGTTGATGTTTTTAAGTGACAAAAACTTGCAAATGGAAGGGAGAGAAAACTTTTGTGTCCCTCATGTCCCTTTACACATTGGGACAAGTGCAAGGGGACAAATGACCTTGAAAAATATTCCAATGGGGGCACAACATGAGGAGTGGGGTTGTTTTTGCATTGAGTTCACCTAACCACTCAAGTCACAAGTTTTAAGTGACGAAAAAGAAACATGCATATGGGAACACACTTTGGTGTCCCTCATGTCCCTTTTCACCTTGGGAAAAGTGAAAGGGGACACACCACCTTAAAAATTGTGCTCAATCCTTTAAGTGATGTTGATGTCATCATCCCAACGTGAAATTAGAGCCCTCGGATTACCTTTTCTACCCTACGAGTGAGGGTTGGAGTTTGGAGGTGAAATATTATATTATTTTGACTCAAAATCATCTACTTAGTTCATTCCCACCACTTTCAATACTTTATTCATCTTTAAATTTGAGTTATGGAACCATTCATCCTTTTAGCACAAAGGAGCAGCAACAGTGACTTGAGCTACATCACGGAAGATATTGAAAACTTAGATAAAAATGAATTTTTCACCATCTGAATAATTCCAAGGAATTTCCATTGGCTATTTTTTTAGCTCCCAACTCCTACTAAAATTCCTAGAATCTTCATAACAAGGTGGCTTTCTATTTTGAAGCCTTCCTTCCAAATGCCCAAAATGACCCGGTTTCGTTTAAGTTGTATCCACAGATTTTCCCCAAATCACCTTGGATCCCTTCATTTCTCTCTTTTAAAAATCCCAAATGGATTTATTTTTCCCTGTCAGCTTTTGGAGGATGTCCACATGCTGTAATACAGCTAAAAATAGCCAATTTAGTGCTTTGGAGAGCACTATTCCACCTCGAGCTTAATCTTATAGTACAATCAGCTTGGATCCATTCCTTTACACATGAAACACACTTGAAAACCATGTTATAAAGTTTTCCTCTTAGCAAGAATAAGGGCGTCACATATATGCGAAGGGGCTACTTGAGTTGAAGGGTTGGCTAGAGGAAGGGTTCACAATGATCACTAGAGAGTTTTTCAAATGGTTGGCTTAGTTGTCATGGCAAAATTTTGTAATTTTACATGTTATAAATTTAGCATAAAAATAGTTGGATCTAACTTGGGGACATTAGATTGTAAGGGATAATGAATAACCTTAGGTATCTCATGGGGACTAGACCAATTCCTTATCCATTAGGCCATAGAGTCACCACATTGAACAACTAGCAAAGCTACAAACACAACCAAGAAACAAACAAAACAAACACACTACAAAAAGGGAAATACATCGAGCGGAAAAGGAAACACAAAAAAAAGGGAAACTATGATACAGACCTACATCACCTATGGTACATGTGGGGATAACCCATTTTCACTATAGCATTAATTCTTCACTAAATGTTTACCCACTGAGCAGGTAGCACAAAATACCTTTGTTCTAAAAATCCATTAACTAGCTCACTAATATATGACCTCTTTCTCAACTTATTGGGAAATTTTCATGATTTTTCTTGCAAGTGGGGGTCCACTCGGATAGATCATCGCCTTTTTACTCGACATTTTATTTCTAGATGCAAATCCATTATCAATTTTAACCATACTTTTGATTTATAATTTTTCATTTTCCAAGTACTACAGGAATGATTCTTCATAATATCAAGCTCATCGTTTTCATACCAAGGCTTATGGTCTTTGATGGAAATTTGACCTTTATTTGTTATCTGCTTCATGACCATGGTCTCTATGATTTGGTTCTCAATAGATTTTTTGATATTTTGAACCTCATCACAAGCTTCTTGGTACTCCATGTTTCTCAATTACTCTAAACAATTATCCTTCACACATATTGGCTCATTCTTGACCTACTTCACACTATGGTGTGATGATCATAGTGCTTCATCCTCTGAAAGGAGAATGAGAAAAATATCGGGCATGAAATATGGAAATCATTATTTTCTCCATATTAACTACCATGAGCTTGGAAATTCATCTTCATGAGGGGGGCCTCTTCTCATTCATTATATTCAACATCGTGAGAGGAAAAAACCTTATTGTTTATGTATTCCTTCTTGAAAGAGTCATCCTCTCCCAATGGGAAGTAAAAATCTTTGTACTCACAATCATACTCATTAAACAAATCATCATGTTGGATTTTGAGAACATGATTAGAAACTTGGGACTCAGATTGCAAAAAAATTATTTGACATCCCTTTTTCTTCATGGTTTTCACTTCTCATCACCTCAAGATTGCTTTGTTGTAAGTCAATATTTCCATGACCTTCATCAACCCCAAGTAGAGAAATTGCATCCATATCTAATGGGAAGTGTTGTAAGGATATTACTTGTATAAATAAGAACATATACATTAGAATAATATGAGAGAACACCAAAATATAGATAAATGATGAAAATATGCTCATATAATAGCTTTTCCACTTCGAGGGGGCAACCTCCAATACCACTTCGAGGGTAACCTCTAAACCATACAATAACACTCCAATACTCAATATCATGATTAACTACAACCTTTTAACCCCTAGATATACCATTCTAACCTATGGCCAATACTGAGGCCAACCCTAAGCATAATAAATCATAAATGAATGATATAATAAGATAAGGGGATGTGTGCCACATGTCGGAATCTCCATCAACCCATATATATTATATTATCATATCCCATGTGAACCCATACATATAACTAAGGGGATGTGTGCCACATGTCGGCATCTCCATCAACCCATATACATTATAATATTATATCCCAAGGTACATAGCATTGCCTCCCTCTTTGACATGTTTCATCCCCAAAACATAAGAAGAAGCCATATAATGAGTGTGCTTTAAATTATTGCACACTTGTCGCCAAGCTCGATCATCCAACCACCCATATGAAATCCTATCCTGTGTAGCAGCTTCATCATCAACATCTTCTTCTTCTTCTTCTTCTTCTGATGTTGCTTCTGCTTCTGATTCTTCTTCTTCTACTTCTTATTTTTCTTTTTCTTCTTCTTCTTCTTCTGCTTCGTCTTCTTCTTCTTTTGTTGCCCATCTGTCCATAAAAACTTGTTCAGTTCTATGAAAGAACAATTAGACTTTTCCTTTTCTAACTCAGAAAATAAAATCTGTGTAGGGCCACTAATCCACAACTTGAATAACCAAATATCTGATGGTTTAGAGAATTTATCCCTAAATTTGTTCCACCATTCTCTAGCATCAATCCTGCCATCTCCAAAAAAAGCTACCATCCCCATGATCCACAAAACTAGGGTTTTAGGAATTCTGAAAATATTTCGGTAGATGGATAAAAACACAAAGAACAAACCCTAACTTAAATTTCAAGAGCTTTCTGAAAATATAAATTTTGCTAAAAAATACCACAATTTGCTTCCGAAAAGTGAATTTATGAAAAAACCTAAAACACCAATAACATCCGCAAAACAGATCCAATGGAGCTGAAATTTTCAGATATTCTGAATTAGAGTGTTTCCAAATTATGATGCAAAAATTGGGAAAAAATTCGATACCCTCTTCAAGATATATTTGAAACAAAAAATTAGGGTTTTTGCCCTAATTTTGGCCGAAATCGCTGCTCTGATACCACTTGTAAGGATATTACTTGTATAAATCAGAACATATACGTTGCAATAATATGAGAGAACACCAAAATATAGATAAATGATGAAAATATGCTCATATAATAGCTTTTCCACTTCGAGGGGGCAACCTCCAATACCACTTCGAGGGGGTAACCTCCAAACCATACAATAACACTCCAATACTCAATATCATGATTAACTACAACCTTCTAACCCCTATATATACCATTCTAACCTATGGCCAATACTGAGGCCGACCCTAAGCATAATAAATCATAAATGAATGATATAATAAGATAAGGGGATGTGTGCCACATGTCGGCATCTCCATCAACCCATATATATTATATTATCATATCCCATGTGAACCCATACATATAACTAAGGGGATGTGTGCCACATGTTGGCATCTCCATCAACCCATATACATTATAATATTATATCCCAAGGTACATAGCAAGTGCACACTTTCAAATTTTTCTCCATCAAATCATCATGTTATTTCTTAATCAACTTTGTTACACTGGTACTCCTCCATCAATATGGGTAGATTGATATCTTCCTTTGAAGTAATGAAAAAGCTAGCATACCTTGAATCTTGGTATAGGATATCTACCCTTGGGTCATTTATTTTTTGAACTATGTATTTCATTTTAGTTATTAGAAGGATCTTCTTCATCTTACCATTGACTGGTATGGTGGCACACGACCAATACATCTGTATATATCTGTCAACATCCTGGCATAAACTCCATCTCAAAGAACATCCCATACAAAGTTGGCATGTCTTCCATAAGTATTTTCATCGTAATCTTCTTGTTAGTAAAATATACAAATTCTACTTGAGCATACTTTACCTAGCCAGCAAGAGGTACTTCTTTTTTTCCATAGAGTAACAATGGCGATGTGAGGGTGAGAGTAAGACTACCAAGAGCTTTAGAAACTTTTGTGGGCATGACATTATCAGAGGCACTGAAATCAATAATATAGTTATTCAATTTGTACCTTTTGACTATCAATGAAAGGTACAAATGGTTCTACCTTCCCATAAGAGAAATATATTGAGGCCGAAAGGCTTTGGGAAAGAGTGATGCTAGGAGTGGGAATTGATTCTTTGATGCTTTAGTAGGATTCTTAGAACACATATTTGTACTTCTTTTGATAAATTGGACAAGTTTATCAAATTGCTTGGGGTGGGTTTTCAAATACTCAGACTCAAAAATATGAACTTTGGATTTCTTGACATGGTCAATGATTTCAAATGGTGAAGAAGTAATAGGAACATGGAAACTGGTTTGTGAGGGGAGATGAAAGAGACTTACTCAAATAGGTAGATGGAACTTTGGCTGAGGTAGTCTCGTGATTATTATTAGATGACCCCATGGAAGTGGGAAACGTGATCCTACTTTTATTTTTTTTTTTTTAGAGTCATCATTTGAGGATCCAAGTGCTTTGTTTGGGTAATAGGAGAAGAGGCTTCTTTCTCTATTTGTGAGTAGGTGAACATTGCATAAGAGTAGTTATTCATATCAGCCATGGATTCTTCAAGATATTCTTCAGGTGAGTATTCAAAATACCCAATTCTTGCATATCCATATTCTTCTTCTCTTTCAATTTCTAATTCAAAAATTTCTTCTCCTTCATCTTCATAGGTTCCACATATTGCATTAACCGATGGATCTTCCAAGGAAATCCTTTGGGGTGCTCTAGAAATTTGATTCTTGTTTTTATTTTTATATGAGGCATGTTGATAAATTTACTTCTTCAATGTAGTCGATCATTAAACAACTTTTACAACAATGGTTTAGCTCTTTCATTTGGAAATCTGGACCTACTCTTTATTGAATAGTTCTTGACCTTTCCTAAAATCATCAAGTCATCTTCAACTTCAATGGTAAGTTTGTAAGCATTATCCAAAGTGTTCAGTTGAGCTCTCTGTAATATGAGCCCAACTTTCAGCAATGAAGAATTTATGAAGAACCTCTTTTGATTATCTATAGTAGGATGAGCACTAGTAGGAATTTTTTTAACCAACTTGTTAAATTTTTCCACAAATTCTCTCATGGGCTCTTGCAATTATTTCTTCATTTGAGCTAATTAAGAAAGGAGGGCATGGGCATCTTCCACATTTTGAATCTTTCTACAAACTTGTTTTTCATGTCTTCCCAGTCATAAATGGAGCGAGGTGGAAAGTATTAAAACCATTCCACAATGGAATATTGCAATGAATCCATGAATAGTTGAATGGAAACATCTTCATGTCCCACTCTAAGAACACCACATGTTGTGATAAAAGTTGTAATATGATCATCCGGATGATGTTTTCCATCTCCATACAATTTTGAAATTTATTTCTTAATCCTTTTGGTAATTTGTGAAGTGGAGGAGCCAACACTAGCAGACCGTTGTTTTTTCCCTAAGGTACAATTGCAGCCATTTCTTCTTCTTCCAGAGGAATGATCTACTGATGGTTATGCAACTAGTTCTTCAAGAGGAAAGTTAGGATCAAATTTAGGGAAGAACTCTTTCCTAACTTGTCTTTCTACCTAGATAATAGGAAGTCAGAAATCAGCTTGTTTCTCTTCGAATGTGGGTTCAACAATGCCACTTGCACAATCATCTTGGGTATACCTTCTTTCTACTAGTTTTTTTCATAATGTTAGGTAAAAATGAAACCATGAAAAGTGCATATTTTCAATAGGATTGCAACAAAGCTCTCAAACATTCAGAGATCATTATTTTTGGTATTATCTTGTTTTTATTTTTATGGTTTTTCTATATATTTGATTTTTTTATTTTTAGAGATCTTTATAGGGTGCAAAAGGGCATATCTTCCATGGTAGAGTAGCCAAAAAATTGTTGGTGAAATAATTTGTTACAAGACAAATTAGTAGTTTCCACCAACAGTCATGGGGCTAGGCCCATCCTTCTTGGGTATGGGGAGGATCCCATTTATTGAATGCAAGGACTAAATAAATTATGGGTGGCCATTAGGCTGGGATCACACAGGAATTATCCAACAAACCTATGGTAAAATGCTTATATAGTGTGCAAGGGAGGAATTTTATTTAAAGAGAGGTAAAGAGGAGATGTGGAAATGGAGAGAGGGGATTAATGTTATTATCAGACTTATAGATTTCACACACATTATCTAGAGTAGGTCCATATTTAATAGGAATAAATAAAATGTGTAAGTAATTGCAAGACTAATAAATCCAGACATTACTTGTTCTATGGATTCATTAATCAAAGACACAAAATTCCTTCTTGGTTGTACAAGATTACAATGCTTGCAAAGTTAGAAAGTAGAGAGAGTAAAAGAACATAGGCAAGAAGATAGAATAATATAGATTATTAATTGCATTAGTAGTGAAGAAAATTCCAACAACTAACAGTGAATCAAAATGCTAACTCCTTGGAATAGAGAGGCCAATCCAATTTATAGATTACAAAATTTATCTTCCTCTCCCCCATGTGACTTTTCATCTCACCACCACTTGTGACTTTCACATTCCCTAGGAATGAAATTAAGTATTTTTCTAATTTTTGAAAAGGGAATTTTACAATACAACATTAAGTCACTTAAGTGAATAAGACAAAAGAGTGAAAAAATGCATTTCTAGTGAAGAAATAGAATGTTAGATAAACATGGAGGTGGAGAAAGAAGAAGAGAGAAGTGAAAATATGGAGATGGGGAATCATTTGTTAATAAATAATTTTCTTCCAATGGACTTTGAGGAAATTCTCCTGAATGAAATTCTTTGCCTCGACCTTTAATTGGATTGAAACATTGTGGGTACAATGTCCTTCTTTTGTAAGGTGCGGACACACTCCAAAGCATTAAATAAGTGTTCAAAAACACAATTAAGTGACTTGCACCATGTGAACTTAAGATAATTTCTTGTTATTGAAAACATAATGATCATCTTTAAACACAAGGTCGAACCGGATATAAAGATCATCAACTTACTCCTCTTGACTTCAAGATTCACCACTATGGTAAATATGTCTCCTTTTTGAATGGAAATAACCTCAAGATGCTAAAAACCTTCTTGTTCATTTTTACTCATTGGAAAAGGTCTTCTTTTCTAGATAGAAGAATTACTCTTGTTCTCAATTGAAAGTGTGTATTGTGAAACCTTGATTCTATCGAGTCACCATAATTTCTTACGCAACTATCTTGGTCACATCCAAGTGCTCTTTCATTAGCATAGGTGACTCAGCATCCTTGTTTCTTGACCAATATTCCTAAATTACTATTTTTAGTAATCCTTAATGTAGGAAGTCTATTTTTAGTTACTTTTTTCTCAATTAGACACTTTTCATTTTTCTTGATATGCGAGGAGCAATGGTAATCGAAAGATTGAATTGTTACAGCACTTACTATTTATAGATCATGAAGCTTAGGAAGGATTACTATTTTTAGAAGTGCTTTTTCCTAGTGTCGAAGGGAGTGCAAGTAGTCTCAAAAAAAATTATTTCACAAGGATGTTTTGCTCTAATTTTTACTGAATTTCAATTACCCGATCTCCGTAGATATGAAAAAATGAGTTTTCATAACGGAAACTTTTTTAACCATTAAAAATAATTCATACCACCATTGGATGCAAGGTTATAATTATTCAAAAGGAATTTTTGAGGATTTGTTAAAATCTCATGGGGATCGGACAAGGGGTTTGGAAGATATGAGAAACTTTCCATTATTAGTATATGATATCTCTGGCATATTTTCAATATAATAATAGCAAGAGGAGTGAGCTTTGGAGGAAAATGAAGATTTGAAACTTATAAATGGTTAAGTGTTTGAATATGAATCTTTTTTATCTGGCTTACACACCTTAACTCATGTTTGACTCAAACATACTTAACCGGGGTTGAATGAGGGTTGATGTAGAGTTGCACCCTAAAAATAGGGGTAAAAGGAAAAGGGGGAAAATAGAGGATTATAAATGTGAATTTAATTAGATCATTCCAAGTGTCATCTTATGGTTTCATGAGAGTGAGATGCAGGGGTGGAAACTAGCACTCAGGCTTAACATAGGTTCTCATGTGTGCCTGAGACTAGCTGAGAGAGGGGAAACACTTTTGTGCCCTTCATATCCCTTTTAACCTTAGGAAAAGTGTAATGAGACATCACACCTTGAAAAATGTGCCATGGGTGAGCCTATAATGAGGAGGGGAACCAAATTGTACTAGAACTTGATTTTGCACCTCGACACTCATAAATCTTAAAGTTGATGTTTTTAAGTGATGAAAAATTGAAAATGGAAGAGGAAGCACAATTTTGTTTCCCTCATGTCCCTTTTAACATTAAAAAAAGTGTAAGGGGATAGTCGACCTTGAAAAATATGCCAAGGGGGTAAAACATGAGGAGGGGGCATGTTTTTGCATTGAGTTCACCTAACCACTCAAGTCACAAGTTTTAAGTGATGAAAAAGAAACATGCATAAGGGGAGTGCAATTTTATGTACCTCATGTCCCTTCATACCTTGGGAAAATTTCAAAGGGACACACCACCTTGAAAAGTGCACTCAAGCCTTTAAGTGATGTTGATGTCATCATCCCAATGCAAAATTAGAACACGCAGCTTACCTTTTCTACCCCAAGAGTGAAAGTTGGAGTTTGGAGGTGAAATATTATATGATTTTGAATCCAAATCATCCACTAATTTCATTCCTAGTGCTTTAAACACTTTATTTATATTTCAGTTTTATTTATGGCACCATTCACACTTTTAGCATGAAGGAGTGGCAACAAGTGACTTAAGTTATCATGGAAGATCTTGAAGACTTAGAAAAAAATTGATGTGTTCATCATGTGGAGGATTCCAAGATATTTTCATAGAATGTTATTTTATCTTGAAAATCTACCTATAATTCCTAGAATCTTCATAACAAGGTGGCTTTGTTCGTTGAAGCCTTCATTCCCTGTGTCAAAAAATGACTCGGTTTCGCTTAAGTTATCTCCACAAATTTTCCCCAAACTATCTTGGATCACTTTGTTACTCTCTTATATAACTCCCGATGGCTTAAGTCTTCCCTGTCATCTTTTGGAGGATGTCCACGTGCTGTAATACAGCCAAAAATATCCAATTTAGTACTTCAGTAGAGCACTACTCCCCTCGGAGGTTAGTCTTATCATGCAATCAGCTTAGATCCATTCACATGCACATGAAACACAATTGAAAATGATGTTAGCAAGTTCCTCTTAGCCATAATGAGAATAGAACATAACCGGAGGGGCTGCGTGACTAATGAGTTGGCTAGAGGAAGGGTTCATAATGACCAGGAGAGAGGTTTTCAAATGGTGGGCTTAGTTTTCATGGCAAAAATTTCAATTTTACATGTTATATATTTAGCATGAAAATGCCTCCCAAATGCACTCTCAAATTAATATCATTTTTGGATCGTATACTTCATCCGAGTCAACCTTTCTTAGATAAATCATCTATAAAACCCTATATAAGAAAGTAAACATGACCTCATTTGCTAACCTGGAACTCCTATGGAAATGCAATAGAGAGCTTACTTCATACACCTACAAAAGGCATCCAAATCTCCCTAAATCTTATTTTTTCACATCTAAATTCATTAGGGAAGCATCCACATCAGGTCTAAAGATAAAAAATAGGTCAAGGAAGCCATATCTCTCTTCCATAAGCACTCAAACATCCTCTCTCCAAGTATTTTAGTAATATCAAATTTAAAGCAAACATGGTCAAAGTAAATGCCAAATTTGATTGATCTATCTAGATATCACATGTTAGGTGGAGAATGACATGTGGTGTGAGGTATCTTCAAAGTAGTTCCAATGTTTGCGAGTGTGCAGGATTTCCACAACCCTTCTAATGTTTTTCGTAGGACTCTTTATTGCGCTACACTGATCTGTAAATCAACACAACATAGTTGGGTGCGTTGTCACCTCACACTTAGACATAGGTTGAAACGCTCACCCGAATCACGTGTCATCCCTACAATTTCCTTCTAGGGTTGAAATCAAGACATGGTTCCTGTAAACATTATTAACATAGCGTGCAATATATATTCCATATGTAAATTATAAGTTATTATAGTATGTGCAAAGACAAGCATTTATCAAAGGATCTTGTATTACTTCATCAACATATACAATCATGAGTATCTATACACCAAGGACACCGCATCCATCCTTTCATACTTTGGCAATCCATACTAGATTGTCTATTACAAACACATGACTCGAGATACTTAACATTTTTAACATATACTTGCATACACATTCATGTTCACCCTACTTTACATGGACATAATACATACATACATATATATATATATATATATATATATATATATATATATATATAGATATATATAGGTGCGAACTTTTCCTTCACCACGTACATGTTTAACCTAGTCTACTCTATATATACATTTCATGTTTTTTCTTTCCTATAATTAGGTGTCATCTTGTGGTTCTCCATAAGTAGCCTCTTACGTGTTATAAATAGTATTTTCTTCACTTGAGTTACATGTGCTATAATTAGATTTTTCCCCACCCTATAAATAGATTGATTTATTTTCCACGCCATGTTATACTTAGATTTTTCCATCCATATATAACATATATTTATCCCGATTCTTGCATGTGTATTATCCATACTTATATTTTTGGCTTTCCTAGTAATAAAACCTTCTTATACATGTCTTATTTTTATCATGTCTCATAATTTTTGCTAAGTTCTGAGTATGGTAATCTACGTGACATTTTCTATGTTATAATTTATCGATTATGCATTCTTTATCTAGTTGACCGCGCTCTTGAAGTATTTGGCGTGAATGGAAATGGAAGTTTTCACCAATACCACATCTCTCCATTCAATAGTATAAACCTTATGAGAAAAAATGTTGCTGATCATAAACTTGGCCTCATTTTTCAATTCTTTGGGTAGCTCTCTAGGTACAAGTCATTCATTTTCAAAGGCCTCATGTAACCTCTTGTACCACTTGTCTAGGCACACCTTGTAGATGTTGGTGATAGTATCGTCTCAAGTGTACTTGGAAAATATCTTTTCTGTAATCTCTCCTCCAAGGGGTGCTCCCATTCCCTTCCTTCTAGACCATAGATGGTACTCCAACTTCCTGCAGAATATGATCAAAAGCATAATCGACCCCATGTAATCTTTTATATTTTATCATTGTGGGCCTTTTCTTCTTCCACAATGCTCTCGAGATGTACAAAGTGATGTTGTACTTGGGCCCTTACACCATCTTGTGTGTTATGTGTAATAATTTCTTGTTAACTTCATACCATCTCTCTAAGGCACCTAACTTCCAGCTCACTAGGTACACATACACTCTAGTCCTAGGGTCCGTGATATCTAAAATGTTAATCAGTAGCTTCCCCTTTTATAATGTAGGGTGATGACTTCCACATCTACTTTTGCCTCATCATACATATCTAAGGAAATTTTTTCATCATTATCATATAGCCTTGTCACCATACCAATCAATTATGCAGTGATGCACATCTTTCTACCTGCAAAATAGAAATATTCCTCATGGACTTATGACATCATCCATTGAATTAAGCACGTGGGATTACTAAAGAATATAAATTCAAATAATTGTAAGAATCCAACACCTATCAAAGTCTTGTGAACTTGGTCATCTAAAAATATTTACCCTACTTCCATCAATTGGTTTGTCTCCTTAGGACATCATTCTTGATATTTGTTTCATGCCCTAGCACACACGTGGTGGTTATTCACTAATATTACATCTCCAAATCTATGATGCCCATGTTTTTCCAACAACCACTTCTTGTGGGTATTTCATTTCTAAAACCATCATCATTCATGTATTCCATGTTCTTCCTTTCCTTATGTAATTTCTTTACTGACGCCATTTCCTTCTCTCGGTTTGAAAATATTGTAATCTGTAAATCCTAGAATTTATGTTTCAGCTTCACATTCTTACTCCATTATTTGCCTTATACCATTTTGATCTCAATTTCTCAATAAATTTGCACTTCAACCTCTCATATCCACCGCCTTTCCTTAACTCTGTGATGCTCACTTTAGTCATCCCTACAACCCTAATTTGCACTTTAATTCTCCAAACTCTTCTACAACTTCCACTCTACTATTTGGTTGTCGGTTACACAAAACACAAGGAAATCTGGTTCTAGTTATTTGGTTTCCTTTTTTTTTGCTCTAGTTTGTTAGAGCTCTCAATCACAAGAGTTATCAATTTACAAGATTAATTATAATTATCACTCACTCTTATTTATAGATTTCCAAAAAAAGAGCATTAAATGTGGTACAGGTGGTAGGTGATGTTTTCCCGCCAAATTTTCATGTTTTCAACCTTTTTCTCACCAACATTGGGTCTTCCAAGTTCCTCTTCCACACATGCTATGCATAAACCTTCTAACGCATAACTATTTTTCTTAGGATGCATATCCTCCTATATGCCCTTGCACTTTGCCGCACTTTCTTTCCTAGGACAATAATTATTTTACATGTGCCTCTCCACACTACATATGTCCTCTCTCTATGCCACAATCCATGTATTTTTCATTCTCTCGCATTGTCTACCTCACATTATCCTACATGTTATTCTACCTATTATCATCTCCACCAAGCTTGAATTCAAACACAATCTAACACCAATATTGTGTGCTCTTACGCATTCCCTCATATTGAGAAAGGACAACCTTTCATAATTCTCCATATTTTTCCAACACACGTGCTTACGCATTCATCCACTTCACACTCTTTACCTTATACCCCATATTAAAATCATGCACGGTCCTTTGTTCATCATGTCTTAATAGATACATCAGATCCTACGCGTGAACACACTTATTACAACAAAATAAAATAACAATGTAGAAATGGAAACCTAATCTAATGGAAATATTGCCTTATTATAAACATGGAAGAAGAATCTTATTTATAGTAGAGGTTCAACCTACTCCCATTAAATTAATCAGGCAACATGGTGTCATCTATTTCCTACAACTGATATGTGCCTAAATCTAGCATCTTAATTACTATAAAGGGTCCCAACCAATGGACTTTCAATTTCCCTGGTGGTGCACAAAATTTGAATCATAAAATGGACCATTCCTCCAACCGTAAAATACTTATTCTTAATGTGCCTATCATGCCAATACTTTTGTCTTGTTTTTCTTACTCCATCATGTAATTGCACGTCATTCATCTAATTACAATAATTTGTCAATGTGCCTGCAAATGCCTCTTTGCTATCCATCTCGTGAATCTGCATACATGTGAAATACACATATGAGGGTAACATGAACTCTATAGGTAAGATAGATTCTATGTCAAACACCAACTAGAAAGGTGTTGATTTATTTAACATCTTATATGTGGTCTTGTATGCCCATAATACAACTGATACATTATCATCCCAATCTTTTATCCCCACGTCACACAGTTTAGTCAGGGTTTGTCCCAATATTTTTCAAAACCTCTGTAGTACCATTTTCCTGTGGGTGATAAGGAGGTAGTCTTATGATGAGCCACCATAAAGTCAGCTAATAAGATTCGGATTGTCTCATTTAGAAAATGAGTTCCCCTATCACTAGTAAGGCTCAAAGGATAGCCATACCTTTGATAATATTCTCCCATAAAAAATGCATTGTTGTAGCGGTAGTATAATCCTTTGTAGGTGCAACATTTTCCCACATTATTAAGTAATCACTTTAAGTAATGATGTACCACATGCCTATACATCACGTAGTCTGGTGCAATTGGTCCAATGAAATCAATATCCTAGTTATCAAAATGTTATGTGTATGGTATGGGGCACAATGGCATTTCATCACATTGGCTTGGTTTTCCCATCCTTTGACATTGATCACACACCTTAACAAATTCCTTTGTATCCTTGTAGGGCATCTCCCACCATAGTTTGGCAAGGAGTATATTATGCACATTGGTTTCCCAAAGCATAATGGCCTCCCACAATTCCACCATGTGCCTCTTCCATTATTTCTTCTCTTTCATGTTTTAGGATGCATCTACATAATACCTCATCATGTACCATATTATAAAGGTCTCTCCTATACTAGCTTATAGGCATGCATATGCCAATTTCTTCTTCTCCAAAGTCTTCATCCCTTAGGCACAACACATGTTTGTAAAAATACCACTATATCTTCTAAATATGTGGTGTGCATTACAACTTAAATAATTGTGCTTATGGAATATTTTCCTTAATAATTTGTGCATCTTCTTCAAAATTGATGTGTGAAAGATGGTCAGGTCACAAATTACTCTTTCCAGGATTGAATATCATTGTAAATTCAAATTCCTAAAACAAAAAGATCCATGTGCATATCCGACCCTGTAATATTGTCTTGTTGAATAAGTATTTTAACACCATATGATCAATGTAAAAGACAAATGGTGTAGCCAAAATATACTACCTAAATTTTATGTACGCATATACCATTGACAGCGCCTCAGGCTCTATTATGGTATAGTTCTACTCTTCGGTGTTAACTTCCTAGTCATTGCAAAAAAATGGATGATCTATATTTTCCATCATTAGGGTGTTCCAACACAGCTCCAATTTTTGTACCTGAAGCATCCACATGTACGTGAAAAGGTAAACTCTGTGAAGGAAACTGAAGGATGGGTACAAAAGTTAATCTTTCCTTTAATTGAACAAAATCCTTTTGTTGTGCATCCCTCCAATATAATTTCCCTTTAGCCTTTAACAATTCCTCTAATGGCATGGTAATCTTGGATAACCCTTAAATAAATTTCTTATAATAACCCTTTATGGCCAAGGAAACCACAACTTCACTCTAATAGTTGGTTCTGGGAAATCCTAATATCACTATACCTTGGCAAGATCAACCAAAAGACCCTCTTTGCAGATGATATGACCCAACAGTGTTCCAAAGGTGTTTTAAATATACACTTCTTGATATTCAATGATATGTGGAATTTCATACATATTTCAAACATCAATCTCAAATAGTCATAATGGTCTTTAATTACACCATACATGGTCCAGTCATCAAGATACACCTATAAGAACTTGTGGATAAAGTCTTTAAATGCATGGACAATAATGCACAAGAATACCACTAGCTCATTCTTAATCCCAAAATTCATAAATGTATATGCATAGCAACCCCACTTTATAGAAAAAAATTGTCTTAGGCTGATCCTCGTGTTATACATACCTGATGGTATCTAGAGAAACCATCTATAAAAGAGTAAAATCTTACGCCATGCCACACCTTCAAGAATATCTTTAGTAAAGGGTGTTGGGTAAAGGATCAATGACATAAGAGGCATTTAATACCCTATAGTCCACAAAATTCTTAATTCTACCATCTTTTCTGATGTTGATGACCATTGGACTAATCCACTCTGATTATTCTATTAGCTCAATGATACCTACTTTGAGCATCTTTTCTATCTCATCTTTCACCTTGATGCGTAATTTGGGATTCATCTATAAGGCCTCTTTTGTATTGTTCTGTGCCCTCCCTTAGCTTGATCTTCATTTCCCCAGTGAAGGATGAACACCCTTCAACTCATGGTAGCCTCTAGGAAATAGATCTTGGAAGTCACACAATAGTTCTATAATCTTTACAACTTTAGACTCTGACTAGTAATCACCAATTATTGCCTCTTTAGGTGCATCCTTTGTTCTAATGTTAACTTTCTTTTTTTTCAAAGGCTGGTGATATGTGTGTGTGCATGCTCATCTATAATGGCCAATAGTTTTCTCTCCCTCATGTACTTGATATCTATATCCTCAACCTCTTCCCCATTCTCTTCAATCATGTAGAACATCTTACCTTTATCTTTTCCTTTTAGGCACCCTCTAGGAGGTACTCATCAAAATTCATCCACTCACAAGCATTGGCACTCTCAATTAGAAGATCTCACCTTGTAATGAGTTACAAGATCCTCTGCCTTTGTGTTGTCTCCCAGAGTGATGCACTTCATCAACTAAAAGTTGTATGCACAGGGGTTTAGTAGAAGAGTAATAAAGACATGTATCATACATAAGTCATTTCCTTCCAATCTGTAGTCTCTTGTTTCAACTCAGCATGTATGTACCATGTGTGTGCACACCCACACAATGTGGAATAGAACTTATGTACCCATAGAGATGGTGGTAATGCATCAGGTCCCTGAGCCAATTCTTTTCACAACTTTGAATGTGAGCCAAGGGAGAAGACACTCCATCATAATTTGTTATCCTTAAGAGAAGGTTACTCCTAACAAACCAAGTTAAGAAAACAACCCTAATCTCACGTCATCCTCCTAAAGTTATCTCTATACATATCCCACCATCACATTTTCATTCCCCTAAGTGAATATACAATCATATTTCTCCTTTCACCCTCATCGAGCAACTAATCTTCCATGGTGCAAAAATGCCTCTGGCTTCTCTTCTCCCATGAACTTTGGTATGTGACGTTTTCTATAATTACCTAACTATCCAAGGCTTTATCACTCATGTGAATCTTCTATAATAAGCAAAAAAACCATTTCATACATACCATGAGCTCAATTAACACATGCAACACTAGTGGTGTCACTATAGATTGTGCATCTCCACACTTAAGCATCCCTTCCTTTTTTTCTCAACATACTTCGGTCATGCACATCTGTGCATAGATCTGGTTAAGATATCTTCTTCATTTATGGGCTCATTTAGGGTGCAATATTTGTACCATCTATAGGGATCACTACCCTCTCATCTAAATTCTTGAAACTGACATAACACTTGTTAAAGCGTAGGTCTATGCATTGTTTTCATAAACGAGGATGGCCAAGAAATGTGAGGAAGTTATCTTCACCTCTACCAACTCTAGAACCTTGAAATATCCTCTGAATTTTTCTCCCTAAATCATGATGCTTGCATCCTTTAAAATGCCAATGGGCATGGCCCTTGTTTTTTTCCATATACATCACACTAGAGGATGGTTGTAATGGTGGCCTACCCATTCTATTCCAAGCATCAAGGGTAAGGACATTAACTTCCATGCACTTGTATCAATCAAAATGTTACTTACCAACCAGCCATCTATAACCGCATCCAAGGTAATATCCTTATCATATTCATGGTTCTAAGGTGGAAAATTAGCATGTAAGATCTATCACTCCCTCTCTGTTCCTACATGTGGCACTTTCTCCCGTAACCATTCTCCTAACAAGGGTATGATATTTTCTTGTCTAAGCATCTTGCATACTTCCTTGAGGTCATCAACATTCTTATCAAGTACTTCAGTTTGTTTGGCATGCTCTCTATCCCATGCTTGTTCCTTCAGTAAATTATATCTCCCATGTAGTTCTCTTATTAATCCCATGGTCTCTTAGAATAATTCCTTTTGATGCCCCACATATAGATACTTAGTTGGTTATGCATTTCTCATCACATCGATGAGCGGATTTGATCTTCCATGTTCACACACGCGTGAAGATTCTACATGCGTAGTAACCAATAATGGTTTCTACTTTGTCATAGCTAAAGTATTAGGCTTTCATTGTCCCTAGTTAGAGTGCTCAACATGTATCATTGTTGCATCCTATCCTTCTTGTTTTTCACATATGTGCATATAAATCTAGGAAATCTTCTACTTTGTGCCCCTTTCCATTGTATGCATGCAAGACTAGTTCTTTGGGCACTCACACTAATAATGGTCTGGTAACCCACATGTATAACATGTTCCTCGATTGAACCTACCTCCATGACCTCCATGGCATCTTCCATGATATCCTCCTTTGTATCCTCCATTTCCATTATTACCTATGTTGTTATTTTTTATTCCATTATTTTCACATTCACGTCCCTATGAGCTACTCTTTATCTATGCTATTCGCATAACCCTGTCTCACAAGCTTCATGAATATGGTCAATCATCAAAAATTAGGTGTATTATGGGTATATGTGTCATAAATATTGCAATAGAGTGACACATTCTTCTGGGTTGCACATTTAAGGAGTGGGAAATACCGTACATCGTGATTTTTATGGAAAAAATTTCAAGTGGAGAGAAGTGTGCACACATTCCTATGTAGAAAGCTATCCTTAGTGTGCCCCTCTATGTTAAAATATGTACACCATATTCCACTATGAGTTTCATGTGTGGAATAAGCAGACAACTTCTCTAACTATGTTACCATAGTTGTGATATGTGCTTCAAGTAATGAACTTACACTAGTATCAATGCTTCTAACTTCCTATGTGCATAGTGCTACCTCCAGATCCTCGCGTGTGTGTGTGTGAACATTTTATGTGATAAAACCCTTCAAAAATGTGTCATTTATCTACCCATGAACCATTGCACATGTTGACTTTGGTGGATGTCATACGATATTTTAGACAACAAAGTCTTGAATCATGCATCATATTACCATACACTCTCTATAGTCCATGTTTAATCTCCTTAAGCACTGTAATGCTCTCTGTTTTCAACTCATGTATGTGAAATTTGGCTAGAAAGGCCGTACGTAATGTCATAGTCCACATTTTCATCTGATTTGGTTCATACTTCATTTCCTAAACCAATTGTGTGTGGACCTTGAATTTGGTCACAAATTGACTCGACTTCTTGTCTCGAGACTGTTATTCCCTTGGCCTTCCATAATATTTCACACTTACACATGTGTTTTGATGTGTCTTCCACTCCTTGTAACTCCTCTGGTAAGTGGAGTGAAATTTTAAATAAAATATGAGGATGTTGTTGTGGTGGTGGGGTACTTCCTTTTCTTGGATTATTTCCACTTGGGGGGGAACATATCCAGACCCCAAACCTCCACCAAGGTTTCCTTTTCTTTGGGGAGTACCAAATCCTCCCGAACCTCCTATGGCTAGAATGAATAGTGCTCCTGAGGAAGATCTAGTTTGTGTGGTCGTAGTAGAACTAAACTTTACACCAACCATTTGTCATGGTATCCCACCATTTGGACTATTTACACTTTGAGTAGTGCACCAACACTCTTCCCTAACGTTGTGCCTACTGATTACTTCCAAACAAATTTTGGGTACTTTCCAAATTTTGTCAAGCAACCATGTGAGTTGCCTTTATCTATTGTGTATCCTCTTGAGTTGATACTATTATGTATCTTCCAAGTATCTCCGGCCCAACATGGTGATCCCCGATTACCTACTTATTTTCCATCATGATTATGATCCTCTATATAACTTCTAATTCTCAAGTACCAAAGCTAAAGGTGAAGGGTCTGGGGTGGGTCATATATGTGCCACCCACAGAGTTCTTTTTCTTTATCAGACTTGCTTTCATTAGATGTCAAGGGGGTTTTCTTATGTGCTTCCCCAATATCATAGGGACATGGTCATGTTGTCCCTCATCTCTTTCATGGTTCTCATCACGTCTTTCCAGCCCCATTCCTCTTTGTCTTAGTGCCTCTTCAACTAACCCTCTCTCTACATTGTTATAACCTATGTAATCTCTCTTCTCTCTACAAGTCTTCCATCTAGTCAAACATAATAATTCCCAATCCCCTTCCTTGCCCCTATATGAAATAGGTATTTAGCTAATCATCAGAAAGTTTTCAATCCTCATTTCAACCATCAAAATCTTTATAACTAATGGTAGTTTGCATAAATATTATCCTCTAATCTTGTGAAGGAACTAGAACTTTGCTTCCTCCGAGCATAAAAATGTTGAGATTACATACTCCAAAGTGTAATTCCACAAGACGCCTACCCACCAATGATCTACTACACGCGTCCATGGTTCATCCAAGTTTATCGAATGCTTGATACCTACTCGACTCCAAAAAAATTTCATATGATCTTACTTCCTTTGTCCCGTGTATATGTTGGTAAGCACTCATACAATTCCTGTGGAAATAAATTGAATAATATCACATAGAGAAAAATCCATATATGTTATCTTCAACCCATTTGTGTGGATTAAACTCATCACCAGTGTTTATCTCTACAAAAACTCATCTTCTCCATCATGTATCCACCTTTCAATGTTCTCTAATGACAACTAAAATTCCATAAGCTTACCACATATTGAGATCCTAAATGAAATAACGTCTCGAAAATGGAGCCAAAATGTCATGTTGCAGTCTAGTAAATCAGCACAACATAGTTGGGTGTGTTGGCATCTCACTTAGACATAGTTCTAAGCACTCACCCAAGCATGTGCAATCCTCTGAGTTCCTTCTAGGGTGGAAATCAATACATGGTTCCTACAAACATGATTAACATAACATGCAATATATATTCCATATACAAATTATGATTTATTACAATATGCGTAAAGATAATTGTTCATCAAAGGATCTTGTATTCATTCATCAACATATACAATCAATATGAGTATTTGGATACCAAGAACACCACCTCCATTATTTTGTACTTTATAATCCATACTATATTATCCATTACAAACACATGACTTAGATACTTGACATTGTGCACATATCTACACACACACATACTTGCATACATATTCAAAGCTCACCCCTACTTTACATGGACATCTCACACATATAGGTGGGAACTTTTCCTTCATTGCTTGCATATTTAACCTAGTCTACTTTATATATAACTTGCATGTTTGTGCTTTCCTATAATTAGGCATCATATTGTGGTTCTCTGTAAGCAACTTGTTGTGTGCTATAAATAACCTCACTTCACTTGACTTACATGTGTTATAATTATATTTTTCCCCACCCCATAAATAGCTTGCTTTATTTTCCACACCATGTTATACTTAGATTTCTTCATCCATGCATAACCTATATTTATTCTAATTCTTGCATGTGCCTTATCCATACTTCCATTTTTGGCTTGTCTTAGCAAATATGTCATCTTCTCGCATGTCCTATTTTTAGCATGTCTCGCAATTTTGGCTAACTCTTGAGTTTATTGTCTCTACACGCAACCTTCCATGTGTCCTTTCCTCATACCTTTATATGCACTTTTGTACACTTATTTCACTATGAAAATTATTTTTCCATGATTCCATGGGAGCTCTCGTGTGCCCTTATACCTTCACGCATGCCTTCATACTTAGCCATTTCTTCATTCCAGCACTCTTCATCCATGGCTAGGGTTTGAGGTGAAGATCATTACATTTAGAAAGCCTCGTTATATGTGTAATTAGGGTTTAACGGTGACATAAAAATCCAATAAGGTTAACACCACAAAAGTTTCAAAAGTTGATTCGAGTAGGTCCAGGCCATACAGGTAGAGGTCATGACCATATGCTACTGATCCTGGCAGCTTTGTATGGCCCTACCCTATGTGGATTCACAATTCGGTCTCTATTGTAAGGTTTATTTTGGTTTTGACCTCCCAATTTTGTTATTGCACAATCATATATCTCTCTAGAAGTCACAAGTAATCAGCTAAGTGCCTCTATACATTTGGTTTTTGTTTTTAATCGCATGTTATCTTGATTGGTATATGTTAAATTCTTTCTATATTGTTTGAGTTACAAATCTAAGTTATTATTTCCATTATAACATATTCCTAATCTATAACTAAGTAAATTGACCACAAAAATTAAGGGTTAAACAGCTTTCCAATTATGATATCCTTCATTTTGGCTATTGTTGAATCGCACATGATTTGATAGCTAGGTGAGTTATTCATGTTGTAAGTGCAAGTGAGCTAAGTTTCTATCTCAGTTGAAATGGGAAGTAATGTTATTACATTTCAAATTAGCTCGGATAAAAAGTGAGCTAAGTGAATTGGGTTCTAATGTAGCTCACGGTTTTAAGTAATAAGATCTTAGTTTCGATACAACTAGTTTTAAATACAACGTAATGTGATGAGAGCTAGTTTTAATATAGCTCGGTTGCATAATCATATGATCTCGGTTATAATAACGCAATGTGAGTTAGTTGTGTATGTTTATTTTGGAGCTCAATTACTTGAGATAAGCATGCAATATGAAACTTGCTAGAAAATATAGTAATGGCGACATCGAGCTTATGGAGGGACCAAACATTGGTCATGCAAGGAGGAACCATAATTGGTTACCCGTGTGGGAGTGTTTTATTTAACTCTTGGGAATTAGATCTATTTTTAGTATTAAAGTAGATCTATTGATTGTAATTGCATGACTAAGTGCCCTAAGTTTGTATACGCCTATGTAAGCATGAAAGCTAGGGTTTAGAAGTAAGAATTAAGAAGAAGTTTAAAAATTGATGATTGTTGTGAGAGAGAAAATTCTTGGAGAAGAAGCAAAATCTTGAGTGAAAGAAAGTATTGTACATCTGAGAGGTGTGGAAGATTGTAAATCTTCATTATATATCTTGTTAAAGCTTTAGATAATAGATTGGCTTATTTCTTAGTGGATGTAGCCCACACTTGATGAACCATGTTAAATCTAGTGTTGATTTATATTTCTTATTTTGTATATTTATTCTAGTAGAAGTCCACTCTTATTTACATGTATGCTTAGATCTAATATATTATCTCATGTACAACCAGGTGTAAAGAACCCCAACAACTAGTATCAAAGCTTTGTTTGAGGGTTTTGTGTGTTGACATATTTACTCGTAGAGGGTTTTCTGATTGAGTAAGAGCTACAAAAATGGCAAAAGGAAAAAAATACAAGGTAGAGAAGTTTGACGTCCAAAATTATCAATTATGAAATATGCAGATTGAGGATTATTTGTATCAAATATATTTATATTTATCATTGGATGAAGAAGTCTAGACCTATGAAGATGAATAATGAAGAATGGAATATTCTTGACAGAAAGGATGTTATCCATATTTGGCCCCCGAAAAGTATTGGATTAGCCACGGCCCCACATAGGAAGAACCATAGAAAACACGGTTAAATCTTGCAAACATGTCACAAAAGGACTCAATGATGGAGTGGTGGGACCTGTGAAAGGACCAAACAACCCTATGCATGAAGAAAGAAAAGAGACGGATCTGTCAAGTGGATCCGTGTCTTAAATCTATTTAACAGTTCACCGGTAGTCTTTGAAATGGAACAACAGGGTCAGAGAAAGAGGAGCGGGGTCAAAAATCCAGGAGCAAGAAGATAAAGAAGAAACGGTGAAGATTTGAAGTCTTCATACTCAAAAATGTTCATAATGAGTCCAAAATCAGCTAAGTATGGAGGAGGCAACAGAGAGAGCCACGTGTCCAAACGGCACTTCTCCAAGGTTAGATCCAAAAGGAGAAACTCAAACTCGTGCCAGCCCTCCGTGTAACAAATAGTCAAGAGAGGTCAAAAGACAGACAGGGCGGGCCTTAAAAAGGCTAAGTATAAAATTGGTTGCGGAAGAAGCCACGTGTCGACTCTGTGCATCTCCAAGAGTAAATCCAAAAATGGAGGCTCAAATAAGCGCCATCATGCCATGTAGCCCAAGGTCTGAAAAGGTTAGAGGGGCCATTGAAAAGTCTAAGAATCTACAGAGGCTTCCAAGTGTCAACTCAACGCTTCTTCAGAGGCCAAATATTAAGCGGTTTCTAAGTGAGTGCAAAGCCTCCACGCATCCCATTTCAAAAAGGGATATAGTCAGGTTGAATAGTCAATGTATTATGATAGACCAGTGGAGGGTGCCAAGTGTCAACATGGCATGAACTCAAGGTTCAAATGAAGAGAGGGTTTTTAGATGAGTGCCAAACCGCCACATGTCCCTGGTCAAGAAATGTGATGCCACTGAGCAAAGGACTTAGCCAAAAACATATAAATTAAGCAAGTTGGCGGAGGAATCCATGTGTTAGCCCCACACCATTTTAAGAACAAAATATAGAAGCTTCCCTCGAATAAGTGCCAACCCTCTATGTGTCCCATATTTAAAAGAGAGCCCATTTTTCAAACTGGTTTTCCCGACCCTATCGTATGGATCTGATACAAACTTTGAAGGGGCATATCTTTCGATGCGGGGCTTGAAATATTGTAAATCTGACACCATTGGAAAGATCTCAGCCTCATCTACGCCATGGAGATCTAAAACTTTAAGTTTGGGAGGTTAGTTTGGGGAAAATGGAGAAACATATTCAGGGGCATCAATGCAGGATCTATTTTTGCCCCAACAACTAGATCAGATTCGATCTACTCCACCATTTCCTCCCCTTGAAGGCACCAAATAAGAAATTGATACAGTCAAGACAGATTTGGGGGCAGATTTTACGGGAGGCATTAATAGCGGTGGTTGAGCTTGGAATTATTTTTCCCACTTCTCTCTCTTTCTCCCCTATGTTGAATCTATAAAAGCAGGGTCAAGACTCATTGTAAAGGGTTGGAAATTCTTTTGTTTTGCAAGCTCCCCTCTTCCCCTTGACAAGTGAATTTGTGGAGTTTCATACCTCCCATATAGACTGTAAATGCAAATTTTCCTTGTTACTATTGTAATACATCATATCAAGTCATGAGAGCAATAATACATGTTATGTGGGTGATCTTCATCCCTTTATGTGTTATTTTTGTCTTCTAATCCTTCATTACAAGTTTGGTTATTTGTGCATTTTTTTGTTACATTCTTCTGGTTTGTGTCTACCAGCAAAACAATTGTTCATCACTCCTTTGGTGTATCACCTTGTAGTTTAAGTTTTATTTGCTTTGCATCCCTTCTTTAACTCTGTCTCCTTGGAAAATTAGAGTAGGATTTAGGATAGATCCTCTACAATTTCATGCATACACCTAAACAGAGGAGTAGGAACCAACCTTAATCTAGAGAGTTTTGCTATTTCAAATTCCCACACTTTGGGGAAAACTTGATGTTATGCGAATCACACCAAATGAATTTGCCTTAGAAAATCAGATCTGATGACTCATTTGGGGGTGTTTGATTTTTCATTAATTTTTGGCACGCCTGGTGGGATAAAGAAGTCTCCATTTTATTACAATAAGATCGATGTGCACTTGTTGTGATTCTAGCTTTTAAGAATATTTTAAGAACTACACATTTGGTGACTCCAAAAGGGACAAAATCCACTAGTTTTAGCAATCTGAGTTCCCCAAGTTCATGATAAGGATACAAACAAGGTCAAGAATGAGAGAGGAGGAAAATTTGTACACCTACACTTGTCTCCAGATAGAAGGAGAAGAGGAAGAAGAGCCCAGAGGTCTCTATCTCCGCCAAACAGAGCCTTATTAACACCTCCTCCCAGTAGGCCATTCTTTCAATCAAGAAGGGTACTCAGGCCGATCAGGATGGCATAACCAAATCCTTATGTCAATTTCACTAACAGCAGCCCACTCGCTCTGAATGCACAAAATCCAATCTCGATGGCAGCATTGAAGAGCATCCCATATTTCACTGGGGAAAACTAGACTTCTCTTGGTGACCATGTTCAAGATATTGCAAATTTTTATACAATCCATGAGATCACTGAGATGGACATTGCAGTCAAGTTTCTAGCCTCTTCATTCAAGGGTAAAGCTTCACAATGGTTCAGGAGCCTAGAAGTAGGCTCTATTCAATCTTGGGACCATCATGCACTTGCTCTTCACAACTAGTTTGGAGAAAAAGGAGATAACTTATCCTTGTTGGAGAAACTGACAACAATCAAGAGAGCTCTAAATGAGCAGTTGATGGATTTCAATGGACCTGGGACAGGATTCCAGCAATAGTAAATCCCACTAATGAAGGTGCCTTCTTATACTTTCTTAGATCTTTAAATTATGATATTGCTTTAATGATTCATTCAATGGGGGCACAACCTTACACTGTAACCTATAGTCTTTCCATAGGAGTTGAGAATCATTTAATTCAAGCTAGAAAACTTACCCCTAGGCCATCCATGCCCCTATACCCAAATTAGGAAACCCCAAGTACCGGACCCAAACACCCACATTAGCTCCTATACCCACTCTCAAGTGTCAAAGTTTAGTTGAATCCTCTACTCATCATCTACCACCTCAAATGAGGTTTAAGAAATTATGAAATAGCTTCAAAACCTAGGGAATGAGTTAGTAACCATCAAAAGATAGCAGGCTCAGCGTTCTATGCCATATCAGCCTCAAGATTAGTATCAGGCTAGACCCCAGTATCAACAAAATAGACCACAAGTCCAGGCTATAACTCAGAGTCAACACGAATGACAATCTCAAGTTCTTTAGACCGTTTAGGCCATATGATCCAAACACATCTTCAACGTCAAGGGCATTGGTTCTAGCACATAATAACATGGCACAAGAATATGATTGGTGTTTCCCATGTAGTCAGCCACATAATCAATCGATGTGCTTCAATGGTGCACTAAATCAAGCTTTAATGGTGTAAACTGTTGGTGTGTCACAAGAACTTGCCAAGAAGGAAACCAGTAGTAAGGAGACTAGTAAAGGGAGCTCCAACTAAAACTATGCTTGTCAATTGGCAAGTTGAAGACTTCTGTGGAATGAATCAGACTCCTCAAAGTATAGCTGCCAATACACGGTCCAAGAAGAGAAATATTAGAGAAGGACATTCACCAAACTCAGGAGATCCTCAATCCTCTATCACTCCACAAGGTATTGGCATCCAAAATACAACTCCCAATGTGTAGAGCCAATCCAAGCCACCTTCCAAATCCACTCAGGCACCAATTGTAGCAACCCATGTGTAAGAAAAAAATTTCCCGGAAAGGGGTAGCAAAAGGGTAGCTCGGTTAATATCATTGAGCGGATGAAGAGGACTAATGTGAAATTTCACTATGGGAGTCACTTTGGCCATTCCAGGGGTAAGAGGGATCTATTACATACTGCCATGAGAAATTGGTCAAACTCAAATCAACCCCTTAACCAACAAGAGAAAGTGTTGACCAATACAGCTCAATCTGGGAAGCCATCGAGAGCAACAAGGTAAGAACCTGAGACCTCCCCATTTTATGTTTCATTAATCATTGGGGATAAACTGGTGCATAATTACATGATTAACTCTAGGGCAAGTAGTTCTGTAATTCCCAAACAAATAGCTAATCAACTGGGTCTCTAGTATAAATTCATCTTTAGAGGGGTAGTACAATTAGATGGGACAACAGTGAAAATTGTTGGAATCATCAAGGACCTTAGCCTCACTCTGCATGCCTACCCCAATGTGACTATATTGTAGACCATATCATTTATAGACTTACCACCACATTTTGCATTGTGTTTTCCAGGGACTTCACTTTCAAAATTGGAGGCTACTTGTCTAATGGCCCTGGTCATATGCTCTTTAGAACAAGGTATGGGGTGAAGGCCACAATCAAATATGAGCCCATAGTAGATTATCACATTGAGTCTTATGTTCCTATCCCAATCAATGCAAATTGTTTGTCTTTTGATTAGGAAGACCTCCTAAACACTTCTGAAGTAGATACCAAGGTGGGGTGTATCCTGGACCTAACTCTCATGAATGGGTGGTCAAAAGACATGCTTTTGATCCCTATAAGGAGATGGAAGAATCTGAGCTAGGAGTCTACTACCTACATGAAGAGAATCATCCTCTTCCTAACATCATTAAGCCAAAATATAAGGATGATAATGAAGTATGGAAATTATTCTTTGATGGCTCGAGAAGTAGGCAAGGATCCAAAGGTGGAGCTATGATTGTGTCACCCCAAGGTATGAAGTATTACTCACCTTCTATTTCAGTTTTCCTGCTCAAATAACACTCTGCGAGAATATGAGGCTTTGATTCATGGATTACATTGGGCTAGAATATGAGGAATCAAGAACCTGCAAGTGTTTGGTGATAGTGAACGGGTTTCCAATCAATTCCATGGAAAAAATGTTGTCAAGAATGACCTTCTCAAAAGCTACAAGAATAGGGTATGGGATATCATTGAGGTTATCGAAGCCTTCAACATTGTGTCCATACCCAAGAAGGAGAAAAAGCTACTATGATAGGCTTGCAGTAGTTGGAGTAACATTTGATGTGGTTGACAACATCAAGAGGGACAAAGGACAGCCACATATCCATGTGATTGTAAGGCTAGCAACTGCCAGATAATAACACATGTTGGCAAGTGTTTGAGAATGATTAGCAAATCATCAATTTTTTGCAAGAGGAAGTTGAGTTCTCAGCTAGGAATCAAAACAGATTAGAGCAGCAATATGGAGACCAAGTAGTGCAGCTACATACAAACAAGCTTCCCAAAGGCTTAGTGACATTGGAGTCTATCTTCAATCCTAATGATCAGTTTCAAAGAGAAGGCTAATATACATATCAAAGGAGAAGACTCAGAGTCAATTCTAGTTGGAGAAGGCAAAACACTTCAAATTGGCAAAGTGGCCACCGAAGCAAGAAAGGTATGAATTCATGTAACTTTTCCAAGATTTTCCAAATGTATTTTCTTGGAGCTATGAAGACCTAAGAGGGTTCAATCAAAGCTAGCACAACACACAATTGAACTAGATCCATCTGCTAAGCCCATTAGGAAAAAGTAGAGACTAGTTAATCCACACATTGAACCCCTGATGAGGAAAGAGCTAAACAAGTTGATAGAGGCAAGTATCATATTTCCAATCAAACACTCAAGTTGGGTTGCAAACTTGGTCCCAGTCAGGAAGAAGAATGGAGAGATTAGGTTATGTGTAGACTTTCGAGACTTGAATAGAGCTTCCCTCAAAGATCACTACCCACTCCCTTCAATGGAGTAGATCTTGCAAGTGGTGTCTAGGTCAGAGAGATTCTCTCTCCTAGATGGCTACTCGGGTATAACTAGATCATGGTAAAAGAAGATGATCAATTCAAAACAGCTTTCACCACCAAATGGGGCACCTATACCTACAAAAGATGCCATTTGGATTGTCTAATGTCGAGCCACTTTCGAAGGGAAATGGATATGGCATTTAAAGGGTGATCAATAAAATAGTACTTGATCTATCTAGATGACATTATTGTGTTCTCCAAAAATGCGATGAGACCACTAGCTTTTTCACCTAAGGCGGGTGTTTGAAAGGTGTAGGAGAATCATTGAACCCTAAAAAATGCATATTCTTGGCCCATGATGGCAAGCTTCTGGGCCATATTGTGTCAAAAGAAGGTTTGGCAATTGACCCAAAGAGATTTGAAGTAATAAGAGCCTTGTCATTGCCAAGCCATAAGAAAGCTCTTCAAATCTTCTTAGGAAAAATCAATTTTGTCAGTAGGTTTGTACCAAACTTTGTTTCCCTTGTCAATCCAATAACATTGATGTTGAAGAATATTTTGGCATTTAGGTGGATGAGTTGAAGGAAAAGCAAGTTTTGAGGCCATCAAAGAAGCTATATCATAAGCCCCAACTCTCATGAATCCAGATTTTTCTAAGGATTTCATACTATATGCCTTTAGTGGTAGTGACACAATTTCTGCAATCCTAGTACAACAGAACAAAGGGGATATAGAGCAGCCAATTGCTTTCTTGACCGAGTGCGGAAGATTATGAAGTGAGATACTCCTTTATTGAAAAGAAAGTCTGGTAGTGATCAGAGGGTTAAAGAAGTTTAAACATCTAGTTTTGAACAATAAAATCCAACTGTTAGTCTCCCATGCAGGAGTTAAGGACTTCCTTCTCAGCAAGGATCTAAATGAAAAATGTGCAGGATGGATCACTCATGTCATGGAGTATGAAATTGAGATCAAGGTCACTAATCTAGTCCATGGGAAGGGATTGTGTGAACAACTAGCCTCAAGTCAACAAGATGAGGAAAATAGTGAAAAGGAAGTTGTTTTTATTCTCAGGGGATGGTCAAGAGGAAGAAAATGATGATGTACCCACTCCTTGTTGGACTCAGAGCATGGTGCACTTCCTTTAAACATGCATGTGTCCTCCAAAAATGGGTAAAACAAAAAGGAGACATTTCAAACTATAAGCCATCCCATATGTGATTATTGATGATGTCTTATTCAAGAGGGACATCAATGGCATTCTATTAAGATGTATTGGGACGAGATCAAATTGAGAGAGTGTTACAAGAATTCCATGATGAAACAGATTGGAGGCCATTTTTCTCCACAAGTGATAGCACTCAAGATCATGAAGGCAGGTTATTATTGGCCTAGGGTGTTTAGTGATTGCTATGCATGGATCAAAAGAGCAAAAATTGTGCATTCTTCAAAGGTAAAGAAAGGCTAGCAACACTTCCATTGCACCCAGTTTCAGTTGACCAGCCATTCATGTAATGGGGATTGGATTTCATCAGGGTCATCAATCCAAATTTGAGCCAAGGCCACAAGTGGATTCTGACGGCAATAGACTATTTCACTAAGTGGACCGAGGTAGTGGCACTCAAAGAAGCTAATGAGTCTAGCATACTAGATTTCTATGAAGGGATAGTGACCAGATTTGGAGTGCCAGCCACCATTATATCAAATAATGCATTGGCATTCATAGGTTCCAAAATCACAGGATGGGCCATTAGGAACGGGATTTACTTGAGCACTTCATCAAATTATTACCCTCAGGGTAATGGCCAAGTAGAGTCCACAAACAAGAACCTACTAAATATTTTCATAAGAACTTTGGATGAAAATCAGAGAACTTGGCACATGAAACTCAAATCAGCCTTATGGGCTAATAGGACAACACCCAAGAAGTCTACAAGTAACTCTCTGTTCAAACTTGTCTACGGGAAAGAGACAGTGTTTGCCTATATCACTTGAGTTGCTGGCATTAGAACTCATGAAGTAGTTGGAGATGTCTGAGTTTGAACCAATGGAGGCCATGTATGTAGAGTTAATGGAGTTGGAAGAAACCAAATAACATGCACTTCAAACAATGGAGAAGGACCAAGTCTTGATCAAGAGATGCTTTGACAAGAAGGAAAGAACAAGGGTCTTCCAGGAAGGTGACCTAGTTTTGAAATGGGATGCAGATTGGGAAAAACCAGGAAGGCATTCCAAGTTTGATGCCATTTGGAGTGGCCCTTACATGGTCACAAAATGTAAAAGTAGAAATGCTTTCTAATTGTCTACATTGGATGGTGAAGAGTTATAGATTCCAATGAATGGAATCTATCTTAAACACTGCTACTAGAAGGAAGTTCCCACCTTGTACATATTAGTTTAGTTTCTCATTCCTCTAAGTGCTTGTGCACATTGTCTTGTTATAGTTTAGGTTGCTTTTCTCCTAAGTGCTTTGCATGCTTTGCATGTTCTACTTGGAGCATGTATGATTTCAAATTTTGTATATAGTTGTGGTGTTGTTTTGTTGCTCTTGCATAACCCATTCAGAGACAGATGAAGCCCCAGGTCAAAAAAATTTTCTACTCTTAAAAACCATCATTTCGATATTTCTTATGAAAATTGAGAGTGCAAGCAGTCGGGCTCGTGAATTAGAAGCATGCTTAGTATCAGACCATCATCCTCGACTCCATGCCCAATGGATGTGACAAGGAAATTGGTCTTTTCATCTAGCAGGCAGATACCCCTATGAGTCGCCAAATTGTTATCCATATTTCACCCCGGGAAAAGTATTGGATCAGCCACAACCCCACATAGGAAGAACCAGAGAAAACATGGTTAAATCTTGCAAACAGGTCACAGAAGGACTCAATGATGGAGTGGTGGGACCTGCAAAGGACCAAATGACCCTATGCATGAAGAAAGAAAAGAGATGGCTCTGTCGAGCGTGTCTTAAATATATTTAATAGGTTATAGGAAGGCTCAAAAATGGAACAACATGGTCAAGGAAAGAGGAACGGGGTCAAAAAAGCTAGGAGCAAGAAGAGAAATAAGAAACGAAAAGATCCGAAGTCTTCGGGCTTAAAACGGTTCAGAATGAGTCCAAAAATCAGCTAAGTATGGAGGAGGCAGCGGAGAGAGCCACGTGTCCAAATGGCGCTTCTCCAAGTTTGATCTAAAAGGGGAAACTCAAACATGGGCCAGCCCTCCTCGTAGCAAATGGTCAATAGAGGTCAAAAGGCCAGCGGAGCGGGCCTCAAAAAAAGCTAAGTATAAAAGTGGTCGCAGAAGAAGCCACGTGTTGACTTTGCGCATCTCCAAGAGTAAATCCAAAAATGGAGGCTCAAACAAGTGCCACCAGCCACGTAGCCCAAGGTCTGAAAAGGTTAGAGGGGCCATTGAAAATTCTAAGAGCCTGCAGAGGCTTCCAAGTGTCAACCCGATGCTTCTTCAGAGGCCAAATCTTAAGTGGTTTCTAAGTTAGTGTAGAGCCTCCATGCATCCCATTTCGAAAAGGGACAAATTCGGGTAGAATATTTAATGTATTATGACAGACAAGGGGAGGTTGCCAAGTGTTAACATGGCACAAACTCAAGGGTCGAATGAAGAGAGGGTTTTCGTACGAGTGCCAGATCACCACGTGTCATAGAAATTAAGTAGGCTAGAGAAGGAATCCAGATGTCATCCCTGTGCCATTTCAAGAACAAAATACATAAGCTGCCCTCGAACAAGCACCAGCCCTCCACATGTCCCACATTTAAAAGAGAGCTTGTTTTTGAAACTGGTTTTCCCGCCCTTTCGTATAGATCGATACAAACTTTGAAGGGGCATATCTTTCGACTCAGGGCTCAAAATATTACAAATATGACACCGTTGGAAAGATCTCAGCCTCATCTATGCCATGGAGATTTGAAACTTTAAGTTTGGGGAGGTTAGGTGGGGTAAAAATGGAGAAACTTCTTCAGGACCATCAATGCAGGATCTATTTTTTCCCCAACAACTAGATCGATTCGATCTGCTCCACCGTTTCCTCCCCTTTGAGGCACCGAATAAGAAATTGATACAGTCAAGACAAATTTGGGGGTAGATTTTATGGAGGCATTAATAGCGGTGGTTGAGATTGGATTCTATTTTTCCCTTCTCTCTCTTTCTCCCCTTTGTGTTGAATCTATAAAAGCAGGGTCGAGACTCATTGTAAAGGGTTGGACATTATTTTGTTTTGTAGGCTCCCCTTTCCCCTTGACAAGTGAATTTGTGGAGTTTCAAACTTCCCATATAGACTATAAATGTAAATTTTGCTTGTTACTATTGTAATGCATCGTATAAAGTCATGAGAGCAATAATACATGTTATGTATGGGTGATCTTCATCCCTTTTTGTGTTAAATGTTGTATTCTAATCCTTCATTACAAGCTTGGTTATTTGTGCATTTTTTTGTGTTGCATTCTTCCAGGTTTGTGTCTTCCAACAAAACAATTGTTCATCTCTCTTTGGTGTATCACCTTGTAGTTTAAATTTTATTTGCTTTACATCCCTTCTTTAACTCTATCTGTCTCCTTGGTAAATTAGAGTAGGATTTAGGATATATCCTCTGTAATTTCATGAATACACCTAAACAGAGGAGTAGGAACTAGCCTTAATTTGTAGAGTTTTCCCATTTTCAAACTCCCACACTTTGGGAATACTCAATGTTATGCAAATCACACCAAATGAATCTTACTTGGAAAATCAGATCTGATGACTCATTTGGGGGTGTTGTGATTTTACATTAACAAAGGCTTTGGGATCTATAAGATTAAGTTTGACAACATATGTGGCTTCCAATATTACAGAAGTGAATTCTACGGTAGGATTAATGAAATCTCTTGCTAATTTATATGAAAAACCTAGTGCTTCAAATAAATTTTATTTGATGAAGAAACTATTTAGTTCTAAGATGCATGAAGGTGGATCTGCATCTAGTCATTTGAATGATTTCAAATCTATTGTAAATCAATTAAAATTGGTTGATATTCCATTTGATGATGAAGTGAAATCACTTTTATTCTTATGTTCTTTGCCTAATAGTTGGGATAACTTGGTAATGGTTATTAGTAATACAACATCTCATTAATAATATTTTGAAGTTTGATGATGTGGTTAGTATAATCTTGAATGAAGAAATTCATAGGAAAAGTATAGAGGAATCATCATCTAGGAATGTTTTAAATGTAGAAAGTAGGGGCATGTAGAAGGAGAGATCCAAGAGTAAGAGTAATGGGAAATAAAATTCAAGGGATAACAGATCTAAATCCATAGGTAAGAGAATTACTTGTTGGAAATGTGGAAAGAAAGGACATGCAAAGAAATATTATTGGTCAAAGGATAAAGAGAACCAACAACTAGACAAAGGTAAATAAGAAAATCTTGCTGCAACAGAGGTAATGCAATATGATCTTATTCTTTCTTTAGATAATAGAATTGAATCATGGATTTTAGATTCAGGGGCTTCTTTCCATTCAACCCCTAATACGGGTTATTTCAAAATTATGTCCAGGAAATTTGGGCATGTTTATTTGGGTGATGATGAACCATGCGGTATTACTAGTAAAGGGAATTTTATCTAAAATTGTAGAATGGAAATACATGAGTATTGAAAGATGTGAGGCATGTGCCAAGCCTCGGGATTAATCTTATTTCGTAGGGCAACTAGGTGAATCGGCTCCATGGTTACATTTATAGGAGACTCTTGGAAATTCACCAAGGGTTCTTTTGTTGTGGAAAGAGGTAAGAAGGTAGGAACATTATATTTATCTACATGTGTTACTGATTCCTTTTCTTCTTTGTCTACTTCAGATTCAAATGCATGTATGTGGCATAATCGGTTGGGCCATATGATTCAAAAAGGAATGTAGATCTTAAAGGCTAAGGGTAAGTTATTATATTTGAAATATTTAGATCTTGATTTCTATGAGCATTGTGTCTTTGGA
This sequence comes from Taxus wallichiana var. yunnanensis, assembly GCA_018340775.1. Taxonomy (NCBI): domain Eukaryota; kingdom Viridiplantae; phylum Streptophyta; class Pinopsida; order Cupressales; family Taxaceae; genus Taxus; species Taxus wallichiana. The sequence continues at coordinate 482,424,590 of CM031242.1, read as the reverse complement.
AATCAAAAGAGAGTGAGATTTCTCAAATTTAGGGAAACTAAGAAGGATCATAAATTGGAGCTTGTACACTCATATGTGTGGGGACCAGCTCACGTAGCTTCACATGGAGGATCCCAGATTATGTTACTTTCATGATGATATAAGAAAGGTATGGGTTTATTGTATTAAGTGTAAACCTAATGTTTTGAGACTTTTAAAATACGGAAAATGCTTGTTGAGATTGAATCAAATTTAAATTTAAAGTGTCTTAGATCCTGATGGTGGTGAATATTGTATCAAGGATTTCAATTATTATTGTTCGATGAATGGGATACGTAGAGAAATAATTGTCCCAAGAATACCACAAGAGAATGGTGTTGCAAAAGAATGAACAGGACAATCATGGAACATGTTAGAAGTATGAGGATACATTTTGGATTGCCTTTGCATTTTTGGGTAGAAGTAGTTGATACAACGGTTTATTTGATTAATCATGGGCCTTCAAGTTCACTAGATGGAGGAATACCAGAGGAAGATTGGACCGGAAAAGAGGTAGATCTTTCTTTTCTTAAAAATTTTGGTTCAAAAGATTTTGTGCATATTGATAAGGAAAATAGGAAAAAGTTAGATGCAAAATCCAAGAGATGCACTTTCATTGGTTATGGATCTAGTGATTTCGGATTCTATTTTTGGGATTTAGAGAATTCTAAAATTATTAGGAGTCGTGATATTGAATGAAATGAAAATAGAATGTATAGGGATCAAATTTTGGTACCCAAGGATGAACCGGTTGAGAATTTTGTGAATGAAAATGAACTCTCGGATTTAAAAGTAATACCAATAGGGTTACACGATGGCTAATGTTCACGTTGACCCCGATCGGCATCGATCGCGCGAGAATTGGTATTGGTTAAAGAAGAGCTAAACCGGCATTGGTTAGCAGAAATGACATCGGTTATAGGTGACGGTGTCGATCACTGAAAGATTTGGATACAAATGTCCAAGAGGTCCAGAATGAGCCTCTGATACCCCAAACTCCTGTGAGAAGGTCTCAAATGGTAAGTAAACCTCCAGAAATATTTACACCTTCTCTATTATATTTAGTTTGGTGATAATGGTGAGCTAGAAATTTTTGAAGAAGCAATGTCGAATAAGACCCACGTCCAATGGGAGCATGGCATGGATGAGGAGATGGACTCCTTGGAATAGAACCAAACTTGGTATTTGGTTAAGTTTCCAGTAGGTAAGAGGAAATTATAGAACAAGTGGGTTTACATGAACAAGGAAGAAGAGGGTAGAAAGAAAAGGTACAAGGAAAGGCTTGTAGTAAATGGATTTACACAGAAAGAAGGTATTGAATTTGGTGAAATATTTTCTCCTGTTGTAAAGATGAATTCTATTCGTATTGTATTGAGTTTAGTTGTAGTAGAGCATTTGCATTTAGAGCACCTACATGAAGAAGATTTCCTTTATGGTGATTTGGATGAAGATATTTATATGCAACAACCACTTGGGTATGAAGTCAAGGGTAAGGAGAAATTAGTGTGTAGGTTGAAAAAGAGCCTATATGGGCTCAAGCAAGCTCCAAGGCAATGGTACATGAGGTTTTATAGTTTAATACATGAACATGTTTACTTGAGATGTGAATCTAACCATTGTGTTTATTTCAAGAAGCTTGAGAATGGGAGCTATCTTATTTTGTTATTGTATGTGGATGATATGTTTATTAAGATCTAGTATGTAGTACATTGGTGAGCTTAAGGAAAGCTATCTCATACATTTGTTATGAAGGATTTAAAAGCTGCAAAAATAATTCTTGGCATGCAAATACACATAGATACATGAAGAACAAGAAATTTTATTTGTCTCAGGAGGATTATATCTACAAGGTGTTAGAAAGGTTCAAGATGCAGAATGCAAAACCTATTAGTACACCTATGGCTGGACACTTCAAATTGAGAAAGATCAGTTTCCTTCATCACATGAGGAGGTCAAATACATGACATGAGTTCCATATGCTTCAGGTTGGAAGTCTCATGTATGCTATGGTTTTTACCGGACTATACATTGCACAGGTAGTGGGAGTTGTGAGTAGATATATGGTTAATCCAAGTAAAGAACATTGGAAAGTAGTCCAATGGATACTCAAGTATTTGAAAGGGACATCTAGCATGCAGTTATGTTATGGAGGTTTAGATATTTCATTATGTGGCTATGTTGATTCGGATATGGCTCCGAGATCTAGAAGGTAGGAGGAGCACTACTAGATATATTTTCATAGTAGGTGGGATGACAGCTTAGTTATATTTCAAGATTGTGGCTTTCTCTACTACGAGGTAGAGTATGTTGCAGCTACGAGAGGCTAGCAAAGAGATAATTTGGATGAGTAGGTTCACGAAAGAGTTGGGAAAGGAGCAATATGATTGCAAATTATTTAGTGATATCAGTGTAATTCCTTTAGCAAAGAACTCAAGTTTCATTCAAGAATGAAACACATGTAGTTGACGTATCACTTCATATGCCGGTATTTAGAGGATGGGTAGTTGAATCTAGAAAAGATTCATATGAGTGAGAACCTTGTGGATATGCTAACAAATCCATTAGCAAAGGAGAAGTTGGAGCTACACTCCACTTATGTTGGTCTTCAAGTTTGATACTTGAAGAGGAAGAAACAAAGCTAAGGAAGGATCCAAGAATGACATTTTACAGGTAATTAATCTCCAAGTGGGAGATTGTTGAGTTGTGGAGCTCAATTACTTTGGTTAGCATGCAATATGAAACTTTAAAAAATATAGTAGGCGACATCGGTTAGGGCTAACTAGCTTAAGCATTTACATGCCCGGAGTGTTTTATTTGACTCTTGGGAGTTAGATCTATTTTTAGTATTAAAGTAGACCTATTGATTGTAATTGAATGGCTAAGTGCCCTAAGTTTGTATACGCCTATATAAGCATGAAAGCTAGGGTTTAGAAGTAAGAATTAAGAAAAACTTGCAAAAGTTGATGATTATTGTGAGAATAATTGTGAGAGAGAGAATTCTTGGAGAAGAAGCAAAAGCTTGAGTGAAAAAAGTATTGTACATCTGAGAGGTGTGAAAGATTGTAAATCTTCATTGTATATCTTGTTAAAGCTTTGGATAATAGATTGGCTTGTTTCTTGGTGGACATAGCCCACACTGGGTGAACCACATTAAATTTGGTGTTGATTTATATTTCATATTTTGTATATTTCTTCTAGTGGAATATCCGCTTTTATTTGCATGTATGTTTAGATCTGATATATTATTTGTACAACCAAAGTGTGTTAACTCTCAACAAACATGTGAGCTTATCACACATCCATTTTAGTGAAACTCTAAATAACTTATTTTTACTCGATAGCACTATTATTGTAACGTTCTACAAATACATAACGCAACACATAAGATAATGATGTCATGTAAGTTCTTCATTGTCATAAAGTGATAATGTGTTGTTTTCAAGTGCATATCATGACATTGTGATTCTCACCACAATGAGAGAGCACACAACCTATTTTTGCTTTATCACAAAGTGACCAATGAATATGCTACCCCGCATAAAGTGACAACAAATAAGAAAACAAATGACCATGCTTATGGTTTTGACACTATTTCGTGTGCATTATATCACAGATGGAAAATATCTCTATCCATACCCATTTCTACATATTTCTACCTCTCCTCAATGATACCCTTTCTCAAGATAGATAACACCTTTACATATGCAAACGAGAACACCTAGTGAATTGTCCATTCCAAATAATCAAATCAATTGAAATGAACTAAAAGCAATATATATAAATAGTAATCAAAACTGGAATATAGATCCATAATATCATTTATTACTAATCAATCAACCGATAATAATTTTTTTACTCCCAAAACATGTCATAATGCTAAATAAATAAAATCAAAGCAATATAATGTGTTGTATCAATGTGGCGATATGCAACCTAGTCCTCATAATGTCTCCAAAATAATAAATGTATGAACACGGGATATGAAATCTAATGTTATTATTAGTTTTATTGAGACTCCATTTTGAACATGATATTTATATACCTTGTGTGATAGGTACATGTCCAAATGCAATTACCATCCTAATCTAAGTTAGGCATTCATTGCATGTACGGACCTTGAGCGCAATAATGACAAGTCTTTTTATTTTTATTTTTATCTCTCTCTTCATAAATATGTGTAGATGTCCCTCAAAGATATGTTTTTTATTTTGTAAATTTTATTAGCAACATCAAGTTGCTTGTCTTTTTAATGTTGTGATGTGTTTGAGGATGATAAGATCTATTTCTTAGTGTTTTTTGGGATAAACCACACAATGAGGCACTATTTATATTTTGATCATCCATATTAGGGGATATCATCATATGATTCTAATTTACTTGGTTTAGAGTAAGGTTTGATTACTTTTTGATGGGTAATAAATATATTAAAGAAATAAGCATTTTAGTTATGCCTATATAAAACGTATAGTAAAGTATGTGGGTATGAAATTAATTTAAGCATTCATAAAGGGGCATGAGGAAACATGTTTTGGTAACAATGACCTACTTGGACTTTGGAGAATAATTATTACTTTGATATTGGAAGAAATGGAAAAAAATTACATGTTGCATGAGTGGGTATGCACTTTTTGGCATTGTTTGGTGGAGTTGAGTCTCCTCTTAGGTTGGCTACCTAAAAATAGGTTAATAGTGAAACATGGCAAAGATAATAGGGAAATTCAATAGATAGACTTTCTAACTACATTAATGAGTATTTTTGGAATTAGTTATGGGAAAATCAAGGAGAAAAATAAAAATATAAGAAGATGATAGTAGAGAATAAATCACACATAAGGAATTGGCAAAAGAAGAAGACAAAAATGGATTGAAGAGTATGAATAATTGTAGGAAATTTGTAAGAATAATTGCAGGAAATTGGTATGTACATTGATCTTGTTATTGGTATGTTTACGATATGAATTTAAATGGATATAATAGGACTCTTGATGTACATATGCACTCACTCAAGAAATGTCAAGTGAATTCACTTATACATTATACCTATTTATAAATCCCAATATCATATATGTCATGGTTTTTGTGTATGGATTTTTGTTCAATCCTATTGTTTCCAATTTATTTTGACAAGATAGATAATTTGTTATAAATTATCATAGACATTTATACAATATGGAAAAATGAAGAATAGACTAAGGGTTCTAATTTAATCTAGACACTTTCAAAATGTGGAAAATTAGAAAATGAATTTTGTGTCATAATTAACCCTTAAGGGTTACAAAAACAATTGTGTATTAAGGTATGTGTCTAGCCCTTAGATGGCTATAAGGTATAGATATTAATGTTATAATTTATACTTATCCCATAGATGGTTGTAAGGTTCAAATATTTATAATATTGTACCTAGCCAATAGATAGTTGTAAAATACAAGGATTACTATATTGTACTATAGCCATAGATGGTTGTAAGGTATAAAGATTTATAATATTGTTCTTAGCCCTCATATGGCTATATATTAATAATGGTCAAGATAACTTTATGTACTATGTACGCATTTTGTGAATGTTTGTGTGTTTTATTTTGTGTTGTGTTTAGAGAGAAAATAATATTTTTTGTTTTAATCCTTATTGATGTCTCCCTTGAGACTCCATGTGCCATGAATTTTGATAGTTGGGGAGGGTAGTGAATAAAAAATACTTTCATGGAAGGTTCGTTCTCTCCTTATTTTGGGGTAAAGTGAATGTTACCAATAGTTAGACCTTATTGAAGCTATTAGGCATTATATCCTTTCTAGAAGAACTCGTAGTGTTCTATTTTGACATAGTGCTAAGAATGATCCTCTTGTAGAGTGAACTAATTGAAAGCTATGTTTATTCATTAAATATACTATTTTTGTAATCAGATAGGTCCATCTCTTCCTTTAATGGGTGTAAATTGTAAATTTGTTTATATTTATAAAATACTCTATAGGAAAAGAGTGGTTATGGATTTGGAATGAAGTGTGCTATAATTTGACTATTGGGAAATAGTTACAATTGATTTTTCCTCATTAGTGTAGTGATTTGAATGATCATATATGGTTACTTGTTCTAAGAGTTTAATAACACTTTTAATTAATGAAACTTTTACTATTGAATAGATATGGAAACACTTGCTAATATCTTGGCGTAGTTTAGACTACCAAATATCTTGGTATAGTTTAGTCCTTGGGAATGTTATATACTTGATGTTGATAGCTTTACTACATTGTGAACTTCTCTTTGGCTATGCCATAGTAACTCACCAATTTAATATGTTTTATAATGTGAATAAATCATTGATGGTAATTGTTGATTGCTCAAACGTACACCCACATCTTGGATCCGGAAGGATCAAGGTGTTTGAGACCACAATAGAACCGTCCCCAAGTTGTGGGACCTCGTGCACTTGGGACGGATCTCCAAAGAAGGCCGATTCCTCTATCTATTTCTACTGCTACTGCTACTCCTAGTGTTATAAGGGGAAACTAAGCTAATACATCCAAGGGACTAGGGATAGAAGTACAACATTAAAGGAAACTACACTAAAAGGTGATAGCACCAGAAAAAAAGGGGGATGAACACTATCTGTTCTGAGTGGAAATGACAGGAAACGCGTGAAAGGAGGCTAAGCACAAGTAGCATAGCTAAACACGTATTTACCATATCATTCTCATAGAACACAACTAAATAAGGCAACGAAGGAACTGAAATGGCACAACCAGAACACAATGAAAAATAAAAGGCAAGAAGAAGGAATGCAAACATGTTAGGATAGAGAATGGTCATAAAACAATGCTTCTATTACTTCCATAAATTCACAAAGTTGTTATAATGGTGTAGGAGGCCAATATCCACATGCAAGAGCTAAATCTAGAGGTCTACAACTCAAAATAAAGAAAATATGAAGTCCTTAGCAAAATGCGTAAGGATCCAAAGTTTCCAACATAACAAATGAGCCTAGCTCTTAAATTTATAGATGAATCTATGGAAGAAGAAGGAGGAAAACTCAAATTTGAAATAAAACCACCAAAAAGAAGCATTCAATGCCTACAAATCCACCTAGCGATCATGAATTAAGCTTCAAAGCTTGTTTGGAATGTTCGGAAGGAAGGAGAGTGGATCATATCAAATCAAGTGGTTGGAGCAATCAAATCTACTCATTAATGCTTAGAGAGACATTTTCCCATTTCTCACCTACTAGATTTGTCAAGAATTTAAATTTGAATATCTAGCATTGTAGCTAATGTCACCAACTCTCTAACAAGTCCAGGTGCGTGCTGATTTGAGATCTGTAAAAAAATATGGCTATAAGAAGATGTCAGAGTCATTGGCACACACAAAACATGTGGCACATGCAGATTGGTTGAAATGATGGACAACTATGTGAATATTTTTCATTTATGCCATGTGTCAGTCATTGATTTGTTGTAAGGATCTGGTGCCCTGTTGGTGCGCTTTGACTAGTTGCATGTGGCACACTCAAGCATGTAAGAAGATGACCTGACACAAAAGGGTGCAAAGGAGGGCACAAGGAAAAGGCTCGCGAAAGAAAATAGAGGAAGACCGAGAAGCACCCGTGCACAACTCAAGCGGGAAATGGAAAAAAAGTGAGCAAAGGATGCATGGTAAAGGTGAAACTATTACAAAGTAATGGGTGCGGCATGTGAGAGGGCTAGGAACTTAGCTAATTGAAAGTATGATACCTACGCAAGGTGAAGAAGTTGCTTAGGAAGAAATTGAATGCGCAGAAGGTGGGCGTGATGGAAGAGTGGAACAAAGAGGAAAAGGAAAATGGAAGGAGAGAATAAAAAGTTTGTGAGGGTGCATGACAAAAAGAAGGGGCACCAAGGGGAAACTACAACCAAGGATTTATGCCAATTGATCTTGAGCACGTGCAACATTTAAGAGGAATTGAGAGCCAGAATGTGTATACAAGTTACCCAAATAACTAGGAGAGTTATTTGGATAGCAGTTTTGACAACTTTCAGGGCCATCTGCTTGTTAGATGAAGGAGAGTAGTAGCCTACAGCATCCATTGGGCATGGAGTACGCTTATGCAATCATGAAGCTTCCCATGTAGTCACTTAAAAGATCATTTCTTAACTCTCATTCTAAATCTTACAACTATTTGAAAGAAGCTATGCATTCTAGAAGCATAGAAGAGTGTATGCGTAAATATCACGAGAGAAGAAATAATCTGTAAAAGCGATAATGTGCATGTAACACACTTGGAGGAATTAAAACTACTCTAATATATACAACATGATGTAGCAAACTTAATGGAAGAGTTTGAGATAGATCCCATTTACTGGGATTTACAACGCACCTCCATCAAGATGAGTTAACTCAAAAGAGTTAGCCTCCTTGCAAGAACTGATGATGTATGGGCCGGGCCAATCCAAAGTGCATCAAAATTTGAATGGTGCCTGGTTTAGCTCTATCAACATTCCATTTTAGAACCAAGTCCCCAACTTTGAAATCTTGAGGCCTAGCCTTTCTGTCAGAACCATTTCTTTGTTGCTTGTTGATGTTGTTCTAGCTTGATCATGGAAAATTTCCTAAATTCTTCAAGATCAACCAACTCTACCATTATGATTTCTCTTTGGTATGCAAATTCAAATTCTAGTTTTTGGGAAAGCGCTAATGAATTCAATTCTAGTGTCAAAGGAAGGGTAGCCTCCTTACCATAGACAAACTTGTAAGGAAAAATTCCTATTACCTTTTTTATTGTGATTTTATCTGCCCAGAGCGAGCATGAGACCTTTGTATGCCACTTTCTTTGGCTGATGTTCATTGTGCGCTTCATAATTCTGATCAGGTTCTTGTTTGTTGACTCTTCCAAAACATTTCCCTAAGGGTAATAGTTGGAATAATTCTTTAGATAAATGCCCAGTTTAGAGCCCAATCGGTGATTTTTCCAAGGAAGGCTTTTGCATTATCGGAGATAATGGTTTTAGGAACGAAACCTTGTGACTATACCTTCAGAAAGTCAAGGATGGTGACTCGGTTGATTCCTTGAGCGATGACTCTGTCCATTTGGTGAAGTAATCTATAGCTATTAGCACCCATTTGTGTCTAGCACTTGAAGGTAGAGTGATCATGCCTATGAAATCGAAACCCCATTGCGTAAAGGTTGATCTACCTCTGATTGGTCTAAAGGAAAGTGCTGCCAATCTTTTATTACCCGCAAAGAAAGTTCATTCCTTGCATTTTGTGACCCACGTGTGTGCTTCAGTAAACAAATTAGGCCAAAGATACCAGTTATTATGATTTTCATTGTTGTAGTTTTGGCAGAGAATTTTCCACCAGAGAATCCATCGTTAAATTCTCTACTAACACTTTTTCCATGTGTCATTGATACATCTTAACACATGCCATCAAAATTCCTCTTGAAGATAAGTTAATCAATCAACACATAAGGAATAGATTGTAACCTCAAATGTCTTCTCTTTGCTTTATTTAAACCAGGAGGGTATTCACCCTCGGGAAGGAATGTGATCGTGTCTTTCATCCAGTCATGTGTACCGGGATCATGTATTCTACTCAAGTTTTATGTGCGGGAGGTCATCATCCGTAAATAATGAAGCCTTTGATTCACTTTGCATTTCCTCAACAATCTACCTACGAGCGCACTACCTCTTACCAGCTTTGTGGCCTTAATAGTCACATCGTACTCCATGATTTTGGTTACCCACCGTGTTATTTTCTCACTGATTTTTCTCCCATGATGAAGTCTCTGATAGAAGAGTGGGAGACTAACACCTTGATATGATTGGTGGAAAGCATACTCTTGAATTTCTTGAGCGCATACATGATGGTGAAGACCTACTTCTCCGTGTGATTGTATTTTATTTCATAATCCTTCACATCTGGATGAAGAAGGCCACTGGTTGTTTTGACCTATTTTCTTTTGTTAGGACAGTGTAAACACTCACATCAGCTCCATAAGCATAAAGAATGAAATCCTTTGAATAATCTAGATTAATGAGTGTTGGTGTGCGGAAATCTCTTTCTTGATTTTGTTGAATCTTTCTCTTCCTTGTGTTGTCCATCTGAAGGTTGTGTTGTTCTTGAGCATCAAGGTGATGGGCCGAACAAGTCCTACAAAGTTAGGGATAAAAATCCTAACAAAGTTGATCTTGCAAAGGAAGGATTGTAGGGCCTTTTTGTGCACCAACAGGGAAAGGGCTAAGATGGCTGAGACACACTTAGGATCAATTACGATACCATCCCTTGAAACCACATGGCCCAAAAAGCTTATCATGTGCCACTTTGGAAAATTTCACTTCTTAGGGTTAAGAGACACCCCAAATTCTTTGCATCTCTCAAATACTTTCTCCAGGTGCATCATGTGATTTGCGCTCTATTTTGAAAAGATAATTAAGTCATCAAGGTAAAGCGAGGATGAACTCATTAATGTAACTTTTGAAGGCAATATCCATGGCACGTTGAAATGTGGCACCCATGTTTGACAAACCAAAGGGAATTTCGATATGCATATGTTCCCCACTTGGTTGTAAACGTTGTTTTAAATTGATCCTCTTCCTTAACCAGGATCTGATTGAAACCGAAATACCCATATCACGTGGAGAATGTCTACGCACTGCCACAATCTGTAGAATCTTCTCCATTGAAGGAAAAGGATAATGATCCTTTAGAGATGCCTTGTTCAAATCTTTGAAATCAACATAAAGTCTGATTTCACCATTCTTCTTCATGCATTGGAACTAGATTCGCGACCCAAGTAGAGTACTTGATGGGAAAATATTTTTTCCTCAATGAGTTTGGATAACTCCTTTCTCATGAGGGGCTCTATCTTTGGATTGACTGGTCGCTGCTTCTATCTGACGGGCTTGATACCAAGATCAAGGTCAATGGAGTGTTGAGCAACACTTGGATCAAAACCTTTGAGGTCTTCATACTTCCATGAGAATATATCACTGTATTTTTGATAGAGAGAGATGAAGGCATGTTTCTCTTCATGTGCAAGCTTTACTGAGTAACAACTCCTTTCCACATCCAATAGTGACTGGGGAGAATTCTTCTTGCATGGTGCATATGTACCTTTCTTGACCCTTGAACTCATCATCAGGGCTAAAAATTTTCTCTAAGGAGACCAACCCTTTATGCAATTTTTTTTCTTTAGTTGAATCACTTGGTCATCATAGCTATCATACAAGTCAGCTTGCATACTTGATGAAAATTCAGCTTCATTCTAAATAAATTGGACGATCATGTGTCATCGTCAAACACTTGTTAGCTGGTGTTGTTGTCTAAAATGGATGGTCTGATCACCATCTTAATGTGTTGAATGTTTCCTTAGATAAATTCCTCAAAGACGAGAGAAATGTGAACCAAGCACACCATCTGTAAACATCCTTGTTCATTTTGCGTGGCACCACCTACAAATTTAGAGCATCAAATCTCTCAAGGAGGTCCCAAATTCTATGCTTATAAGCTTTGAGAAGATTATTATTTTTATGGAACTTGTTGGTAACCTCGTGGATAACTAATTCTATGTCCCCAAAGATTTGCAATGCCTTAATTTTCTTCTTCTCAACAATGAGCAATCTAAGCACCAGTGCTTCATACCCTGCCACATTGTTAGAACATGTGAACTATAGCATGTGTGTGAAGAATAATTTTTCATCATTAGGGGAAATCAGAACCACTCCTACTCTTGTGCCATTTCTACTTCTGAATCCATCAAAGTACAACTTCCACATAACCATATCAACTTTTTCTTTCTTAAGTGTGCATGGCAACACAGCTTTTTCTTCAAGAATGCAGTAAGTACCAAGCCCAGTTTCATAAGCTTCTAATTCTTCAGCATATGGATCAAATTTATGGTGCCTCTCCACTCATTCATCAAGTACTAGTTCAAAAACACATGGTGGAAGAGATTGCTCCTCAGGAACTGAAGCTTGTTCTTCTTGGATTAAATAGTTGGTCTAGATAGGGGATGGGACATATCACTCTACATGATAGGAAAATATAGGATTAGCTTATATGGTAAACCGGGTACCATTCCTTGTCTTGAGTAACATATGGGACCATTTTGAAGACAAGTAACCACCCATGTTAGTAGTAAAGTCTCTTGATAGACATGGGGAAAATAAAGGAGGGAGGTCAATGATTGACACATCTTGAGTTATGGTCAAACTTGGACATGCATGGAGGGTTAACTCAAGATCCTTGATGACTCCTAAGGTGGTGACAGATTGAGCCATCAATTTTTGGACTCCTTTAGACAAGGGCTATATTTCGGACCTAAGACATTAGCAATTTTCTTAAGCAAAATAGAAGTACTAGCGCCTGAGTCAATCATGTAATTATGCACTAGGTGCTTAACTATGATCAAAGACATGTAGAAGGGTGGGGTCTTAACATCTTTACTCATTTGCTTCTCCTCTTCTTATTGGAAAATATTGATAGAAGCATTTGGCTTCTGCACAACTAGATCAGCACGCAGGAGTTGCGCTAGAGCTTCATACAACAGATCCCGTTGAGATGGAATAGTCAGGGCATCCCACATTATGACATTTATGTTTGTCTTCTTCATCTGGTCCACAATACTAAATGAAAGGCCCCCCATTTTTATGCATTTGGGGAACAACATCCATTTTTTATTGTTCAGGTGCAAAGCCTAGAATTTAGCTAGAGCAGAGGTTTGACCTACCAAAGGAGGGATGTGTGTTGCTTGAGAAGGAGCTTTACGAAAGATCTCTCATGTAGGTATTTGGGCACTTTTACCACTGGATGCCTTGGCTGCATCTTTCTACTTCGATGATCATCTTGCGTTCTTTGGGAGTGTGACCTACATGCCTATATCCAACATTCTCTTCTTATATCTTGTGTTGTCCGCAACTTGGGCACATGGTTTATTTATTTCATTTGTTGCTTGGTTGATTGCATGGAAGTCCTCCATGCCAAAGAACATCAATTTTTTCTCCGGAGGAGCTTCTGGTCTTTCTTGGTTATCTACTTCAGGGGAACTTATTGAAGGCTCACAGATTAAAGCATTCTAGACCATGAAATCTTGGGTGTGCATGGCATTTGCATAATGATATTGATTACAAGGCATGCTTTGTAGGGGAAGCACCATTCTAACTCTTACACCAAATTTTTACGAACTGAACAAGCTTCGAATCACACCTTGGGTGTTGGAAGAGAATGCGGAGGAGGAACGCAAATTGCGAGGAAGATGTGCATTGGGATGTCATATATCATTCTATTGGTTGGGCATGTATCTTTGATTTCCATATTGATTCCGCTAAGGTTGTTTATTCGCCATGCACCTGATTATAACTACTTCTATAGGCTTGCGTTTGTTGCTTTCCTAATGATATGACTTTGTTTGATAAATTTCTAGTTAGGTCCTTTAACTCTTCATCTTCCTTCCACCGCACTAGAGAGTAGGACGTTGAGGAAATTGGTTGTGCACTTTACTCGGGAATAGGAATGGGGGCCACAAAAGGCTAGGGCGCTTGTGACATTTCTACGAACAAGGGCATAGGCGATCTAGAGCTATCTTTCCCACACGAATAAGACTATTTTTTTCCCTTCCGCAATATTATAAGAAGTCGGGTAAAGTCCTACCTCCCATGGATTGGATCATAACTGAAATATTGTTGTTGAGCTCCTTCGAGATAATACTGAGATAAGCATGATGGGTTGTAGGTCTTACCACAAGAGGGATTTTGTCCCAAGTCTTATGAAAACCGATGATGAAATTAGTCATATGCTCATTAGGATCCCTCCTTGTTGTTTTAAGTTGCTCCACTAGAGATAGGTGATCTTAATTATCTTCAAAGTAATTGCAAAGAGTTTTCACCATGTAGTAATAGATCCTAGTCTCGGGCCTCAATACCATTGAAGCACTTTACTGTGAAAGAGGTTGCAGTATCCCGACTACTACAACATCATGTGTGATCGGATAGAGTGAACACGTGTTTTCTACATCCTAGATATGCTCACCGAGGGGTGACCTTATTTTGGATCATTCCTCAAGTGTGGGACTTGCAAATGGGAATGATCCTCCAGAGAAGGTTGGTTCCTCTTCCTAATCCTAGCACTAAACTACTTCTAAGGAAGGAAATGTGACTATCTACTCCTAATATAACAATTCCAAGGGACCAAGGAGAGAGAGAGAGAGAGCATGAAAATAAATAAATCCTACACTACAGAGGTGATAGCACCGAGAAAAGGGAATGATATATTCTATTGAGGGAGAAAGAAAAACAGAGAAAATGGAGATGAGGGAGGTCAGATAGAAGTGACACGGCCCAGATCTTCAAATTCACCATTAAACTCCATGAAACACAACATCCTACACCTGCAAATGTGAAATACATGCACAAAAAAACAAATCTGGAAGGGAGAGGCACGGAGAAACAACAAAAAACGATGCAAAGGGTTGAAGAACACCACAAAAACACGTTTTTATTGCTCTAGAAGGTGCACAGACCATTACATTTCTAGAATAGAGGCACAAATACATTTTCTAGGCATGGGAGAAGGTTCACTGCTCAAAAATGGCGTCGAAAAAAATTTGACAGAGTTTCTCTATGCCCAAAATGTCTCTCCTTTTCAAAATGAGAAGTGTTACAATATATAGAAAGAATAAGAGAGAGAGAGAGAGGAAAAAATCAAATCCTGCTTCAACCACCCCGAGATATGCATCGAATCCCACTTTGAAATCTCAACCACTGAATATTAATGCCTTCTACAAATTCACCCACAATATGTCACTTCTGGTTTCCCAACTGGATTGAATCAAATCAGATCTGGTAGTTGAAGAGATTGGATTCTACGTTAATGGCCTAGAAGACTCTTCTTCATTTTTTACCTACCAGGGCCTGAAAAATGATTTTTAATCCTTTCATGGCATAGAGGACGTTGAGACACTTCCAATGGTGTCAGATTCACAATATTTTGATCCCTGAGTTAAAGATATGCCCCTTCAAAGTTTGTATCAGGTCCGTATAAGAGGGTGGGAAAACAACTTGAAAAATGGGTCCCCTTTGATATGGGACACGTGGCAATCAGATTAGAGAAAAATTGGGCTCATGGGTCTATAATTTATCTTTTCCCTTTTCACAAAACGTAAAACTCAGAAAACCCCATGGCCCCGAAGCTCTACCTTTTGACTTTGCTTGACCATTTTCCCCTACCTCCGTTTTGTCCTGAGACACGTGGAGATGTGGCGCTTGTTTGAGCTTCTCTTTTTTCTCGCATAGGGTTGTTTAAACTTTCACAGCCCCGCCATTCCATTGTAGAGTCTCCCTGCAACCTTGTTTGTCATCCTGAATGTGAGCTCGTGGGTCTAAGTCGTTTCCTTCATAATTTCCTTATGTGCAGGAGTTGTCTTGACCAAATTTTCCAGGGTGAATTTGGGATAACAATTTGGTAACTCACGGGGACATCTGCCTGCTAGATGAAGAGACCAATGGCCTTGGAGCATCCATTGGGCATGGAGTCAAGAATGATGGCCTGACACTTGATCCTTCTTATAAAATGGACTCCCCGACTCCCTGCACTTTTTGACCTCTGAATCACTTGGAAACCCACTGAAACTTGAAGTTGAACTTCACCAAAATCCAACTGAATGCATTGTGCAAGAGCAATACAACAACACCAAAAACTATGTACAAACTAAAATCATACATGCTCCAAATGGAACATGCAGAGTGTGCAAAAGCACTTCTTCTACTGCTGAAAACAAACCTACCTACTCTACTCTAACCAAGAGCAAAGGGAACTCAAACAAAACCTGCAACTGGCAGGGAGAAATAGCTTCCCTTCCTCAAAAATGGCAGCCATGCAACTGATTTGGCATTGAACATGGCTGGTTGGATGAGTGAAAAACTAACTACAAGCTGATCTTCCACCCAAATCACCAAAGTATCAATGAAGACAAAACCAATACCTCTTTTAGTTGCTCTACATTTGGATTGAAGAGGTATGGTAGTTGATCCTTGGTGCTTTGTAGCTCATCCTCATGCCCTGAAATGGGCATGACTAGTTTTGGTTTCTCCTTTGGCTCCAATGAAGCCAAGTACCTAATTGGGCATGGTCTGATCTTTTGGATGTGCCCATTTCTCTAAAATTCAACTCCAAAAATGGAGTCTTCTTGTGGACCTTCTTGAGTGGATGGTGTGAGGGAGATGATGACATCCTCCTGCCTTTTCTCTTCCTCCTCCTTTGAAGAACATGGAAGATCAAGATCTTCCAACCTTGGTTCCAGAGGGCCATTGTGAGATGTAGGTTGTTGTCCTTGGATGTTCTCCTTCATGGCAGCAGGTTCATGTGCTTGGAAGGTTGAAGATGGAGGAAAAATGATGTTATCTCCTCAGGCTCCTCTTCATTAAATCAATCTTCCAAGTCTGATAAGCAATTCTGCCTCCTCCTTGTTGTCCTATTGCATGTGCTCTACCTCCTCCATGGTGCCTTCCTGATCTGCAACTTGATCACCATGGCTCCCTTCACTTTCAAACATGAATTTTGAAAGATCAAACTCTTCTTCAACATCAGAGATTGAAGGGGATGAAGTGGAGGAAGAACTGAAGGTTCTTTTATAGCCTGCTCCACACTTGGGGCCTCTGAAACTGTATGGTCCTCCTCCTCTGCTGTAAATTCAAACTCAACCACCGCTCTTCAACCTTGACCTCCTCTATTGGCTTGACCATCAAGGGGATCTTTGTAAACCCAAATTTAGCAGCCCAACTCATCAGATTGTTTTTTATTTCTTTTATGTTGGGCTCCTTTTCTTGTTGTTCTTGATTAGATTCTTGAGTATCTTCCCAACATGGACTTGGGAAAGTAAGAGGAGTGGCAGGTTGGGGTTCAACCAGCTTTGCAATTGTTTGTGGTGGGGAGGGAGGTGGAACTTCTTGTTTGTTCGGAGGGGATGACTGTTTGGAAGGGAAAAGGGCAGAAGAACTAAAATGGGATGGAAGACTAGGGATGGAGAAATGGATTTCACACTTGGGGCAGCATACAATGGGAAGCTTGGAAATTGAAGCTCAAATTGAGATGGTGTTGCTTGAGGAGTGGAGAGAAAATTACCAGATAATGGTGTAGGATTTACCCATTGACAAGGTTGTCGGCACCAAATTCATAGGCCTCGATCTCCTCAGTCCATTGTGTAAGTTGGGGCAACATTTCAACCATGAAGTCAAGCTTCTCTTGAGGGTTGTAATGTCTTGGAAAAGGGCCTTCCCATGGACAAGGTGCCCTGCAACCAATCTTGAATGCCTTCATTCGTGTTATGCCCCATGACTGAACCATGTCAGCCTCCATTTTTTGAATCTTCTCCAAAGAGACCAACATCTTCTCATTCGGTATTGTCATTATATGCATATCCTGTTCTCGATAAGCTTTATAGCCAAACTAGGTTTTGACATTGCTTATATGGGATAGGTATAATGGTCCTTGATCTGCTATAATGCCAATTTGGAGGAGTTGGGAAATACATTAGAGGTGGAACATTGTATTGTTGTAAATGTGAGTTCCATGAAGGGAATGAAGTCATGATTGCACAACCTCATGGAATGGGAGAAAATGAAAGAGATGGAAGAAGAAAATGGATGAAATGAGTGGAAATGGATGGAAAAGGTCTGCAACTCAGAGAATGGGTTTTTGACTAGATGGAGTCGCCAGATGTGCTTGAAAGTGCCTCTAAAGGCTGAAATCTTCACCAAGAGCACATCGAACCTAATGAAGTGAAGTGGTAAGGTGCTTCAGACCTGTCCCACCGGGCGTGCCAAAACTGTTAGTGTGAAATCACAACACCCCCAAATGAGTTATGGATCTACTTTTCTAAGGTAGGGTCATTTGGTGTGATTTGCATAACATTGGATCATTCCCCAAGCTGTGGGACTTGCAAATGGGAATGATCCTCTAGAGAAGGTTGGTTCCTCTTCCTAATGCTATCACTAAACTTCTTCTAAGGAAGGAAATGTGACTATCTACTCCTAATCTAACAATTCCAAGGGACCAAGGAGAGAGAGAGAGAGAGAGGGCATGAAAATAAAGAAATCCTACACTACATAGGTGATAACACCAAGAAAAGGGAATGAGATATTCTATTGAGGGAGAAAGAAACAGTGAAAATGGAGATGAGGGAGGTCAGACAGAAGTGACACGCCCAAAATCTTCAAATTCACCATTAAAATCCATGAAACATAACATCTTGCACTTACAAATGTGAAATACATGCACAGAAAAATAAATCTGGAAGGGAGAGGCACGAGAGAAACAACAAAACGATGCAAAGGGTTGAAGAACACCACAAAAAACACATTTTTATTGCTCTAGAAGGTGCACAGACCATTACATTTCTAAAATAGAGGCAAAAATACATTTTTTCCAAGTGTGGGAGAAGGTTCGCTACTCAAAAATGGTGTCGAGAAACAAATTTGATAGAGTTTCTCTATGCCCAAAATGTCTCTCCTTTTCAAAATGAGAAGTGTTACAATATATAGAAAGAATAAGAGAGAGAGAAGAGGGGAAAAAAATCAAATCCTGCTTCAACCACCCCGAGATATGCATCGAATCCCACTTTGAAATCTCAACCACTGAATATCAATGCCTTCTATAAATTCACCCACAATATGTCGCTTCTGTTTCCTAGTGATTGAATCGAATCAGATCTGGTAGTTGAAGAGATTGGATTTTGCATTAATGGCCTAGAATACTCTTCTTCATTTTTTACCTACTAGGGCCTAAAAATGATTTTTAATCCTTTCATGGCATAGAGGACATCGAGATGCTTCCAACAGTGTCAGATTCACAATATTTCGAGCCCTGAGTCGAAATATATGCCCCTTCGAAGTTTGTATCGGGTCCGTACAGGAGGGTGGGAAAATAGCTTGAAAAATGGGTCCCCTTTGATATGGGACACGTGGCAGTCAGATTAGAGCAAAAATTGGGCTCGCGGGTCCATAATTTATCTTTTCCCCTTTTCACGAAACGCAAAACTCAAAAAACCCCCGTGGCCCCAAAGCTCCACCTTTTGACTTTACTTGACCATTTTCCCCTGCCTCTGTTTCGTCCTGAGACACGTGGAGATGCGGCACTTGTTTGAGCTTCTCTTTTTTCTCGCACAGGGTCATTTAAACTTTCATAGGCCCAATCATTCCATTGTAGAGTCTCCCTATAACCTTGTTTGTCATCTTGGAATGTGAGCTCATGCGGGTCTAAGTCGTTTCCTTCATAATTTCCTTATGTGCAGGAGTTGTCTTGACCAAATTTTCCAGGGGGTGAATTTGGGATAACATACTCTTCTCATGAAAGGTGCTCAAGACTACTAAAACAGATATCTAAAATGTTGGGAATCACTAGATGTGTTGAAATGAGCCTCCAAAGGCTGAAATACTAAGTCCACACACCGAACTTAGAGATATGAAATGTGTGCTTTTAATGCTTGTCCCAATGGGCATGCCGAAACTATTGGTTGCTCAAACGTGCACCCACATCTTGGATCCGAAAGGATCAAGGTGTTTGAGACCACAACGGAACCGTCCCCAAGTTGTGGGACCTCGCGCTTAGGACGGATCTCTGAGAATGCCAATTCCTCTATCTATTTCTACTATTACTACTACTCCTAGTCTTTGGAAGGGAAACCAAGCTAATAAAGCCAAGGGACCAAGGATAGAATGATAAAATAAAAGGAAACTACACTAAAATGTGATAACACTTTGGAAAAAAAAGGGGATGAACACTATTTGTTACGAGCGGAAGTGACAGGAAACACGTGAAAGGAGGCTAGGCATAAGTAGCACAGCTAAACACATATTTACCAGATCATTCTCATGGAACACAACCAAATAAAGAACTGCAAGGGACCTAAAATGGCACAACCAGAACACAACGTAAAAGAAAAGGAAAGAAGAAGGAATGCAAACACATTAGGATAGAGAATAGTCATAAAATGATGCTTCCATTACTTCCAAAATGCACAGAGCTATTACAATGGTGCAAGAGGCCGATATCCACATGCAAGAGCCATATCTAGAGGTATACAACTCAAAATAAAGAAAATATGAAGTCCTTGGCAGAATTTGTAAGGATCTAGAGTGTCCAACATAACAAATGAGCCTAGCTCTTACATTTATAGATGAATCTATGGAAGAAGAAGGGGAGAAGGAGGGAAAACTCAAATTTTAATTACAACCACCAACAAGAAGCGTTAAATGCTTGTAAATCCACCTAGATATCTATGAATTATGCTTCCCCAAGCATGTTTGGCATGTTTAAGAAGGAAGGAGGGCGGATCATATCAAATTGGGTGGTTGGAGCAATCGGATCTCGCTCGAGAGAGACATTTTCCCATTTCTCAACAACCATATCTCGCCAAGAATTTGAATTTGAATATCTAGCATTGTAGCTAATGTCAACACTCTTTGATAAGTCCATGCACGCGTCGATATGAGCTCTATAGAAAAAGATACAACTATCGAGAAGATGTCAGTCGTCGTCGCTAATGCATGCAAAACACATGGCACGCGCAAATAAGCTGAAATGATGGCCAATGTGTAAATATTTTTTATTTCGCCACGTGTCGGGTCATTGATATGTTGCAAGGATTCAACACCCTATTGGTGCAATTCAAGTGGTTGTACATTTCACACTCAAACATGTCGAAGATGACCTCACACGAAGGGTGCAAAGGAGGGTGCGCGGAAGAAAGCAGAGGAAGGCGCATAGAGATGTGCGCGCGATGCGCATGGGGAAATGGAAAATAGGTGAGCAAAGGACGCATGGTCAAGGCACAACTATTGAAAGTAATGGGTGTGGCACGCAGATGGATAGGAACTTAGCTTATTGAAGCAAGTATGAGACGCGCGCAAGGTGAAGAAGCCGTTTAGGAAGAAAGCAAATGCGCAAAAGGTGGGCGCGAGGGAAGAGTGGAACAAAGAAGAAAAGGAAAATAGAAGGATAGAATAGAAAGCATGCGAGGGCATGTGAGGAAAAAAGGGGTGCCAGGGCAAATTGCAACCAAGGAGTTATGTCGATTGAGCTTGAGCGCGTGCGACCTTGATGAGGAACGAGAGCCGGAATGTGTATACAAGTTACCTAAATAACTAGGAGAGTTATTTGGATAATAATAATACCCAAACTATTAAATGTTGTGCACTTGTATTGTGTTTTTTTCCTCTTATCTACTCTTGTATACATTTAATAGACATAATTGTTGATGTGTTCAAATTGGTTTGATATGTTAGTCATGCTTTGTAGTATCTAGCTTTTATTGTATTGATTTGATATCTTAGTTAATTTACTTTTATAATTTTAAAAAGGGGCTCAAATATTTTTGTGTATGGAGATTGTATATGTGATTTATTAAAGTTCTATGTTTGAATGGATTCATTGTCTTGATTGTGCATCAAGTCGGAGAATCAATGAAGAATTAGTTAAGTTTTTAATTTCATATTCCCTCCTAAAATTCAATTTATCCCATTAATTATTATTTCCCACCTTTAATCATTTCATTATTCCATCCATGTTAATTATTCTTAATTAACTCTAATCCTCATCTCATTATTTTATCCTCCCTAAATTATCATTAATTAATCCTAATCATCATCAATTACCATTTAATTTATTTATCCTCCCTAAATCCTCAATTTTATCCTTAGGCCATCATTTAATGATTTTACCCATCTATGGCCTTTATTTACTCATTTCAACCATCCACCTACCCATTTATCTTCCCTATGCAACCCTAGCTCATCCTATCCATCTAAACCCTAATCCCACTTCATGGGCTCTTTTCTCTCAGCTCATCATCATTCCACCATCCAAAATGGATGGGTCCTCCACACATTTGTCAATGGAGACCCATCTAGGTCATCATTGACCCTATAAAGCCACCCTTCCCCCTCCTTGTTCAAGGATGCAATTTGAAATACTTTAACTCTCTTGTGATCTTTCTTCATCTTCGAGTGCCTTTTGCAGTTGCTACAATCATCTTGGAGTCTTCTTAGAGATTTGGACATCCATTGGGATATTTTTGGGAGTTATCTTTCCCTTTGCTTTTCATTCTTCATTTCTTTGTTGCATCTTTCATCCATTTTCATCTCTAACATCTTGTGTAGGTTCAGGGTATCACTAGAAACTTCATCTCTTCTTTCAACCTTATTTCCATTTGTAGTCTCTTTTTTTTCAACCATCTTTTTTGTTCAAGTCTAGTTCAACCCTCAGTCACCATCGACCACTCCCCTTCATCAGTCCTCATCGACCTCATCCACCTTTTTCTTTCATTCTCTATCCATTCAGAGCCATCCATCTTTTTTTTCTCATGCATCCCTAGTCTCATCCAATCCATCATTATGTCCCTCTATCATCCCAGATCCATTCTTCCAGCCCCCACCATTCGCCCACCACCTAATCATTTCATCCATCGACCCAATCCATATTTTTTTATATTTACCCTTAGATCTCTAATTTTCTTGCATCCTTTTTTTTCTCTCTTTTAGACCTTTTCTATAGTTCTTTTTATCATTCCAAATGTTACACTCACTCTAGATCTACCATCGATCAGATCTTTTAGATTTTTCATTTTTTCATCATCCATCCACCCACTCATCATCATCGATAGACTCTCTCATAGTCTTAGGTCACCATCATCACTTCGGTTTTGGTTTATTTATTTCTATTTAGATCAAATATCAATACTTTCCTTACATTTAGATCATTTTAGTATTTATTTTCTTTTTAATTCTATCTATCTTAGCTACATCATTTATCAATATCTATTTTATCTTATCTTTATCAAAATGAGGGTTGATATCCATCCTAGGAAGTTCTTACTTCTTGGGACTGACTTTTCAGGAAACCCTCCCATCCTATCTACTAATCCAATCTTTTTCTATTGAGTTATCTTGATTTTAGGTCACTTAGCTCATTGCATAGAGAGGATCCATCATCATTTGCACCCATCCACATCATTATTCCATCTCAAGGTCCATAAACCCTTCATATTTTAGTTTCTTTATTTTCTTTAGTACTAGTTCACTAATTTGAGAAGAAAAAGAAATTTTTCAACATTCTGGCATGCCCAATGGGACCCACCTTTCTAGGTGAGTCTTGTTATTTGTTTTCATTTTCATTTCTTTCTTCCATTTTCTACTAACCTAACCTCGCAAGGAAGAAATGTGTGTTTGTTCATTTTTTTTTTTTGTGTTGGATCATGGATTGCTTGGATTTTCTTTTTTTCTTTTTATTTTCTTTGAAGATCAGATAAAAAGGAAAAGTGTATTCTAGGTATTCCTTGTTTTTATTCCCCATCTCTTTTCTTTATCGCATTGCATCACTTGTTTGTTGTCCTCATCAAATCTCACATATTTTGTTTTGGATCTAAAAATAACCCTTTCATTCTTTCTTGAAAATCTAGTTTAACTAGGGGGTTTAACACGTTGCATACACACTCATCACACACATCCAAACACACAAAACAACTTACACATCTAAACATCCCTTACTAGGTGGAACTATTGGGATTTCATCACCCAATAGGAAATCCACTCATGGTGTTCTAGCCACGTTATAAATTTATCACATTTCGGGCCTCACGTACCTTTGGGTATATCGAGGACTCCAAATCCAAAACCACCCTAAACCATCCTTAGATTGAGCCATTTTTTCCTAGGTTCCCCTTTGCTTTTTTTTTTTTCTTTTCTCACACTCTTTTAATAATCATGATGATAAAAATTTGTTGTTTGATTTTTTTGTTAATAAACTACATAAAAAAATGTTTATCTACTTCATGCCTATTATCACTCCTTCTCAGGCCAAGAAAATGCAACAATCCACCTCATCCAATGACATCCCTTCTTCCAATGATCTTTCCCAACAAGCTTCTAAACTTGAGACCACACCTTTGATCTCCCAACCTTGTGTTTCTATGGTCTCACTTCATGAAGACCATGTCATCCAAAATGATCCTCATATTGAAACCAATCCTTCTAGACCAACTTCACCTCAGTCCATTTCTTCTAGACCAGCTTCACCTCCATCTCTTACTCCTTTAGAGACTCTTGGACCTCCTACTATCCCTCATGGATGCTTGAGTTTCAGGAACTCCTTGATGCTAATCCTATCACCCTTTATGACTACCTATTTTGTAAGTCCTCCACAATCCCTCAATCCCATCAATCTACTCAATTGGTGGATCCCATTCCACCCAACTTACCTCATATCAACACTATCCCCACTTCATCTACTACTATCACTAGTATGCCTATTCAACCATCTCAACAATCACTTGCTTCCTCCTACAACATAACACAACCTTACCCCTTATCTCTACTTCACATGTCCATGCTAATGTAATCACCTCACAACCTCATCCATCCAATCAATGCAAACCCATCAATCCTCCTCAAGGTGTTCCTCATTACATATACTTCCTTCCTAACCAACCAATTCAAGTATCCCAACCACCTATCACTTACATCCCAACCAACCCCATAAAAATCAATCAAAAACATTCCTATTTCACAACAACCAACTCAATCTAACCAATCTTACCACATCCCCATATCTCAACATCAAGATTTTATCTCAACCAATCCAATCACAACCCCTTAATTATATTCCCCTTATCAACCACTTCCACCAACACCAACACATCCCCAAACTTATCAAACATATCAACAACCCAACCCATCCACCTCATATGCATCTCAAATCTCATCCTTCAACATCTCAACCATCTAATGATCCCTTACAAGCATTATTAGTAGAATGGCTAACCTTGAAGCCACAACCTTGGGATCTAAGACTACATTTTCATATGAACAAATCTGCAATGAACCCATCAATCCATCCATCCCCATGAAACCATATCCTCCTCATTGGGAATTTCCAAAATTCTCCAAGTTCAATAGTAAGGAGGATCCCCAACAACACCTTCAGCTTTTAGACATGCATGTTACCTTATCACCCATGATCAAGATCTCATGCTTCACACATTTCCCATGTCATTAGTCGGGTCCACATTAGATTGGTACAACAATATCCCACAACACTCATTATTCACCTTCACTCAACTTGCACAATTATTCCTTGAACATTTCTCGATCAACATTGCATGTAAGATTACCATCACCGACCTTTATGCCATTCGACAATATGATGATGATGAAAAAATCTATCATCATATTTTTTTTCACATGATGGCATAGCATTATTAACCAACTATCATTCTCCCCTTCCACAAATTGAACTTATTGAAATTTCTCATGGTCTTGTGTGAAAAGCACATCTCTCAACTCTTCAAATTCAATCTTTCCAAACCTTTGAAGAGGCATTCACTATGGCTCACAAACTTGAACTTCATGCCCTTGAGCAAGGCCACCTTAAGCTTAGATCAAACAAACCCAAAACCAAGTTCACCAAATCCTCCATGCATGGTGATAAATCTAAAAATGCTCCACCAATACCATCATGGTTCAATCTTCATCCATCCACTTCTCACACATGAGCCTCCACAAAGAGCTCCTAGACCACTCTCCTAACTATACCCCCTCTGGGAATCATATAGTTTTGTATTTGACAAGTTGATGGTAGTCCACCTCATTCAACTTCCCCCATCCGACCCATTGATGACTCACGACCCAAACCCATATGGTATCACAGGGGAATTATTGTAAAAGTATCATCAAGTCCAAGGTCATGACATTGAGAAGTGTCATTCCTTCAAATATCATGTCCAACAACTTATAAATCAGGGGATCTCCAAGTAGACAATCCTAACACATCACCTAATCAACCCCTTGATGTCTCTAAACAACCATTCCCCAATCATCCATCATCAAATCAATTTCCACCCCCACATCTTATGAACCTAATGCTCACACAATTAACACCATAAATCAAGAGCCTACATTATTTCCTACATCCACTACCCCATTATCTACCACATCTACCTTTACTTTAGACACTTCTTCTACAACAATAACCCCATTGATATCCATGCACCTATCTCTACACCTACCACATCTCAACCTATCACATCTATTCCTTCATCCACATCTATATAAATACACCTACTACTACATCTACACCACCTATATCTACAACCATCTCATCCTATACCCACTACCACTACATCCCAATCTATCATATCTAATTCTTCATCAACATCTACCATTCCTACATCTATACCCACTTCCACATCAATCACATCTACTAGCATAACCATACCTACATCTACATCTCAATCTACATATATCTATGATACCCCTTGAAACATTTCTTACACAAACACCCCCACTTAAGATGACCACAAATGATATTCATGCCCCATCTACAAAACCAATCACCCTTACACCAATAATCCTAGACCTATACAATCTACAACCCCCTTTTGATCTCATCAAGCACATCATCCAAAAAACCCTTCCATCCTCAATATCCTCATCTCAATACAATCCACATCATCTAGTTCTACTTCTACAGACCCCCCAATTGAAATCATAATAATTCCTACCAAAGGAAAAATCTCACAACCAAAGTCTAAGAACCTTGCATACCCATCCAAAAATCCTCACACATCCAAACAAAAAAGTTGGAGCTCCTCCTCCCAAGCCTAAGAAAACCAATGTTACATCATCACTCTTGGGAGCATCTCCATCCATCTTAGGGCTAGGCCCTTCATCTAAGACACCCATCATCAACCAATCCAAATCCAAGCAATCTAACCCTCCTTCTAAATCTAATCCTCCTTTAAAATCAACTAAGTCCCAAATCATCAAAACCAAATCACAAATATCCACTCCTCCTCTCCTTCCACTCTAAATTTGAACCAAAGGCTCTCATGAAGCCTCATCAAAGAAAATCACCCTTTTACCTTCATCTACCATTCCCAAATCCACTTCATCTATGACCTCTTCTTCAAAACCCCCATTGGGTCCTATACTAAAAATTTCAACACTTACTTACTCCAAACCTCAAATCACACTTCCCCTATCAAACCTATTTTGATCCACACACTCAAAACCTTCTTGGTTTGATCCTAATGTCATGTGTACTTATCATCACACCTCTCTGGCCATGACACTTGAACATTGTAAGGCCCTCCAAACTCTCATCCATAATAATAATGGAAAGAAGATGACCTTCTCATCCATGAAGACCACCCTCTTCCTTCCATCTCATCCACATCCAAATCCAATCCTCCAATCAAACCTCACCTCCTAAGGAATCTAAATTGGGTTCTCCACCTAAATCATTTTCAAATCATTTGTCATAATCCCTCCTCCAAGATCTATTTCTCCTAAGGGGAGCCCCCCTCTCTTCATCGATGCCATCCACATTACTAATCCTCCTCACCCTCATGATCCTCAATCATCTATCCAATCAAAACCTAGAGGCATCATCATTCTCTCCTTCTAACTAATCCTACCCAATCTCCTTTTTGCATCTACTAGCTTATCCATATCTACATCTAAGTTTCCTAATGTGATGCAACATCTCTCATTGGGGAATCCACTCCTCTCTCTTAGTCCTCTCATCTCCTCCATCCAACCATCCCATGGACATCATGACATTGTGTCTCTTTCCCTTGACTTCTTTAAATCTCCATAATCATTAGGATCTGTCTATTATCATATATCTTCCTTCCTCTTAATCCCCATATTGTCTCATCTCATCTAATCTCATCCTAATCCCATCTAAATCTACTTATCCATCATCTATTTGTTATCTCATCTATCTTATCAATCTTATACTTATATATTATCTATCTCATTCTAAGTCCACCTTTGTGGCTATCTTTGTGCCTCTCTCGGGGCACCATACCTCATCCTAAGCCCACTTTTGTGGCCATCTTCATCTCACTCATCATGGATGCATATTTCTCTCTCTCTATTCAAAATATAGTGCATAATATTTTACCTCTTATCTATCTCACCTCATCTAATCTTCCATGAGAACTATCATCTTATCCCATCCACTCTCACCTCTAAAAGAGCATGAATTTAACATCGGTGACCTTTTCCTTAAAGAAAATCAAAACGTCACTACTCTAGAAAGGAGCCAACGTGGAAAGTTTTCTCCCAACTAGATTGGACCTTACATTATCACACATAAGTATGGGTCTGGGGCCTATCATTTTTGCTTCCCTTGATGGTAAACCGAAAATGGAACCTCTTAACACATTGCACTTGTGGCCTTTCTACTTTGTTAACATATCTACCAATGTGAACTTAGTCATCCCATGGTCATCCATCCATCATTAGCCATTTTCCATCTTTCATCGTAATGATTTGGAATTATGTGGTCTACCATCACTTTCCTATATATATGACCTTGAATATGGGCACCACGGATCTCTCATAGCATATTCCTTATGGATAGGTTCTTCCTTCTTGGTGAGAACTCCATGATCATTACATCCATTACCCTCTTATTTACCTATTGGAACCACGCTAAGGGTCCATGGGTGTCACTTGTACATTCATTATCCCCTCCTAAGTGGTCTACCTAACTATCCCCATCTCTTCCCATAAAAATTCAAAATTCCATGGATGCTCATATCAAAAAGTCTATCATATCCAAAAAAGAGAATTGATCCCTCTCAAAGGACAATTTGTTCATAAAAGCATAAAAAAATTCAAAATTATAGATTGATCCCTCAAGGATAGCTATCATGCATATATTATCCTACCATCTATAAAAAAAAAAAAAAGTCAAAAGTCATAAAAAAAAAAAGTAGACCACTCCCTCGAAGGATGGATACCATCTTATCATGGCAACAAAGGCTTCCCACATTGATCAACCTTCTATCTCATAAAGAAAATCATAAAAATCAAAAAAAAGCATCCTAAGAAAGCTTCCCGCATCGATCAACTTTCTCATCTATAGAAACTTCCCACATTGATTGATCGTTTTTTCCCCATTACCCAGAGCATGGGGCATAGACCTAGGACACCCACCTATGGAGAACCTATATTCCCATGTACAAGTCACATCTAAACCCCTTTGTCATGTCAACATTAGGTTTATAAGTCACTTTCCATATTTTCCACATGATCCTTGGAATAACTAACTATCATTGGTTATGTGTTAACACTTGTTATTGGTTATACAAGTGCATTGCCTTAAGTGGCTCCTTTTCTTGTTTACCTCCAATCCAATTCAAAGCATTCTTCCTATGTGCGCTCCTTCCTATTGTACTTCCTATATTTTGTGTCGTCCTCATCTAACATTTTAATTATCACCTTTATCCAATTCGCATCCTTTCATCTCCATATCCCATCTTTTCATGTCATCTTATTATCTAATCCATTTTCTCATCTTATCATGTTTATTTTTTTTTTATCTCATCATATCATCCATTTATCTCATCACATTATTCATCATCTACATCATCATCATCTAATCTATTGTCTTTCTCATCTCATTATCCATCATCTTATCTTATTCATCATCCAATCTTTTTATCCAACCTAATCCTATCCTTTCAATGGTATTCATCTTTACACCTTTCATTTTTTTCCATCATAATCATTTTCCATCTTTTCTCATCTATCCATTTCCATATCCCACCTTTCCATCTTTCATAGCCCATCTATTCATCTTTGTGATCCCTTTGGGAACCATTTTTTCATCTTAAGTCCCACCATTGTGGCACCATTTTTCATCCTAGTCCTACCTAGACATTTTTCATTCCTCCTCATATTTAAGGATAACGCATCTCTCTTTTCCCCCCAATCCATTTTTTTGACCATTGTCTTTGACCATCCTCACATTTGTTTGCACATATTTTGATGTCTTCCTTTGACCCATTGGTCCCACAATTTACATCCATTTGAGTGGATTCCCTTGGATTCCCTCCATATTTAAGTGGTTTTTTCTCGACTCACAGGTCCATAGGACATTAACATCATCTCCATTGAGGCCGTACTTTGTTCCCTACCGAAGTGATTCCAAAATCACCACCATATTTTTATTTACTTTTTTTTTTTGTTTATCCTCATCTGGGATATATTATCCCCTCTTTCATTTCTTTTTTCATCCTTTCCACCTTTCTTCATCTATCTCTTTCAAACTCGTGATCGACTTCCTTTGTGTCATCGATCCCTAGTTTGAGGGGGAGCACCTAATCAATTATCTTTTCCCATCTTCTTTTTTTGTCTCATGGCTTTCCCAATGCAAACCACTCAACAAAAAGGGGCAAAATGTAGACACCAAAATTTGGTATCACTACCCTTCACCCCGCATTCACTCTCTTTTCCTCATGGTCACCCATTCAAATTTTATCTTCCCTCCTAAATTCAATTTATCCCATTAATCACCATTTTCCCACCTTTAATCTTACATTATCCATTTATTATTATTTCTATGATAATTATTCTTAATTAGCTCTAATCCTCATCTCATTATTTTATTCTCCCTAAATCATTAATCATCCTCATTTCATTTATTTATCCTCCCTAAATCCTCAATTTTACTCTTTCTAGGCCATCATTTAATGTTTTTACCCATCTATGGCCTTTATTTACTCATTTCAACCATCCACCTACCCATTTATCTTCCATATGCAACCCTAGCTCATCCCTATCCATCTAAACCCTAATCTCACTTATTTAAGGGCTTTGCCTCAGTTGGGCATCATTTCCCACCACCCAAATGGATGTGTCTCGCAATCAGGCAATGAATTATCCAGGGTTGCGCCATCGACCCTATAAATCCAACCTTCCCCCTCCTTGTTCAAGGATGCAACTTTGAAATCTTTAGCTCTCTTGTGATCTTGTCTTCATCTCTGAGTGCCTTTTACATCTATCTACCTATCTTGGATTCTTCTTGAGATCCTTTGGATATCAACTTGGGAGATTTTTGGGAGTATCTTTCCCCTTTTCATTCTTCATTTTTTGTTGTATATTTCATCCATTTTCATCTCTAACATCTTGTGTAGGTTCAAATGTCATAAGGAACTCAATTTTGGCCTTCTCATACCCTTTTTCCATCTATGCTTGTAGTCTTCATCCCAGCCCATCTCATTTTTCAAGTCTAGGTCAACCTAGATCTACTTCATGTCGACCCTATCCGGTTTCTATGACCCAACCTCCATTATCATTTTTCTTGTCATTCAAATCTCACATCCATCTATTTTCTTTCGCATCCATCCAATGCCCAAATCCAATCATTTTTCCTCTCTATCATCTCGATCCATCCTATCTCATTTCCTTGTTGTTGCCACCGCCAATCCATCCTAGTCACCATCGACCTATCCATATTTTCATAGCATTTACCCTTAGATCTCTAATTTTCTTACATCCTTTTGTTTCCTCTTGTTTTTAGATACCTTCTAGGTTCTTATTTATCATCACATCAGCATGCAAACCAACCTCATTAACTTCAAATCCACACACTCGCAGGCTTGTTTTTCTACATTTTATTCTCATCCACCGTTGGTTCATCAACTAACCCTCTGTATCCCTCTCGGTCATCGCCGACCCACTACAGTTTGGTTTATTTAGCATCTATTTAGATCATCTATACTTTCTTTACATTTCTACTTATCTCGATTCTACATTATCTCATTTACTACATTTATCTAGATCTTAATTTATCAATTTATCATTATCTATCTTTATCTTATCTTTATCAAAAGAGGGTTGACATCCATCCTAGGAAGTTTTTGCTTCTCGGGACTAACTTTGTCAGGCAACCCTCTCATCCTATCTACTAATCCAATATTTTTCTGTTGAGTTATCTTGATTTGTAGGTCACTTAACTCATGGTAGGAAAAGGATCCATCATTGCTCCCATCCACATCATTATCCCATCTCAAGGTACCATAAACCCTTCATATCAATAGTTCACTAATCTCGAGCAAGAAAGGGGAAATTTTGTCCAACAGATTACTTGACAATTTTCACAATCCCATATAAAGGGCTATAGCAATAATTATTATGTAAGAAATTAAATCCAATACTTAAAAATACAAGCGTCGTATAGTTTTATCATACATGGTGATCTTTAGTGAACTCTTAATATTACAATTGTAAGGCCTAGCTAAGATGCTAAGTATACAACAACATCAAAGGCCGCCATCTCTCGCCAAACTATGTAATTCATAAATTTGTCCTTTAAAAAGTTATTGAAAGTGACTCTTTTTTTTTGGCAACGGCTATCCTCCCAAAAGAATGCATCGCATACATTAAACTACCCATGTCATGCCTCATCATGACCATCACGACGTCCGCTGCCACATGTCGCAAAACTTTAGGACTTGGTTTTTTTCAAGGTTTTGTTTGTGTTGAAAAACACATTTTATTTTGCAACCCCGTGTTTAATCACACCATAGGCACCAAAGAAAATTTGAACCTACGACCGCTGCGGGTTCTGAAGCACATGCTCCCACCAATCCGCCTACCACCAATCGCATCCTTCTATCCGATTACAAACCACTTTGTTCAAAAACAAAAAACATTGATGTGACCATCGACGCACGGGTCCCACCAATGCATGCACATGCATGTAATTGATGGTTTTTATGGGTGGATTCGAGGCATGAGGTGCATCCTTTGGGAGAATAGATTCCGGCTTCTTTTACACTAAATGAGAAGGTGTGTCATTAATTTGTAATAAGTTCACTAAGTACTTTTCTTTGCAAATTTTTGGAAAGCCTCAAGATACGGTTATATGGACAAGGGACACTTGTCCCAATCCTAAGTAAACTTGTTTTGTGGCTCCACAAAAGAATTTTTAGGAAAAGTGGTAAACGAATATAAGTCGGCCATTTTGTTTGTAATATGATAAATTATTAACTTAGGTCAAAATATAAATATTAATATTAAAAATATTTTTTTAAAATGAATGAATAAACGTATTATTCTTGAGTACAAATGACTCAGTAAATTGAGATAAAGATATTGTTTAAATTTTGAACTAGTGTTTGGGTCGTTCTATCCGGAAATTGGTAATCTTTCCACTAAAATTATCAATGCAATTTGGAGATCGGTAATCTTTCCACTAAAATTATCAATGCAATTTGGAGATCAAAAACACATTTACATACATATATACATGCATATTAGTGATGCGTTAGTATTATTACAATATATGATTTTAAACTCGTGACAAAGCACCGATGAACTTTGAATGGGGTGCTCGACTAAAGTATCCAGACTAGCTTTTAATTGATGAGAAATAAAAGGGTTTGGTTACTTATGAACTCTACATTGATAATGTGGGTTTTCTCGATAGAAATGTGAAAATTGTATTTGCCTAATTGGACTTAATTTTGTGAGTGTTGTATTAAAAAAATCTTTTTATTCAAAATATATATGATTGTTATTATAAGTTGGTTACAAAATAGCTAGGAATGAGTATTTGTGAGTCTTATTGGTATGTTATTTTAACAATATGGGAATATTGGATGAATTTTTGAGTGTAGCATTCCTTATAGGTGAAACAAAATATTTTCTATTAAGTTATTATTACTTTAGGACTTTTTATATTCAAGCTCAAAATTATTATGCAAAGATGAATTATTCTATAATTATGATGGTATATTTTGAATGAAAATGTGGGGGGGAAATGGGTTGGATTTTTAGGGATGTTACATAAAGCCCAAGTATACAAATTCTTCATTTAGAAAATTGTATTTCTTCAAGTTTATGATAAACTTCTCATATCACAATCTCATCAATACTTTTACACAATTTTTGCAATTGATCTTCTCATATCTCAATCTCAATGAATAATCACAAGCTTACCCATATATAGTTTCAAAATTTCTTTCATCAAATACATGAATGTACTCGGTGCATTCATCAACCAAAGTAGTATAGCCAACCATCCATAAATCCATCATTGTGTTAGGGCGTGTAGGTTAGGAAGTGTGGTTGTGGAATATAGAGGGGAGGAGGATGAACCAATAAATAGGGATACAAAAGAGGAGGAAGAATGTGGTGAGTATACAAGGAAATGGAGAAAAAATAAGGGGAATATTGTTTGAAAAGTTCTATGGATGATAATGATTTGAGATGAGTTGAGGACAAAGTTGGCTACAAAAGATTTGCATGACAAAGTTATGGAGGAACATTGACTACTGTTATAGAATTGAATTCTGGGCAAATCATAACGAAGTTTTTAATGGGCTACATATTTCATTTTCTCAATGTCCCTTGGTAGGGATGCTAGAAAAGGGAATAATTTGGTAGTGGATAGGTCAAAAGAGGTGGATCATTAGGTAAAGGTGTTTTGTATTAATATCATCGAATAGATAAAGGCAGCATTGGTGAAAGAGAATATAAATGAAAGTCAAGTTTGGGGGATAAGGGGACTACATTTGGGTTATCACAACTACAAAGTGATTTTAAACACTAAGTTTTGTCTAAAGAATATGATGAATCAAAGAGCATTTCATTGGGGTGGATAGCTTTTTAATATGACAAAGGTAGATATCAAGAATGTAAGAGAAATATTCATAACATCTACATATGGGTTAAGGAAATACATGGTGATTGTTTTGGATCTCAAGGAAATTCATGAAAATATCCTACAAAATGTTATGAATACATAGTTGTATTTTCACATAAACTTCGATCCCCTTTGGTGTGATGGTGTGCTCTCAAGTTTAGAATTTATCATTTGGAAGATCATTTTCTAAAACTAGACAAAATGTTGGGGTAATTGTGGATCCAAAGGATAATAAGGTTCTCTATGTTATTTTTAATGACGAACTAAAAAATCAAGACACAAAGTAGATGCAATATTTTCTTCTCTCGTGAAAATTTGTGATGAAGAAATGATTGAATGGATAAGAAAAATACAAAATATTGTTTCTTTTTCCATTGTGATGGATGATTTGTTTCAAGATTTGGAATTTCTACTTCTAATTAAAGTAACACCACTCTTTCTTGGTTTCTCTACAACTCGATTGTTTAATTTTAAAAACAAAAATTAATGATAGGTTTCAATAAATTTAAATAAAGTATTACAAATATTTGAAGGGTGGATTGCAAAAGAATAAATGAGGAAGGGAATGGATAATGGTGCATAATCACAAGTGGCCATGATAGCTCCAATGGAAGAGAAGATAGAAGAAGAGATTCCTCAAAAAGGACATTCTTTGCCCCCATATGCAAAAAATATTTGTGGATGGGAGGGCCTCTTTGGTAAAAAAATATTGTAAGATTACATAAGGGTAATGGTCCTAATACAGCAGCAGCCAATACAGAATCATTTACTAGATCCAGTAATGGGAGAAGGTATAACTTAGGGATACTATAATTGGTGCATGTAGTTCAGACTATTAAGAGTGAGTTCAGAAAAAATATGCTCTCTCATGGATTAGAGGGGAAAAATCAAGGAGAAAGAATCCATGTCCCCCAATTAAATGCATGGTTAAACCTTTTCCTTCATATCGAAAGCATTCTTTGGATTATTTTTTGAATCCATGGAAGCTAAGGAAATAACTTTAAGAACAAAATGGAATTTTCCTTATCAAACCATCAATTTAGAACCATGGAGGTATATTTTTTTATTACAAGGTAAAAAGTCTGGTGTTTATATAGGTATGGATTACTTTATACCCCTTACCTATTAAATACTGGCGTCAAGGAATTTTTCAGAATATTGGAAACTTTGTGGGAGAATTCAATTCACTAGATCCTAGAATGAGGAAAATACAATCTGCAATATATAGTAGGATTAATATTTGGGTGAATTTATGTGAGCTGCTTACAGGGTATATCCAGTTTTCTTCTAGGGGTGGTTTGTTTATTCAACGGGTGGAGTATGAAGACCTTGGGCACAAATTTTATAAGAGGTAATCGCTTAATCGTGCTATAAAGTTTTTACCATATAACACCTTTCAGGTAGGGGAAAGATCTTATAATTCAAATATTATAGGTGGAGAGAATAATATGTAGCAACAAGAGATTATAACTAGGAGAGAAGAATTCAGAGGATTTGGGTAGAAATTGGAAAAATATACCCCCAAAAAGTTACAACCTCAAGGCAGAAATTAAACTAGGATATGAACTCATCTAGAGTTGGAGATGAATCAGAACAAGGAAGATTAAGTAAAGGCTATTTTATTGAATATCTAATGTATCTGTGGATATGTACAAGGGATAGGGCCCCTTTTAAAACCCTTGTTCCAGGGCACACAAACATCCACACAGAATTCTTGAAAAAAAATACCATCACTCATCCTAATGAAATAGAGATAATACAGAGAAAAATTAGCTGTGCAGCCATGGATAGTCTCCTGCCAGCACTCTAAAATCTCATTTCACAAGAGAAGCTCACCCAAAATAAGCTCCGCGTGCCCCAAATGTGACAAGTGCCAAGCCTCGAAACCCCTGCAAGATCCCCAACTCTTAGAGACGGTGGTCATCAAACTGTGAGTTGCTCCCAGCACGGCAGCTCAAAGTCACTAGCCTAATTGTGGATGATCTACAAAATTTTGTCCCCTTTGAATTGCCCGACTTCCTTCTCAGCCTTCACTGAAATGGTGACACTGACATTTTCTAAAGATTGTGATTGTGCAACGACATCCTCCACACACGGCACCAAGCAGCTAGGGTTTCACTTGCCCTCAATGAACAAAGGCCAATTCAGAATGAGCAAGGT
This sequence comes from Taxus wallichiana var. yunnanensis, assembly GCA_018340775.1. Lineage (NCBI taxonomy): Eukaryota > Viridiplantae > Streptophyta > Pinopsida > Cupressales > Taxaceae > Taxus > Taxus wallichiana. Next base: position 482,387,954 of record CM031242.1, on the reverse strand, counting down.
TTTGGCATAATTAGGGCACCTACTACAATCAACGGTTGAAACCCCGCCGGACATCGACAACCACCAGTGGCAGATTGTGACCATCCATCCGCCTGCCACCTGTCAACCCCAGCCACCTTTGCTCCCATTTGTAAACACCTTTTGGCATAAAAAAAAATTCCTCAAGGTCTTTCGGTGGCTTTATTCATTACAAACAATCCACGAAATTTCAAAATATATGTGGCATACTCAGGCTGGGCACCAATCTGTTATCTCCAGAACCCAAAGAATGGCTCTAAAAACCTTGAAATAACTTAAGTATGTAATTTTATCATTCATACATCCAACCACATGCATGCTCAAACTTAAAGCCATCAAGCAATATAAATTATTGGCAATGAAGGAATTGTCCTAGTTTTTAAACGAGGTTTGCACTGCAATGTCATTTATTAAGCGGATCAATTTACTTCTGCCTCTCCAACTTGGGACTGCCTGAGTTTGGTATAGCACTAATAGTTTTGAAATTATGTTTGCCTCTGCAAGTTCCTTCCTAACGTTATGCTTTGTGCTGAACAAAAACTTGGCATCTCAAATTGGGTTTCACTTTCCGGTAGGAAAGTTGGGTTTATCAATAAAATACTCATGGTTTATTTATGGATACTAAGCGCCTAAGAAATTACTTATATTGCTTTCAATGTATCATTGTCAACTTGAGTGTCTATGCCAAGGGTTGAGAATCTTGTGACTCATAAGAATAATAATAAATGTTACATGAAATTCACTGCTAACATGGAGAATGGAGGAACGTGCAGTCTGCCATTTACCTTGTAGAGGCATACTACAATTGACGTCTTCAAGCCTGTCGGACATCAAGGACCACCAGCTGCAGATCATGACCATCCATCCGCTGCATCCTTTCAGCCCCAGCCACCTTCACTCCTATTTGTAAGCACCTTTCTACATAGATAGCTTTTGATGAATTTAAGTTAGTAGATTCCTTGACACCGTGAAAACAGTGCACCTATCAAAATTTGTCATTCAAGTATTCATGGGTTGACAACTGAGCAAAAAAACTCTTATATCAGGAGTTTTTGGTGTGGGCATGACTGAGATAGCTTTAGTCATCAAAACAGGATTAATCCGCATACAACTTCTAAGTATTTCTATTATATCTTTATCTTATATCATATGAGAGCTCTAGCCATAGATACATGGTCGGGTATATTATTACCCAAGTTTACTCTGCATTCATGGATTGCTCTCTGGCCTAATTCCCACCTTATACCTTTTACAGTCAACTTAATAATATTTTCACCTGCTGTACGTTTTCAAGAATAGGAATATGGAACAAAGCATAAGGAACAATCACACCCAAAAGCTTCTGCACACATTCATTAACAGGCATAAGGATAAAAATAAGAAGGGATTTTTGGCCATATATCAATCCACACTCACCAGAAATTAGAATTTCTCCCATAAGCTTATACTCACCAGAAACTAGAATTTCTCCCATAGGCCTATACTCACCAGAAACTAGAATTTCTCCCATAGCCAGGCAACACTAAATGATATAATCATCCTACGCCTATAAACTGCAAGTGCCGTACAAAATATATATACAAAGAATGATTAAAAGCCTACTACAATAACTCTACCAAATCTTTGCGGCTCTACCAAATCTTTGCTGGCCATTACAATATGAGTACAGAGATAATAGTGCAACTAATGAGTCCTTACGTGAAGCCCAGTTAAAGATCCAAAGAGTGCCATAGTTAAGAGACTTAATAATCATATATCAATGAAATTAAATAAAAACAAATCCCAAAACTCTAATTGATAAATGATAGTCCGCATTGGATAAAAACAAACACAAATAGTTCAATAATTGACAGTTGAGTTACCAATGCATGTTGCAGGAGATAGTTACAGTAGACATTTATTCAGTAGCCCAAATCTTTGCCGGCCATTAAATTAATAATAGAGATAATTGTGCAACTAAAGAGTCCTTATGTTAAGCCCAATTAAAGATCCAAAAGAGTGCCAAAATTTAAGAGACTTCTAAACATATATCCATGAAATTAAATTAAAAAAACCAAATAACCCTGTAATTGATAAATGATAGTCAGCATTAGATAAAAACAAACACAAATAGTTCCATGATTGACAGCTGAGTTACCAAAACATGCTGTATGAGATGGTTACCAAGGACAATCCATTAAGTATCCCAAATTCCTACAAGATAATACCCCTCTCCCCTTCCCTCATCCAAATGAGGCAAATAAGATACAAAGCCAACCACAATAAATGGACCAAATACTTGCCATATGCCGGAATTGAAGAGAGTTATTATTCCTCATCTATCGTTGACGTTGAATAAAAGTAAAGCGAAATAGTGCTGTAATTAACAGATGAATTACCTACTACATGCTGTAGTAGAAAGTTACAAAAGACAATCTATTAAGTAGCCCTAATTTAGAAAGTTACAAAAGACAATCTATTAAGTAGCCCTGATTCCTAGCACCTACCACATAACATCCCCTCATGGTCCAATGGTAAAGCAATCCCAAAATTGTGTGCTGCTACTTGTGTACTCTTCAAAATGAAGCAAACCAATGGTAGAAGATATCGATTTAGTTTAGTTTAAATGCCCATTATTTAGACTTATCCCAAAACAGAAAAATGTAATAAATGACATTACATCATATTTCCTATGATGAATTTTCAGCCACTTGTACCATACTCATGACTCAGTCACTCAACTAGATGAAACTAAAATATCAACTCCAAGATCAAGTGAGCCTTGGTGGGTAAGAAAAAATATTATGTTTCAAACAAGAATCATAAAGGTTTGGTTTTGTAAATCGATCACTTGAAGCTTTGTAAGTTGTTGGCAATTTTGATCTCAGAGGAAGGTTAACGAGCCAGAAAGTCCAAGACTAATCATCACCTGATCCTGGCTTGCTGGTAGTATGCCAGAAAAGTATACAAATATACAAAGACAGACAGAGAATTACATTCTTCAAAGACAACTTGGGTGTATGTGTGTGCAGGGCACAAGGGCTGTGCACGATGAGGACCGCCAAAACTTGGGTGTGCATATAGTATAGGGCACTTTCAAAGGCCGTTTAAAGTTCAAATGGTGATCATGGTTCAGTTTTAAGGAATACCATTTTCTGAAGGGCTCTTGCCCATGCTTATTTTGGGAGAGTAAATAGTATGCTTTACAAGAAACTTCTTACAAAGAATAGTAAGTGTACAGGGGCTGCACGCAATTAGAACCTCTTGGGTGCACATAGTAGAGGGCACAATTGTATCTTCTAGAGTAAGGATGAGACCAGATGCAGGCACCTTAGTAATCATTAAAAGTTCAAATGGTGGTGATCATGGTTCAGTTTTAAGGAATACTATTTTCTTAGGGACCATTGCCCCCATTATGGAGGCAGACAAAGCAATACAAGAAAATTCTTTAAATCGTTTGGATACAAAGAATGGACGCAAGATGTGATTCTGCAGCCCATTAATTTTCTGTATTAGTCCTTAATAGAGCATTTATGCTAACATTTTTGCTGTAATCTGTTTTTAAATCCTAAATTCAAATACTGAAATGCCTCCACTTTGAAATCTCTCCTTTCACACAAATTAATCAACGAACGAAGTATTTAAACCAGGACACAACAATAAAGTAAGAAAAACCAATGGTGAAATTGAATAAAAACTTTTACATTGAAAAGAATTTGCAGCTTCCGTTTAGATAGCAGTAATTCAATTCAGATTTGAACTGTTTTTTAAATTTACAGTCAACCTGAACAAAACAGTTCAAACCAGCATACAATATCTCCTTTTGTGGAGTTCAATATTATAAGATGCACTCATCTTAAGCCCACCACAAATAGAGAGCATCTGTCAAAATGACGTACTGACTTTCCAAGAAGCCTATTGATCAAATCCATGGGCCATGCATTCTGGGAGATGTGAAACATGATTCAGAAGCCTAACAAAATGTGTGTTAGATCTCGATAAGGCATTGCTTCATCCATCCAATCAAAGAGGCATTCTTGGTTGCAGGACAAATAAATACTAGAGAGCACCATCACAAATAAGCATCAATAAATTCAAGATCAAAGAAAGCTTCAATAGGTATACATTTATGTACACTGCATAATGTTGAATCAAAGGTGGTGGAAGACCATCTTAGTTCCCTTAGGCCTCCATTCTGTCCTTGCCTTGAGAATTTCTGACCCTTGATCTTGCAGTCGAAGCAAATGCGCATACTGTGATGCAGGCGAGGAAATACATGTGTCTGGAGGCTCTTCTGCATGCATAAACGATGCAGGACCCATATTGTCACCCACATGTGGACTTGCTAATGATTGAAGAATGTGTGATGGCCCACATTCACGCCTATACTCCAAAGTTATACTAGCAAGCTCATTGACCTCCAGAATGGAGGTGGGCAGACTCTGGAAATAAAATCCAGAAAACAATAAGATTGAAAAATATTCTGCTCTTGAACCAGTATCTGCTATAGTTCTCCTCAAAGTGGAGTAAAAACTAAATTATTTTCTTTAAACGGATAATTAGATAATCAAAAGCTATCATCACCATCTAATAGCAAATCATTATTGGCGTGAAACAACCAAGAAATGCAGATAACATATTCAAACAAATATTCAGCTCCCAAAACAAAATCTTAAGATGGTCGATTTTACAGTTCTCATATTGCCAGCCATCTTGCAAAAAATACTCAAACTTTACCTCTAAAATCCAGCCAATGTATTTGACATTGTTGACATGTTGATTCACATCCAAATCATTCCAGCGTGGCTGTAACATACCCAAGAAAAAGTGTCACAAACCTACAGGGCGTGCACATTTTAAAGTTCATGATCTCTTTCTGGAAGCTCGGCAGGATACAAATGCTTTGTATTGTTCTCAGAATCAGTACTTACAGTTAAATTTGAGCAGATATACCGAGAATTGTCATCATCAAGCTTGGGCAACTTTCGAGTATCTTCTGCCACAATAACTTGCCTGTTGGTAAAATAAGGCTGTATTTCTTCTCTCACAGCATCTGGAATTTTGGACAATTTTCTCGTATTTCTATTCATCATCACCCAGGTACTGAATAAAAGAAGATCAAATGAGACTCAAAATGATAGCTCGTCTATCCACCAAAACCAATACATGCTAACAAAAAAACCACAAGAGTACAACAAATGGAGATTTGTGCTAATTTCACCTGGTTGCTCGTGTAAGAACTGCATTTGTCTTTATATCACGGACAAGCCAATCACGCCGCATACCATTTTTACCTGATGCGTCAACCCACGTATCTATCTCCACAACATCACCCCTGTAGAATGCAAATGCTAGTCTTGAGAACATAACACATTGCAGTGTTAAGTGAAAGCAACCCTTCTCTCTCACAATTTCAGCTAGTGTTTTGCCTATGGCCACCTTACAAATGAACCAGGTCATTCCAAGAGAGAACTTGTTATGTTGCTCTTATTTTATTTTTATTTAAATGCTAGAATCCATAGTATAATACTAGGAAGTTAATGGCGTCAAGCTCCTCTGGAATTGTGAGTAGACCAGGACTACTATAAGTTTTCTTGACAAACACAGAATTTAATTCATAAAACTGATACCATTCAAGTAAAAGTACCGTGTCTGAAATGCTCCAGGTCTGACCTCTAATGACAGTTTTTAAACCAGTGATACTTCTATTTTGTAAGCTCAGCATAAACTTCAAAGTAATGCATTGCCAAGATTCAAAATGGATATTGAGAATTTCAAAAACATGGCAATCCAACTCTCAAACAAAATGTGAATGATATAACTCAAATGAATGGAGATTCCACAATAGAGAACTTATTTTTTACATTATTCTAAATCTCAGATCTGCAGTTCTATAAGGCAGTCATAAAATATTCCATACACTGATTAAATTCCAAACAATGGAGATTATATAGTGCTAAATAATGGCTCAATCATCCCCACCCAGCCACAAAACCACACACTGAGCCTTGCATATTTTAAAAGACTAGATCAAATCTGCGAATTTGCAACATCAGATTTTTTTAATTTTTTTACCATTTTCTCGTGATAAAATTGCATAATACTCATAATTGCACTATAAAAGACACTACTGTATAGAGAAAGATTCTTCACTATTAAAAATCTAAAAACCAGATGGTGGAAGCTCCATTACTTACCCAACCCAAAAGGTATTGGGTTGTGATTATTCCAGATAGATAATAATTGCTAGACAGGGAGTCTCAAAAGGCATTACAGGCACTAAAAGTTCTTCCAATCAGGATCAGGCTTTGGGGTGAGCATATGTTAATAACTTGATGTGTTCACATCTTTCTTCTCTCCAGTAGTAACACGGCTTAGCAGTACTTGTGTGCTTTACGAGTCCCATTGCCTTGAGATTATTAAGGCATATATGAGAGAGGTCATTAACAAATGACTACTCAGGGAAATTGGTTCAAATCCCTCGAACAATAAAAATCTAATCAAAATTAACAGTGGAAGTTCCACTTATTTACCAAAGATGCTTCACTCTTACATAAAATATAGAGTTAAGACATTAGAATATCATGTAAATAATCTATGAACTATTACTTAAGATATTAGAAGATCGTGTAAATAATCTATTGAACTTACAATCCATGAACATATGACAAGTAAGGAAATACTACAAATGATCCACAGTCAAGCTCATTCATTCAGAAAAGAAAGGCAAGTGTACAGCATCAATCTAACATATAGACTCCGGGAAAACCATAGCAGGGTAAACATTTAAATGGGCAGACTATATTTACAACTTCATTCTGACACAGAGCGGCTATCAAACCCACAGTTACAAAGTACGGTGTTTAAAACAGGAAAACACTCGGAATTTTTTACAGTATGAGAGTTACATGCAGGCCATAAAAGGACATTTATTGGGCTTTAAAACAAACACAGGCTACGCTATTGAGTCAGAAGTCAGTGACCCAAGCTAAGACAGTATGCGATATTATTACTTTAATTGCTTCGGTATAAGCAACAAAAGAGTATACACATTCAAATCTCAGCAGCCTTGGATTCACTACCACATGATTTTTTTGTCTAAAGAAAATATTTCTAAAAGACACCTAGAAGATGTTCAAACTTGACTAATAACATAAACTAGTTCATGCAATAAGGCATCCAATGTTTCCCAAGAGACAATTAAGAATGCATTCAACAGTCTGGCAGTATGCAAATCAAAGAGGATAACATATGAGGCCTGCAGGGTAACTAGATAATAGGATGAATCGTGAGAGGCCAATACAAAACCTAAGTATTCTAGAATGAGAAAGAATGGAAAAATATAAGGAAAAGATAACTTTTTTTATTTTTAAAATCATTTCAAGAATTGCCAAGCTTTTCCCATTTTAAAACAAGTGAATGAGAAACAATCTGACCACACCGTCTCATTGCCATGTAAGTTTAGTGCTACTATGATGAAAACATCAAGAGCGTCAGACTGCCTAAAGTTAAACAAACTCGTTATGATGAATAGGTCTACAGAACTATCAAGTGTTGGCATTTTATATCATTTAGAAATGTTCATGTAAGAGTATCAGGCCTTAAAGCATATATATGCTAAGTTATTGAGGAATAAAAATCAGAGTGACTGGAGGCAAAATAGTATTTGATGTTGAAATAACCAGGATATGCATGTCCTAGTACCTGGGACATGTCTCAGGTTCAAAATCTCATGTATCTCCTCTGGGCATATCCTAAAAAACACCATCTCCTGCCTAAAAAAATTATAAATAATAATAATATTAAAACTTTAAAAATTTTGAGCTTAAAGGTGAAATTGAATAATAAAATGTAAAATTTAAAAGTTAGTAATAGAGACTTAAAGTTTATAGTTTAGAGTTACAAGTGAAATCTAAAACGTTAAACTAAAATGAACCCCATTCAATGTTTATGAGATCAGAATCTGATGTATTTTGATTTTTACTTAAAAGAAATTTTAATAAAGAATCTCCAAGTTGGTGTCACCGTCTCGTGATGACTATGCTATTGCGACAATAACAGTAACAATAAAGCATAAATGCTCAACTTTCAACAGCCTTGGATCCAGTATCACATGGTAGGGAATAAAAAGGAAAATTAAATAATCCTCTTTTCAAAATCGCCCAGATTTTGTCCAAAGGACGGTGGCTAAAAAGGTGCATTTGTAAAAGAGAATGACTCGAGTTCAAAATGCCACACTGCAATAAGGCAAGCCATAACTTCGAGGACATGGGCCTGTTCCTCCCAGGAGCAATCTAAGAGCAATGTAAAGGCGATCTTCCTAGTTAAACCCTCAACCAAAGAAGAAAAATGGTTGCCAAGCTCTTCCCACAATGAACCCAAATAATTGAAAGGCACTTACACTGTGCCAACGCCATGCCATTGCCACATCAGTGTACAGCTACTATGATTAAAAACAGCAAGAGCATCATGGCCTCAAAAGAAATCAATGTGATGAATACGTCTACAAAACTGTTGAGTGCTTATGCTTTAGATCATTTAGGAATACTCATTTTACAGTATTGTGCCATAAAGCAAACACAGGCTAAGTTATTGAGGGGGTGCAAGTCACAGGGATGGAACTATCAACTAAGTTAGAATTAGGCGTGTTTACTTAAACTGCTTCACTAAAACCAACAATAGGAGCATACACAGTCAACTCTCAGCAGCCTTGAATCCAGTAACGACTTTCTAATCTTAAAAAACATTTCCAAAGGGCATCCAAAAGATGTTCAAACTTAACAAACAACATGAACTAGTTAATGAAATAAGGTTCTCAATGTTTCCCATGAGAAGATAAGCAATAGCATTGAACAGGTTGGCAGTATGAAAAATCATAAAGTCAAACCTGCAGGGTGACTAGTTAATATGATAGATCGTGGACTTCACAATAATGTTTGACTAGTTAATGAAATAAGGCACCCAATGTTTCCCATGAGAGGTCAAGCAATTGCGTTGAAGGAAACCTATAAAACATGCAGGGTTACTAGTTTAAATTGATAGATCGTGAACTTAACAAACAACGTTGACTTGTTAATGAAATGAGGCACCCAATGTTTCCCATGAGAAGACAAGCAATTGCGTTGAACAGGTTGGCAGTATACGAAATCATAAAGGAGAACCTATAAAACCTGCAGGGTAACTAATTAATAGGATATATAACGAGAAGAACCCCATAATGCTTAAGCAGTTGAGATTGTAGAGGTGATGAAAGGAGATCCAGCCCGCTGAAATTTTTAGGCTAGTTGTGTTCTTTGAAACATTTTCATGCTGGCTAAAGCCTGCTTAAAATTTGATGCTAGTTTTATTCTATGAAAGATGTTCATGATGGATAAGCTAGAGGAGAGTTTTTGGTACTTGAAAGTCACCCAAAGTTTAGGAGCAACTTTTGAAACATTAAGACCATGCAGTGATACTCAACTGCTAACTGGCATTATTGAGAATTCTTCTAATCAAACTCAACAAAAGAGAATACCATGAAGGATATCTTTCCACTTGAATTTGCATGCGAGCAACAACCCACATAAGATTTCTCCTACTCATCTCAAGGGTAGCACCAAACCCATCCCCTGCTAGCCCAGAAAGCCGAACATGGTTCAAAGCTGTTTCCTGCATACAAGATGTGAATAGTTTTAAAGAACTTAGATTTCAAACCAAGGTACAAAAACTAAAATTGTAAAGTTCTTTAAACTCCACTACAATCTTTCAAGCCCTGCAGCTCCTCCTACTATACACCACTAAAACCTTAGAACTACTAATTTTTGAAAACAACCATACAACCATCTTATACCATTGATAAGTACAATAAAGGTGAGTAGCCACTTACCTGAAGATGGTTCATCAGAGTTTCAATAGATGCCGTTTTATCTGCACCAACCTCATACGACCTTATTGCAAAATTCTGCCTGAACACCAAACTGTCTTCCACAAATCTGCCCAGCCTAAACACCTCACCAAACATGTCCGGTTTCCTCGGCTTCCAATCGAAATCGGTCCACTGTTTCTCAGCTGCTAAAATAATAGTAGCAATAGCTGCGAGAAGCACACTCCAATCTGGTAGCATATTGATCCTGCTTTTTGCAGTGCTCTCTTCTTCAACATATTCCTTCAAGCCAACATTATTTTTCATGTTCAAGCTATCAAGAGCAGTTCCATTGACCTTGATACCATTGATCTTTGCACCACCCTGGGCATTTCCATTAGTTTGAACTCCTTGTAGCCTGATGATGATGATGATTTCTTTGGCTTGACTTCAACACTGTCAGGAGCACTCACTCGCATTGTTGCATTCCCGGAAGAAGACGCAGAGATCTTGTTCTGTGTAGCGCAGTGAGGACTTGAAGAAGACATCATCATTGCCGCTGTTGCAACTACCATTTTGGCTTCCTTCACAGATCACAACATAAACACTCAAAAAAATTAGGGTGTTTGATTTTTTTTTAAGGGTGTTTTCGTCTTTTAGAAAATTTTATCCCCTACAGATCAGGGTAGAAAAAGACTCCACTGGCAAGTGGGTATGTTATGATTCATAAATAAAATGCCCTAACGGACAACCCAATCAACTAATATTGCACACAGACGAAAGAGAAGAGAATGATGGTCTTCATCAACAAATCCTCCGATTAAAAAACACGCTGATCTGAACCGCATACAAATTCAAAGGAAAACAGAATCCATATATTTGAGGATACCAGATAAACATAGACTAAAACAAAACAAAATTAAAATAACTCACCTTGAAAAACGATTCAGATCCGTTGAGAAAGTGCAGTATTAAACCCTCAAATCAAACCTTGTTGGAGCCCATGGGTGGTCTGTCTGCAGCGGAAAATTCAAAATCAAAACAAAGTCTCTAAACAGTAAATGCAGAACACCCACTTTGAAAAAATATCAAATCAAACAACACCCACATGGAGGGCTATTGTGCTCTAGGTCCCAACCCCATAGTTCAATCGTCATGACATGACATAAGATAAATTATGTGTATACCTCCTCCAGCTCAAAAGGAAGAATAAACACACGAAAACGAACGGAAACGATAAAAGAGAAACCCCAAGCTTACCTTGTTTAGGTTGATAGTATTTGAATAGACGAAGAAAGGCCTTATTCTACAGAATAATATATACTAGACAAATCTCCCAGCTTAGACCAATCTGGCAAACCATGTTGTTTTAAAATAAAGGAAAAAAAAAAAAGCAAAGAAAGAAAGATTTACCGAACCACTCTGGAAGTTGCCAACATGCCCACAATCATAGGATTTTCATTACAACACACAATCCCACCCCCACACGCTATTTCTTATTCCAAATGGAAGAAAAATTGTACATAACTTATATTCCACTATGCATAATCAATGAGGCCATTCAAAGAAAAAATGTACATAACTTATCTTGCACTACGCATAATCAATGAGAACATTGAAAAGGCCTCAAAAAAACCTGCGCTGAGAATGAGGATGTGAGCAATGAGGGGAAGGGAAAAATAAAATTTTAAAGGTTGGAAATTGAACGCCTAAAGTGAAGCACAACTACCTCCATCTTGTTGGGTGTTTGTGATTTTCAACTTAATCTTGGAAGTTGGGTTCCTCACATCCTTATCATATAATATAAGGGTATGTCACAAGTCTTTATTAGGGTGGTGGAAAATTCCACCATTTTAGAAATCTATGCCTTTCAAGCATTAGTTGTATGTGTTTGTGTTGTTGAAAAGAGTCATTAAAACACCACCTAAGTCCTTTCATCTAACAATTGATTGCATTTAAGGATTTTATGAGGGCTTAGGCAATAGTTTCGTATTATTCATTGTTCCCTAACACACAACAAACCACCGCTGCAATTCAGCAACCTTGATGAAGTGGCTCAATCCAATCACACACTTTTGAAAGGTGTCCATGTGTGTTGTGTTTATGATTCTTGTGAGATCCACCAATGCATTTCGGAATGAAATGGCAAAGAAAGGAAAAGGAGGCTTTATGTTTTGTCTTTATGATTTTTGTGACTCCCACCAATGCACTTTATAAGGAACCATAAAGCTTGGTACCAAATTAATACAGGGTATGCTAAAAATAATTGTGGGGAAAAGAAATTCGGTAACATTAAGATGTGTCAATTTTAAAGTATTATTCAATTGGAAATTATTTGAATTGATAAACATAAAAGGATGATATGATTTATTAATAAAATTATTAGTGAAAACGGTTAATTTTACATAGAATATATGATTGGGTTGTAATTAGTTTAATTCTATATTGGTAATAATTATTATTTTTGGTGTTTATTATGTTAATTTTAAATTCTACTTAAAAATAGCTTATTTGCTTCAATCTAATTGTCTCATTATAACGTCTCACCTCAATCTAATTTCTCCCCTACATTAACTCTAAACTCTTATAATAAATTCATCATTTCCACTTGTTAGCTTCTAACTCTACTCCAAAATACATTATTTACCTTAATCTAATAATTTGTTATAATGTCTCACCATAATCTAATTGCCCAACTACATTAGTTCTAAACTCTTATCATAAATTCATCATTTCTCCCTTCTGCCCCACTATTTTAACTCTAAACCCTACTCAACAATACATTGTTGCCCCATTATCTTAAGTATGAACTCTACTCAATAATATATTATTTATTTCAATTTAGTTCTTTGTAATTTTGTTTCGCCTCAATTTAATTAGCTCATATGCATTATTGCCCCATTATGTTAAGTATGAACTCTACTCAATAATACATTATTTATTTCAATTTAGTTCTTTCTTATATTGTCTCGCCTCAATTTAATTAGCTCCAAACTCTACCATAATTCATCATTCTCCTTATGTTGCCCCACTATGTTAGCTCCAAACTCTACCTCAATCTAATTGCGTGTTATATTGTCTTGCCTCAATTTAATTGCCCCACTACATTAACTCCAAACTCTGCCATAAATTCGCCCCCTCTTGACCCATTATGCTCAATTTAATTGGCCCACGACATTAATTCCAAACTCTACCATAAATTCACCATTCCTCCCCCTCTTACCTCACTATATAACCTCTACCCAAAACACATTATTTACCTCCATTTAATTGCTTGTATCATCTTAATATTTCCATAACTTCCTCTTTAAAAATAACCCTTTTTTATTTTAAAAAATATTAAAATTAACCTTTTTTTTATTATTAATAAAATATTTTAGTGGTGGTGAGAAATACTCATTCCTAAATAAAACTACACTTAGATGTCTCATCTTCCCATCCCCCATTAAGACTCAACATAACATTTATAATGGTTTATACCCATCAAAACCATTTTTAAGTTATAATGAAAATGAAGTGGGATTTAATGAATTCGCTTTCTTCATGTGATTTTTGTTTTTATAATAGCTGTATTAGGTATCTCCTCCACCATTGGGATGGGGTGTTTCTCATGACTCCTCTTTCTATCATAAATTCTATGGTAAAAATAAATGTATTATTCACTTTGACCCGTAACAAAGAGTACTTATATAATGAGTAGTATAGGTTATAGAGGTAGTGTCCTTATTTGGAAATTACATTAATGAAAGCCTCCTCTTTATTGGTGAGCCTTGAATTTTATTTATTGTGCCTAATTGAGTGTAACTAACATCTTTCGGTACTTGAACTAAGCTCCCCGTCTATTTCAATTGTTTAATGGAATTTCCTCTGGGTAATGTCTTTTCGGTGTCTTCTTTGAACACAAAATCACATCTTGACTCATCAAATCATTTTCAATTTAATACATTTTACGGTGGTCTTTAATATAGTTAGAAATTTGGAGCCATGGGACTATGTGGAAAAATAATACTCTAGATTAGCTATTTTTTAGAGTTATGAACTAAATACTTTAATTCTCAAAAAAACAAAATCATATGAAGTGCATATACTAACAAAGGAACAATTGAAACACAACAAACTCTCATTGAAATTATAACAGGAGAGGACCCGGTTGTGGTGCAGGGTCCATTAGTGGAGATAGTAGGTGAAAAGACATTCACCTTTTTAATAACATATTTTGAATGATATGTGAAGTTAATACAACCCAACTGTTTTCTATTGTATCATTATTAATTAAACATGGAAGCATGAAATGTTGAATAAGACAGTTTTTAAATTGGTCAATATTCTCTTATTCATTGATAGAACTAAAAATATATATTAATTTATATACAAGTGTACAAAAACCAAGTCTATACAGTCAACTATTCATTAAGTAATATTTTCATTGTATGCACATCATATCTATTACAGTCACTTCAACAAGTCATTTCTCAAGACTTTCCAAAAAAATTACTACCATCATCATATGGGGTAATAAGCATTGTTTACGGGCACATGTTCAATATCTTAGTTAGTATTGGGTACTGATACAAAAAGAAAACAATTGGATACACTAAGAGGTGAAGCAGAAATTACTATTGCACTATATAACTTTAGAGACTACATAGGAAGACTTCGGTGAATACATCTAGCAAAATTGTATCACCAACAAAATTACTACCATCATCATATGGGGTAATAAGCATTGTTTACGGGCACATGTTCAATATCTTAGTTAGTATTGGGTACTGATACAAAAAGAAAACAATTGGATACACTAAGAGGTGAAGCAGAAATTACTAGTGCACTATATAACTTTAGAGACTACATAGGAAGACTTCGGTGAATACATCTAGCAAAATTGTATCACCAACAAAATTACTACCATCATCATATGGGGTAATAAGCATTGTTTACGGGCACATGTTCAATATCTTAGTTAGTATAAAGGACTACAACAAATGGAAGACCAAACTTTTCCAATCTGAACGCCTAAGGGGCTACAACAACTCTTAATTCTGATCCTATAAACACCAACAAAAATCCATAACAGGACTCGTATAACACTGAAACCTATAGTTAAGAAACCAACCCTCACAGACCTCAAGACTATACCTTTTTACAAGCTTTCTGAAGAAATCAGGCACCCTGGACATCCATACCATGCCCAACACTATCCATTCACAACCCACAAAAGAAAAACCAGAGAGAATTGGTTATTTCACTTCAATCAGCCTAATTGACCCCTCCAAATACTTCATCAACCACAATTCGATAACAAAACACTGTAGCAAGATCAAAACATTAAAAAAATCGCCACCCAAATTCCTTTCCCCACTCAAGCATGCAAATCACGTAGCCTTTGAATCTCCCCCATGCATTCAGATCCCAAAACATATAATTTTTGCCACCTAAAACATATAATTTTTGCTACCCAAAACAGAAAACAAATTACATTTGTTGCTGCAAACACTGAAAATTGTCACTTTACTGTCCAGATTTCACAACACACAGTACCAGAACTAAACACACAGTACCAGAACTAGTATTGTATCTTTTTCGCTGTCCCCCAACACCACGCAACTAGTATTGCATAAACGCATTAAAAGTTACAGTAATCCCATTAACAGTAATAAGCAACTGAACATGAGCTCGCATGGCACCCATAAACACGAGACTGGCGCTCATAAACGCATAAACGCATTAACGCATTAAAAGTTACAGTAATCCCATTAACAGTAATAAGCAACTGAACATGAGCTCGCATGGCACCCATAAACCCGAGACTGACGCTCATAAACAAGACAAATACACCAACGATTTTAAGCTTGGATTTGTAAAATAAGACGGGTGAAAAAACAAATTTCTTTTGCTGAATGGCAAACAACAAACTTTCCATAGTAGTACAGTGTTTAAAAACACTAAGGATCATTGCCTGAGTGAGAACCCTCTCACCTCTGCCTTTTCTTCTCATCTTCGTAGCAGGCATGAGCCAATGCCGAGGACGAAGTCGGTCAGGAGTGGAGAAAACACACGCACCCACCGGTCTGCAAGATCCCACGAAATGGTCGCTCGAGCTCTGCAACCGAACACGCCAAAAACCAGACTGAACGAGCTCCCTCTCCATTTCCCACGAAATGCCATGGCCCGATTTGGCGGTGACTATCTCCATAAACCTACCCGCGCTCATTAACGGCTGGTGGGTGAGCATTCAATGCATGGCGGTAGCCCGGACAACAACTGGCGCGGCGAGTGGACAACACTTGGTCCCATGCAATTAAACCAACTTTTTTGATATCTCCACAAACGCGGATCGTCCACGTGGCGCTGAGGTGGCAGTGAGGTGGCGGTGCAATCTGGAGGTCAAGAATTTGGTCTGCATCCATTGGTGGTGTTTTTACTCATCCAGGTGGCAGTGACGTGGCGCGGTGATTGTGCAAAGATAGGGTGCACCACAACCGGGTCCTCTCCCTAGTGAACATTAACAAAAGAAAAATCTCCAAACTATCGGCAAAAGGTCAACAAGTAACACTTACTACAACAGCATTTGCACCATGTAGACACCCTAAAAATACATACATATTTCTAGCCTATTCTTAGTTATATGTGTCATTCGTATAATATGCTAATCCATATTCTTTTAGAATTAATTAAATTAATTTTATCATGATCTAAGTATTCATTCCTTCACGATTTAATTCAATTAAATCTATCACATCCCCTTTAGAATTTAATTAAATTAATTCTAATTACAATTAAATTATACTCCTATGGTCCTTGACTAATTTAATTAAATAATTATTTAATTAAATGGTTAATTACTACACATCCTCCACTTAGACTCCACTTCACTATCCTAGTCACCCCACTCAACTCCACTTCTAGAATCCTACAAAGGTGGAAGCAAAGAAAGTTGTACGTACAACCACCTTCCCAAATACAAACTTATTGCCAACTAAAAATTTATTGCCCCTCAATGGATATTCAATCCATTCGAACTGCTATAACCTCCTCCAATGTTATTTTAAGAATATGTATTCATGATCTCATTAAAAACCTTCAACCACTCCAGGCCTCTCCTTCAATTATAAATAAAAGGCCATATCATCCTCTTACGATCCCTAGAAGCTTTGTGCAATTACAGCCAACCTCTCGCTCATTTGTCATTCAAATTCGCATCCTTGTGTCCAATTTGCTCATAACATTATTCCTTCATTTGGAGATCAATTTAGAGCATTCACAATCCAACAACCATTAGAAAGTCAACAAGGGTGTGTGTACTTCAGCAATTTCATCATTGAGGTTGCAAGAGAAGCTTAGAGAAAGGTTTGTTGTTGTTTATTTGTTTGTCTTTCACTTTGCTAAGTTTTTCTTGTATACACACACCACATGAGAGAAGATCATTTAACGTCCTCTAAGAGTCAACATTCAAGATCGCCTCGCCTTCTAATCTTGGCCTTTTTACCTTCGATTTGTAGCCTTTACATTTAGCAATAGCTTCTGACTCCTCTAAGGATAACTTTTACACGAGTTTGATGGGGCGTGGAATCCAACCTACAAGCACTAGGTGAAACAACCTCCTCCTGCTACATGTCGCAACCCCGTCAAAAAAGGGAATATCGAGATAGCCCTTGTCGCATGGGGGACTCCGACTTAGCGTCCTAACTCCTTAACGCACCGCATGCATTCAACAAAGGGAGAGGAGAAGGGCATAAGGAAAAATGATATGCAAAAAGTGACCATGGTTTACCGCACAAATTCAATATCTAAGAACCAATCCTCCTCCAAACTAGTTGAGAGGGGACAAAGAAGGACAATATGCCACGTGAAGAACATAAAGAAGCCCCGTGGCTAAAAAGGTTGCAACAAAAGCATTTAAAAGCTAGAAGTTGATTAATTGACCCTATAACCCCTAAAAGAAACCAATTTGATCACATGGAAAATGAGCTTGGACAAGTAAATGATAGCACAAACTCTCACAAATATGCCCCAAGGAATTAACATTTATCTTAGCAAAAGGACCCCACCCAATTAGCCAATATTTTAAAATGATCCTCCTAACATTACAATATTTTGACCAATTAATGATGTAGCCTTAAGTCACTTTCAAGTCACGGGAGGAAAATTTTGAGCCCTAAAGTCAAAATTAAATTTTCATATGTTAGTTGACTATACTTGGGGATGTTAGGGTGTCTTTACTAAGCCCCAACATTAGGGTGACTGTATTAAGGATGTTAGGATGACTTAAATGACGAGTTTATCGGTCTCTTAAGTTGTAATGTTAAGGTGACTTTAATGGGTATGTTAAGATGACTTTCATAGTGTCTTCTTTCCCATCCTCGATTTCATTTTAAAGAAATGACCTTAAGGTGTCTTAAAATACATCTGTGTTTTTGACTTTAACCTAACTTATTTTATGACTTAAGGGTATCTTTATCAAAGTCATAAATTAATTCAATTATAAAAGTAAAATTGTGTATTTAGATATAAAATTATCATTTGGAATAGATGTTCATGTCGAAGAAGAATATTTTCATGAAGATGAAGAATACTTGTTGTCCAAAATAACCCCCGGGCTATTTTGACAACCTACAAACTCAATTTTGAACTTAGAAAAAATCTTTTCTCAAAAGTCGTGGAACACTAGGACTTAGTCTCCCGCAGACTTAAGGAACTCAGTGTTCTACCGAATCTCCAAGTCCATGGAACAAAGGGGAAATTGAACTCAAGAGTTAGGAAAATTTGGGCTTTGCAAAGGCCGCAATGCAAACGCGAAGGTCTAAAGCCCGCAGAACATTGTGAAAGCCGCACAATAAGAGATTAGTGTTATGCGGTATAACAAGAGACATATAAGTCCACCAAACAAAAGGTCAATGTTCCACGGGTTTTACTTCAAACGGAGGCCACGAAACATTAAAATTCTGCCAAAAAAAGCAAATTCAAATATTTTCTGTGAAGCGAAGAATAAACACTTGAAATCCGCAGGATAAAGCGATAATGGTTTTTTAGGCTATATCTTTCGTAAAGGAGGTCCAAAATACATAAGATCGATGGCATTTGAATCGTTTCTTCTAGGGAAACATTTTGGCACAAGAAAACACGGGATTTGATGTCATTTTGAGGATCAAAATGTAAACACAGGAGAGGTGAGAGCTTTGAAAATCCACAAAGCATCCAATGGAACTTGCAAAGGTCTTAACAAACAAACAAATGTCCTGAAATGAACAAGGATTGAAAATGGGATCCGTTGAATTTCTAAAAGCTATGAAATGTTAAGAAGAGGCCACATAGCACACAAACCATCATTTTAAGCCGCGGAACATGGAGAGTAGCCACATAACGTTGTTAAAAGCCGCATCACAAAGAAACTTTACAGATGAGGAAGGAGAAGTTGTGAGAAACTATGAAGACCATCTGAAGCTTGTAGATTTCACACAGGAGTCACGCTTAATTTGAAATCAAACACTCAACTACTTCGCCAACAAGAATTTAATGAAGTGTGGGTGCCATTCTCTTTCCCCTACAAATACAATGGCATGTGATTAGAGCCATGTGGCTGCCCATATCCATCTGCATACATCTATGGCGATTGGTCCTTGGTGGTGGAATCTCTCTTCTGTTGGTGCCTCTCTCTCATTCACTCTTCTCTTATTTTCTATAAATATGTAACTCATGCTTTAAAAAGAGATCCTCTTTGTTGTAATGCCACCATGCCAAAATGGTGGCCAACTTCTGCGAGTTTCAAACCTTGGACTTGGTCTCTACAATGTATTTTTGAATTCTATCAATCAATGTAATGGTTTGTACATCTTTTAAGTAATGACATCTTATCTTCATGGCTCTTCCCTACCCCATACTAATGTTTATTGCACCTTGCCTCTTCATTTTTATCTTGTATGTTCTGTGTGTTTCTACTTGCAGGGGTTACATTTTTTGTGTTTCAAATGCGTAGAAGGGGTTAGAAAACACGGTTTTGGGTTTATAACACATATGTATACCCTTCCTCTTGTGTTTCCTTCCCTTTCTCCCCCTCATGGATAGTGATCACCCTTCTTTTCTAGTGTTATCACCGCCCCTTTAGCTTAGGTTTTATTTTTGCATCCCTCTCTCCATCTCTCTCTCCCTGGTCCCTTGGATGTGTTATTTTAGGTTAGCTTAGAGGTATTTTAGTGTTAGCATTAGGAATAGGTAGAGGAACCAACCTTCTATGGAGGTTGATCTCAATTTATAAGTCCCACATTATTGAGATCATCCAATGTTAGCCAAAAGTATTGATCTTCCATTATCAAATCTATGGTGTTCCCCGTTGGTGATAACAAGACCCACAAAATGAATATATTATAGAAGTTAGAGAGCATCGACAAGATGAAGATGTTGATGCAAAAGATGAGGATGTTTGAGAAGATGAAATGAATAATTTGAAGCACATGTGCTCTTATAAATAAAATGTGATGATAAAAAAATGGGTGAATTGGGACAAAGGAAACTTAAGGCTGCTAAAAGATGACATTAGATGACATTGAAAATGATTAGAATGAAGAATCATAATTTTTGGAATGCCTAATTTTGGCGTGTATTGTAATTTTGGTGTTTATGAATGTGTTATGCATATGCCTTGATTTTGATGTGTATTGTAATTTGGTGTTTATGAATGTGTAATGGATACACCCTACTTTTGATGTGTATTGTAATTTTTGTTTATGAATGTGTAATGATTACGCCATGCTTTTTATTTGTATTATTATTTTGGTGTTTATGAATGTGTAATGGTTATGCCTTAATTTTGATGTGTATTATAATTTTGGTGTTTATGAATGTCTAATGGATACACCCTAATTTTGACTCATTTCCCCTAATTTGACCTAATTTCTCTTAATTGGACATAATTTACCCAAATTTCTCCTAGTTTGACATAAGTTATCCTAATGTCCCCTAATTTGACCTAATGAAACTTGATTCGACACCCAAATTTAACAACTTAGAATGACACACTAACATGACACCCTTTCCCCTAATTTTGACTTGTTTCCCAAAATTTGACCTAATTTCCACACCCTAACACGACACACTAATGTGATATCTTGACACGACACCCTAACGTGACACCTTAACATGACACATAATGAACACCCTAACACAACACCCTATATATGACACACTAACATAAAACCCTCGTGTGACGCATTAACACTACACACTTGACACGACACACTAAATCAACACACTAATGTGACACCCTAACATGACACATTGATGTGACGCCCTAATATGACACATTGACGTGACAAAGATTTCCCTAATTTTGACTCATTTCCCTAATTTGACCTAATTTCCCCAAAATTGATCTAATTTCTCTTAATTGGACATAATTTACCCAAATTTATCCTAGTTTGACATAAGTTACCCTAATGTCCCCTAATTTGACCTAATGAAACTTAAATCGACACTTGAATTTGAAAACTTAGAACGACACACTGACGATTTACACTTGAGTTTGAAAACTCATAATAACACATTAATGACACTTGAATTTGACAACTTAGACAACAAACTAACACGACACCCTTTTCTCCTAATTTTGACTCGTTTCTCCTAATTTTGATTCGTTTCCCCTAATTTGACTTAATTTCCCCAAATTTGAACCAATTTTCCCAAAAATGAACAAATTTACTTAATTTTGACTTTAATTCCCCTAGTTTGACCTAATTTCACAAAAAAATACTTTATTTCCCCAAAATTGACATAACTTCCACACATTAACGTGACATGTTAACACGACACCTATACACACCACAATAACATGAACCCTAACATGACATACTAACATGACATCTTTACATGACACACTAATGTAACACCCTAACATGACACCATAATACCCCACACACACACACAACACACACTAATTTACCTAATTTCCCAAATTTGACCTAATGAAACCTTAGAACGCCCCACTTTTCACGGATCTAGAAGTCAACGTAAAACCCGCTAAAAATTCGGTCATTTTTTTATCGTATTTAAAACTTATCTCATTTACTTATCCTAACGTTGTCGGGTTTGGTTATGACCTTAGTTTGTTTTAATTTTATTTAACAAAATTATTAATGACCAAGCACTATTTTATCTTCCCAAATTATTTAATTCAAACTCTTCCAAGGTTACTATTTATTTATTCCCTTAGTAAATAAAAGGTTTACTTTATTTAAAATATTCCCTAAGAAATTAAGTGTACCCTTTTAAAATATAACACTAGGTTAATTTCCACACAACTTAGATAAGGCACTTTATTTTTTAAAATTTCCCTAAGGTCTTCACATATATTTATCTACCCCCAAGTAATAAACTTATCCCATCAAATACTCACCCCTACCCATTTAATTATTTCACCCCATCCCACTTAAATCTCATAACTAAAGGAAATGTGTAGGGATCATTCTTGGCCCTTGGATCAATTAAATCCAAGCCATTGATCCTAGGATCTTAGAGATGCCCTAATCCTCCCCTAAAGCCTTTCCTTTCATTGTTTGTTTTCTATTGTTCTTTCCTCTTTTTTTTGCGCAGCAAGGTTTAGAAGGAGGAGGAAGGAGAATGGAGTAGAAATCATGAAGGATTGTAGAACCCCATTCTATGGAGGAGATTAATCTTTTTTTTTTTGTTGGGGATTATTCTACCCTACCTGAAAGTTTACTTATTTTTCATATATATATATATATATATATGTGTGTGTGTGTGTGTGTGTGTGTGTGTGTGTGTGTGTGTGTGTGTGTGATTTCAGCTATACAAAACATAACACATGGTTTTTTTTTATAGCGGCCTATAGAGAGTGACATTATATGTTTATATATATAATTATAGTTATATATGTCAATGAACAAATGAAATAAAAGACTATTCTTCAAATCTGATCTACAACTTTCAACAACAATAATAGAGAAAGGAATTTACTAAATAAATGACATTATGTTTAATTTCTCATCTTTATATAACACCCCACAAACAATATTTTTCCCTAAATCAAAGAAAACCAACTCATGGAATGCAATGAAGTGCAATAGCTTTCAAATTAGAGAATAGTTTCCATTTATTCACCTTCATGGTTTGAAGGAAGGGATTTCAAATTAAGGGAATGTATATGTATTCTTTTGAAATTGAAAGAGCAATGTAATAGATTTTAATTCAAAATTTTAAGTAAGAAACTAAGCAATGTCTCAAAACAAATTTCTAATGCACCCCATTTCTAAATGGAACTAATTTTCTTCTAAACTCATTTCCTTCACCAAGAGAGGCACAACAAAACTCTTGTTCCCAATATATAGATTTAACCATACTCCTATAAGGGAGTGATCTTAACTAAGATTCACATTAAATAATCACTATGAAACAAATGGAAAATTCCTTCAATATGCATCCTACATGAATACAATCCTACCCTCTACCTTTCAATTCACAATGTTTGCAACAAATACATAGGCTAGAATAAAAACTTCTTCGATCATGAAAGATCAAGATTACTATGCAGAAGACTACTTTTTTAAAAAGAGTTTTCAAAACATACTTTACTCATCCATTTGGCAAATTTTACACCATGTTCTCAAAAGTAGAAATAAGAAATTTTTTACATCATATTAGAGTAGGATTTCAGCATACTTTATAGCAAGAATAAGAACATTACAAAAAAATACAACAAGCTAACAAAGACCCTCATTCCTTCACAAGAGGATGGCTCAACACAATCCCTACAAGTACAAAATATACATAGTTTTATCCCAAGAATAGGAACTCTTTACAATGGACATTACATCATTTACAAATCCAATTAAAACCAAGTGAAGAAACCTCCCAAAAGTTGGGAACAACATAACAAAGTCTTCAATCTTCTCCAACAATCTTCAAGCTAAAAATTGCATGTTTTCCATTCCATAAGGTCTTCAAATCACAAGGAGATAGGGCTCGGTTACCTCCCAACCTATTGACATCATTACATGCCATCTCCAAAGAGGAGGACATGTTAGCCTCCCTCTAATCCCATGGGAGAGAGAGCAAACAATCCTCAAGTATGCACAAGTGGGTAGGGAAAAGAACAAGAAACAACAACACAATGCAACAACTTTTAACACACAAAACACCAAAAAGGACCACCAAACACAAGGGGAGAAAACTCCATGTTTTCCCTCCAATGGGGAAGAGTGGATGAGAAATCCAAGTATGCCAAAAGTGTGATCCAACCATAGGAAACACACACAAAAATAACTCCATAAGCCCTCCTTATCCCTCCATGCAAACACACCCTCCTTATTTCTCCTCCCAAGCACCAAAATTCCTCCTTGGGAGGATTTTCAAACCTCATTGGGTTTCCTTTCCAAGGATGGGGAAGGAGGTTCAAACCATATGAACAACCTTCCCCACCTCAAACCATATGAGGGGAAAAAGATAAAGAATGCCAACATCAAGCCATGTGGTAAAGAGGAAATTCCCTCCCTCTTCCCCCACACTACTCTAAATCCATCACTACACATGATGGATGGAGAAAATAAATTAAACACATAAAATCATAACCATACAACAACATTCAAAACACATAGCCACACACAACATCCATTTTCTTCTTCAAATTCATACAATAAAACAAAAGAAGGCACAAGAATCCTACCTCAAATATCTCTCCAAGTCTCTAAGCTATCCAATCCACTCCAAAGCCAAAGCTCCAAGCTCAACTCCCAAATCCAAATGCAAAAATCACAAGCCAAAAGCCCTTTTCCTCCTCCATGAGGAGGTATATGAAGAGAAGCAAGGAAAATATCCTCCCAAATGAGAGGGTGACATGTGTCACCCTCTCTTTCCCCAACCCAAGATTCCAAAAATAAAAGAGAGTAGTAAAACAAAATCATTTTAAGAACTAATCCCCCAAATTCCCTTAAATGTTAATAAGTCAAACACCAAACAACTTTTTAGAAACACATAACCCAACCATTCTTACAAGAATGGTGACTTGTGAGAGGTCAAATGGGAGGAAAACTCCCATTTTACCAAGAAATGAATCCCCCTACCCATAGGTAGGGTCCAAGGGCTCTTTTCCATGAAAAGAGAACCCCCAAAGATGAAAGGGGTCCCAAAATTGCCATTTTTAGCCCAATTTCGGGTTTGGCTAAATGACACAAGAGTTGAGGTTGTGGGGCCCACCCAAGGGTTTTTATGTGACCCCAACCTCCTAAAAACAAATTTAATTAATATAATACACTTCTAATACAAGTGGGGACCATTAGGTCCCCTAAACTAGTTTACAAAAGACTAATAAAACACAATTACATTAATTACAAATTTTGGAGTCACCCATGGTGCCCCTTAAAATTTATGTCACAAAACATGCACACAAGGCTACAATCAATCATGTAAGGCTTGAAGGCTTGGCCTAGTTGGCCGCTTGTGTAACTTGAGTTGTCGCCCGAATCCCGCGTTCTCCTGTGTCCCGGAATCTCGCACACTTATTACAAATATTAAACATACCTGCCAATATATATATATATATATCCGATAAATAATGATAATAAATAATCATGGTTAGCATGTTAACAATGCAATAATAAATATCAACCCACGATGGTCATATACTATCAACGTGCATCCATAATTAAGCAAGATATGAGCTCCAACTACAATAATCATGATAATATGTTATAGCCAAAATACACCAATGTTATCAAAGTATGAAATGATAACATAAATCCATCATAGGTCAAATAGGATCAATTGTATCATGTATTGCTGAAACCAAAATCATGTGCTGAAATGAAACTATGATAATAATCACTACTAGATTGGCGCTTGCGCCCTAACCATCACATGAGCCATCAAAAGATCCAAATGAAATCACATAATATCCAAATAGAGCTATAAACCATGTCCAAAATCTACTAGAAGTAATGAGTCAACAAGAAACTATGGTAAGAAAAGGGTGGGCACTACAAACCTAAATTGATACCCAATTAAACAACGTAGAATGATAGACTAACACAACACCCTTTCCTCTAATTTTAACTCATTTCCCATAATTTTACATAATTTCCCAATTTGACCTAATGAACCCTAAATTGACACCCTAATTTGACAACTTAGAATGACACACTAATATGACAACCTTCCCCTAATTTTGAGTTGTTCCCCTAAATTGACCTAATTTCCCCAAACTTGACCTAATTTCCACAAAATTTACTTAATTTCCCCAAATTTGACCCGATGAAACCTAATTTCCCAAATTTGACTTAATGAAACCTGAATTTGACACCTTAGAATGAAACCTTAACACGACCGACATCCCTTAATTATGAATTGTTTCCCCTAATTCGACCTAATTCCCCAAAATTGACTTAATTCCCAAATTTCACCTAATTTATCTAAATTTGACCTAGTTTCCCCAAATTTGACTGAATCGACACCCTAATTTGAAAAATGAAAATGACACACCAACACGACACCCTTTCCCCTAATTTGATCCAATTTCCCAAAAAGTTGACTTAATTTCCCCTAATTTGACCTAATTCCCCAAAAAACCTAATTTCCACACACTAACAATGACACCCTAACACGACATACTAACGGAAACCCTAACATGACACCCTAATGTGAAACATTAACATGACACAATTATGCAAAACCCTAACATGATACATATCGACACACACACACACACACTAATTTCCCTAATTTCCCCAAATTTGACCTAACCAAACCTAAATCGACACCCAAATTTGACAATGTATAACGACACCCCGACACAACACCCTTTTCCCTAAGTTTGACTTGTTTCCCCTAATTTGACCTAATTTCCACAAATTTGACATAATTTCCCCAAAATTGACCTAGTGAAACATGAATCATCACCTAAGTTGACAACTTAGAACGACACACTACTAACACGATGCCATTTCCCTAATTTTGACTTAAATCCCCTAATTTGACATAATTTCCCCATAGTTGACCTAATGAAACCTAAATCGACATGTGAATTTGCCAACTTAAAATAACACACCGACACTACACTTGTTCCCCTAATTTTGACTCATTTCCCTTAATTTGACGTAATTTCCCCAATTTCCCCAAAATTGACCTGATGAAATCTAAATTTAACAACTTAGAACGATGCACTAATATGGCACCATTTCCCTAATTATGACACATTTCCCATAATTTGACCTAATTTACCCAAATTTTACCTATTTTCCCCAAATTTTACTTAATTTCCTAAAAATTGACCTAATTTCCACACATTAATGTGAAACACTAACATGACACCCTAATGTGACACCCTAACATGACACACTAATGTGACACATTAACATGACATAGTAACACAACACCCTAACATGACACCCTAATACAACACACTGACATGCACACTAATTTCCCCAAATTTGATTTTATTAAACTTGAATTGACACCTAAATTTGACAGTGTAGAATGACACACTAAAACAATACCCTTTCCCCTAATTTTGACTCGTTTATGGTAATTTGACCCAATTTCCCCTAATTTGACATAATTTCCCCAAATTTGGACTAATTTTCCCAAATTTTACCTAATTTCCCTTAATTTGACCTAAATTTCCCAATTTCCCTAAATTTGACTTAATGAAACCTGAATCGACACCCAAATTTGACAACTTAGAACAACACACTAACATGACATTCGTTTCCTAATTTTGACTCGTTTCCCTAATTTAACCAATTTTCCCAAAATCCCCAAAATTGACCCAATTTCCTTGTTTTGACCTAATTTCTCTAAATTTGACCTAATTAAACCTAAATTAACACTTGAATTTTATAACTTAGAATGACACACTAACACGACACCCTTTCCCCTAATTTTGACTCGTTTCCCCTAATTTGACCTAACTTCCCATGATTTGACCTACTGAAACCTAAATTGACACCCGAATTTGATAACTTAATAACACACTAACATGACACCCTTTCCCTAGTTTTAAAGTGTTTCCCCCAATTTCTCCAAATTTGACACCCTAATTATGTGACACACTATCATGAAATGCTAATATGAAACCCTAACATGACACACCTAACACGAATCCCTATTATGAAACCCTAATATGACACACTAACATGACATTTTTATATTTGTAGGCACCTAAATTCCGCTTTTGCAATCTTATTGCCAAAATGCACACAAATCACTCTCATTCTCACCAATTTCGTTATAATTAGGTATCTTTACTAATTAACTAACATTTCTTACCAATTTTATCGGTTAACAAGCACTTTATTGATCACCAAACCTCTTTCACATTTAGGATGCCACTTTATGATGAATCATAAGTCAAAATCCTCTTCAAAACAGATAATTAACGTTTATTAGCTAATTAAGCCTATTTTTCCCTTGATTTGGTCAATATGCCCTAATATTGACTCAAACCCCTCTTATGACCACTCAAAATCACCCCATTCACCTCCACAACATCTCAGAAAGCTTCAAAATCTTATCCTAGCCTCCTAGTTGACCCTAAGCGGTTGATTAAAGCTTCATACCTCTTAATCACTTGGTAATTCACTAATTGTGATTAGCAAGGCCTAATCATGATTAGCAATTCTAATCTAATTTGGGGCTTTTAGTCCCACATGCACCAAAATACAAGTTTCTCCCAAAAGGAAAACTATAAAAAGAGTTCACCTCTTACCTTAATACTTTACACCATGCTTTGATTTGCATCTCATATAATAAATATGATATATATAGCCAAGTTCAATCCTTGCCTAAAGCCTTCAACAAGGTTAGTAGATGAATATCTAAAGTGACTTAACAAGTCATTTGGAGAGGTCATTTCACCATTGTTTGGAGTAACAACCATACCCATTTGATTTCCCTCTTAGGTCTATTTAGGCCCATGTTAGGTAATTGAGCATATTAGTAGGCATGTTTAGTTAGATTTTGCATTGTTTTCATACTAGTTAAGCATTCCTTTAAGCTTCTATCTTAATGTTACATTCCTAGACTTAGAGCCCTAGCTAATTAGGTGGCAATGGTGTTAGCCTTCCTTGTTTAGCTTTGTTATTTGCTTTGTAGAGTTTGGGGTGGTTTCAATGTGACACCCTAATGCAATACCCTAGCATGACACCCTAATATGATACATTATCACAACACCCTAATGTGAAACCATAATTATATGACTCCCTAACATGACATCATAATGTGACACACTAATATAACACCCTACTATGACACACCAACATGACACCCTTATAATTAGACACCCTAATGAGAAACTCTAATTAACACAAGTACAACACCCCAAATAACAAATGTGATACCCTAAACACCAATGCAACACCCTAAACACTAGCGTGACACCCTAAACAACAAATATACACCCTAAACCAATACAATAACCTAAACAACAAATGTGATGCCCTAAACATTAGTGTGATGCCCTAAACACTAGTGAAACACCATAAACAACAAATATGACACCCTAAACACTAGTGTGACACCTTAAACACTAGTTTAACACCCTAAACAAAAATAGTTGTGCCCAAAACACCAATGTGAAAACATAAACACTAGTGTCACACCCTAAAAACAAATGTAAAACTCTAAACACTAATACGCAACACCCTAAAAAAATATGGAACTTTAAACCCGAATATGACACCGTAAACACTAATGCGACACCCTAAACACTATTTAGACACCATAAACAAAAATGTGACACCTTAAACACTATTTTCACACCCTAAACAAAGAATGTGACTCCCTAAACACTAGTGTGAGACCTTAAAACTAATATGACTCACTAAACCCCGATGGAACACCGCAAACACTAGTGCGACACCCTAAAAAATAAATATGACACTCAAAACCCCAATTCAACACCGCAAACACTAGTTTGACAACCTAAAGTGTGACACCATAAACACTAGTTTAACACCTTAAACCAATAATTTTACACCTTAAAACCAATGTGACACGTTAAACTCTAATGTACACCAACCTAAGCACTAGTGTGACACCCTATACAAAAATATGACACCTTAAACCTCAATGTGACACCACAAAAACTAGTGTGACAACCTAAAAACTATTACGACACCCTAACAACAAATGTGACACCACATTCACTAGTGCGACAAACCTAAAAATATTACACACCCTAAACAATGAATGTGACACCCAAACATTAATGTGGCACCCTAAACACTAGTATGTAACCCTAAACATTAGTCTGACACCCCTAACACTAATGTGATACCCTAAATAATAAATGCAACACCCTAAACATTAATGTGATACCCTAAAGACTAGTGTGATACCCCAATCACTAGTGTGACACCCCAAACAAATATGACACCCTAAACCCCAATGTGATAGAGTAAACACTAGTGTGATACCCTAATCAATCATATGACACCCTAAACAACAAATGTAATGCCTTAAACCTCAATGTGACAAGCTAAACACTAGTATAACACCCTAAATACTAGTGCAACACCTTCAAAGATAAATGTTACCCCTTAACACCAATGTGAAAACCTAAACAATAAACATGAAACCTTAAACACTAGTGTGACACCTTAAACAACAAATATGACACCCTAAATACTACTACAAAACACTATACAACAAATATAATACCCTAAACCATGATGTGCACCAAAATAACTAGTGTGACAACCTAAACACTAATGAAACACCCTAAACAACAATTATGCCAACCTAAACCCTAGTGTGACACTCTAAATGAAAAATATGACACCCTAAACACTAGTTCCCTAAATAACACATATGACACCCTAAACCCCAATGTAAAACTATAAACCCTAGTGTGATACCCTAAACACTAGTTCAATACGATAACAAAAATTACGACACCATAAACACAATTGTGATACCCTAAACACTAGTGTGACTCCTAAATAACAAATGTGACACCATAAACACTAGTCGACACCCTAAGTAATAAATGTGACATGTTAAACACCAATATGACACCCTAAACACTAGTTTGATACCCTAAATAACAAATATGACACCCTAAACCCTAATGCAACATTGTAAACACTAGTGCAATACCCTAAACACTAGTTTGATACCCTAAACAAAAAATATGACACCCTAAACACTAGTGTGATACCCTAAACAACAAATGTGACACCATAAACACTAGTATGACACCATAAAAATAAATATGACACCTAAACCCTAATGTGACATAATAAACACTAGTGTTGTACCTTAAACCCTAGTTCACACCCTAAACAATAAATGTGACACCTTAAACACCAATGTGACATGTTAAACCCCAATGTGACACAATAAACACTAGTGTGATACCCTAAACACTAGTGTAACACCCTAAACAACAAATGTGACACCATAAACACTAATGTGACATGCTAAACACTAGTACAACACCATAAACACTAGTGTAACACCCTAAACAACAAATATGACACACTAAAACTAATGTGACATGTTAAACACTAGTATAACACCCTAAAAATAAAATGTGACACCCTAAACATCATTGTAACACCCTAAACAATAAATGTGAAACCCTAATCACTAGCGTGACACCCTAAACAACAAATTTGACACCTTAAACACTAGTGTGTAACCTTAAACAAAAAATATGACACCCTAAACCCCATTGTGGCACCATAAGACTAGTGTGATAAACTAAACACTAGTCTGACAACACCTTAAAAAACAAATATGACACCCTAAACTTCAATGCTACACTCTAAACAATAAATGTGACACCGTAAACAATGTAGTTCGACACCGTAAAAACAAACATAACAACTTAAACCCCAATGTAACACATTAAACACTAGTGTGATACCATAAACACTAATGTGACACCCCGAATAACAAATGTGACACCTTAAACACAAATGTGACACACTAAACACTAAAACCCTAAACACTAATGTGACACCCTAAACAAAAAATATGACACCCTAAACATTAATGTGACACTTTGTAAACACTAGTTTGAGACCCTAAACAAAAAATGTGACATCCTAAACACTAGTGTGACACCCTAAACAACAAATGTGACACCATAAACTCTAGCACAACACTATAAAAAAATATGACACCGTAAACCACAATGTGACACAACAAACACTAGTGCGACACCCTAAACAAAAAATGTGACACCTTAAATGTTATTCCAACAACTTAAACACTACTGGGACACCCTAAACACTAGTGTGACATCCTAAGAAAACTAATGTGACACTCTAAACATTAGTATAACACCTTAAACACTAATGTGACACCCTAAACACTAGTGCGCCACCCTAAAAACTAGTGTGACATCTTAAACAACAAATGTGACACATTAAAAACTAGTGCAACACCCTAAACAACAAATATGACACCCTAAACCCCAATGTGACACTTGTAAACACTAGTGCGACAACCTAAACACTAGTGTGACACCTTAAATAGTACTTCAACACCCTAAACACTAGTGTAACACCCTAAACAACAAATTTAACACCCTAAAAAGTAGTATGACACCCTAAACAACAAATGTGACACCCTAAACCTGAATGTGAAACTGAAACACTAATATGACACCCTAAACACTAGTGTGACACCCTAAACAATAAATATGAGACCCTAAACACTGGTGTGACAACTTAAACACTAATGAGGCACCCTAAACAACAAACGTGACACCATAAACACTAGATTGACACCCTAAATGCTCTTGATACATTATAGCAACTTTGTAGGGGACATTAAGGCCACTTTAAGTCCTTATTTACAAGGGCAACTGTTAGGAATAAACTTAGGTTAATTCATCATTTACTAGGTTGTAATGCTAAAGTAATTAAATTTTATTACTTTAACTTAGTTAGTTGTTAATTAGTTGTAATTTAGTTTTCACATCGCTAGATTAGTGGGGGCTATACTATTGGTAGTTTACTACTTCAGAATGTTCCCGTATGCTCTGGGATGTGATTAGTTAGAGGCAATATTCTATTTCTGCATATTTTCCATAGTTTGTATATTTGATCCACTTTTTGTCGATGTTGTTATTGTTGTTCAATGTCTATAAACACTGCAACTTCTTCATTTGATATGAATGAAGGGTTTCCATATTATTAAACTATTAACATTTTTTATGATAGTTGGTTGATACCAGTCTCTATGCGAGGATCTCTAAAACCTTTAAGGAGAGTGTGTTGCAGAAGGTTAAGGGTTTATAGCTGCAAGTTTGAGCTTGGAGGAACCATAGTTGTCCCTAGCCTCTTGGAAGCACATGCCCTACTTCATCACCCATAGACATCTGCACATAGTTGCAAATCTACACATAGTGTTACAGATTCATCTATATATTTATTGGCACAACATAAAATTTACATAGGTAAAAAAAATTGAAAAAAATATTTTTCCCATAATGGGTTTAATTACTAAATCTAGTGACTTATTTAGTCCCAAATAAATTTGGTGGCTGATTAATCTAACAGGACATGCACTTTGATTTGGAGGAGGTATGTGCAAGATTTTTTCTTTGTATTAAAGATAGAGTTTAGATGGAAGCTTCAAACCAAGCGTTGCATAGTGTTGCACCCACCGAGTTGGTTGGTGGAAACGAGTTGATCATTGATCTAGTTGGGCATTGCATGCATTGGTTGAGATTTACAAAATTTGACCCACATCGGGTGAGTTGATCTTTGCATTGTCAAACGACCACTGCTCTTGTAAACCGGATCCACACCGAGTTGGGAAAGCATTGATGAGTTGGGAGATTTAATCTCCTATGAGAGCTATTCAAAGGTTTGGACTAAGGACAAGTTGTATTGTGACGAGCTCATATTGAGCCAGGTGAGTGCCAAACTACATCACCAATGTTCTAACTCAAGCAAGTTCATTGTTGATTTATTTGTTGCAATGTCCAAAGGCACATTTCATGCATTGGTGTGTTTGAAAGTGAAATCCAAGCTAGGTGTATTGAGGAGAGTTTTTACATTGTGTAACTCCCAGTGTCCAAAGCATCTTACTAACCCTACAAATTCTAAAGTAACTCTGCAACCTACATCAAAGGATTTACAATGTGAAAATAGATAAGCTACAGGTGTCCAATCGACTTGCACACCAAGCGAGTTGAGTCCTCCCACATTGACCCTCCAAAAAAACCTTAGAAAGCAAAAAAAAAAACCCAAAAGCAGCAATGATAGGAGCAAATAAAATAAAGATGTCAAAGATAGCATAAGGCATCAAAATTACCTACAAACAAATGTTACATAAGAGAATTTTAAAAATGGCCAACAAATTAGCAATGCGAGAGGCCGGTGGGTGTATTGGGATTGAAAAAAAAAAGCAATCCTCGCAGACTTCAAACCGACTTCGCAACAAAACAACGTTGAAAAATACACGTAAAGTGGTTTTGGGTGACCTAAAACCACCTCCTCTCCATAAGCAGCCATGTGGACACACCACAAGGCAACACAAAATTCACAGTTTGTAAAAGGTAAGGTAGTTTAAAAAATTGTCTTTAAATATCATTTTCTCCATTCTATAAGCATGTGCATATAGCGCCACTTGGATAGTGCAAAAGTTTTGGACACAGGGAGGTTAAGGGATCGACCCCACCTCTCGCAACTCCATTTTTTCTATATAAACATTAGAGGAAAATTTGGAGGAACCTGCCAAAGTTAGCAAGAAAAAGGTCTACTAAGTGACTTAGTCATAATTAAAGCCCTTGTTAAATTTAGCTATAAAACACCTAATTGGGGCCAAAAAAATTATTTACCCCAATTGATCCGAAATTTGATTTTGATACATTTTTGTAAAGGCAAAAGAGCCTAAAGAGCCCAAAAAAATTGCCTCATGGGAGACCCTTTTTGTGCAAAACAACCTTAAGTTAAACTGCCCTAACTTTCTTTTCGTTTAGAGAAAAATTACGATTTTTTTTGTAAAATTCTAGATTTCGATATGGAACTGATTGAGCTAGTTTAGGGAGATTGTGGTGAACCAATTTTGTAATAAAAATTCAAAGGCTGAAACAGGTGGTGTAAAAATAGGTAAAAATTATAATTTTGTACTCAAAATGTATGCCAAAGTGGAATTTTTCCATAGAAGAAGAGACAAAATTGTAATTGCGCTATAATTATAAAGTGCCAAAAAAAAAATCATTCCCATAGGGCTAGTTATCTTCATTTTTCACTCAAAATTTAAGGGGAAAAGATGAAATACTTGAAATTCTTCATTGATTGCTCAATAATGGTATTCCTTACGGATTAGAGCAAAGTGAATGGAGGGTATTTTTTCATGTCAGTGCCAATTTCAAGCTACGAGCCAACCCAACAAAGGTTTTATTGAGCCAAAATCCAACCCAACAAAGGTTTTCAAAACATTCAGAGCTACTCGTTTGTTTTTCGAGCACATGTGCCAACCCAAAAGAGGTTCCAGACATCCAGAGATAGTTCTTGAGCCTATTCCATCTCTTACACACCGTTCAAAGGAAGTACCTTCATCCAACTACTCCTGTTCATATGAGATCCAGGGAGACCATACTGAATTATGGGGGGGAATAATAAAGTTATTTGATTCACCTTAGAATAAGTTTATTTTAGCATTTTTGTGCTAATAAATGTTTACCTCATGTAAACATATTATTTTTCAGATTTTTTCTCTCGTATTCACTTCCACCATGATGAATTAAGGGGGTTTGTTAGAATAAACTTAGGTTAATTCATCATTTACTAAGTTGTAATGTTAAAGTAATTAAATTTTATTACTTTAACTTAGTCGATGTTAGTTAGTTTTCATTTAGTTAGCACATCTCTAGATTAGTGGGGCTATACTATTGTTAGTTTACTTCTTCGAATGTTCCTAGATGCTCCCGGATATGATTAGTTAGAGGTAATATGCTATTTCTACATATTTTCCACAGTTATTATATTTGATCCACTTTCTGTGGATATTGTTACTATTGTTCAATGTCTATAAACATTGCAACTTCTTCATTTGATATGAATGAAGGGTTTCAGATTATTACACTATTAACAAAGTGACATTAGGGTAGCTTTACTAATATCACCATTAATGTCCCAAGTATATATAAAATAAAATAAATAAATAAAACCATTAAAAAATAAATCCTAAATGTCAAAAATAGATAATGTTTTATTCTATTTGCATATAAACATTTTATGGCCCTCTCAAACACAGTATCATTATTTTCATTGTTATTGTGCTTTTTGGGGTGGTGTAGAAGTTTTTTTCAATATTTTGTGGTCCGTAGAATTTGTGGAACAGGATATTTTTGGCCTTATTGGGTTTGTTGCATATTTGGGGACCATTTTTGTAGTGGTTTATTATATATTTATGGGGTATTTTTAAGGGATTCGTTGTAGATTTGTGGGCAATTATTATAGGGGTTTATTATTACAGATTTTTGGGTCATTTTTATAGGGTTTTGTTATAGATTTGTGGAGCATTTGTGTAGGGATTTGTTTCATATTTGTGGGGCATTTTTTTAGGGGTTTTTTTGTAGATTTGTGGGTCATTCTTATAAGGGATTGTTAAAATTTTGTGGGTTGTTTGTTTAGGGTTTTATAGGTTTTGAAATAAAATGTTTGGCATAAGAAGTCCATTGAAAAGATGACTAGGTAAACCTTATGCTTAGTTTTATCATTTATTTTATGTGCTTCAATATTATTTCTTTTAGTTCTTAGCACATTAATTATATTCATTACTCTTATTGCTTCCTATGATTAGCATATATTTTTGACAACACTAAAATATGAACCACAATTGTTTTCTCAAATAACCATTCAAACCTTACATTAGTGTTACACATTTATATTAATACACTTAATCTTACTCACATCCATCCACCCAAATTACTTTTGTCACATTTTCCAAATCTTTCAAGCCCTAATTTTAGTAAATCCCCCTTTAGAGGATAATAAATTCCACTCCGACATAGGGAAAATTTTAAGGGTCCCTCTCAAAAAAAATCCTTAGAAAATATTTGGCAAATATTGGAAAAACCACTTTCGCATGGATGGCGAATCACAAGAAAAGTTGTTTCATGCGGAAGGTGATTTTTATAGCATCATTTTGGGAAAGGTTGGTGCGGTAGAAAGAACATATTTTGGCATGCTACAAGACTGACAACATACTTTGCATGCTACTAGCTAAATGTTAGACATGGTGTTTCTGGCTGGTAGCATACAATGATAATACTACCAGTTGGGAGCATTATGCATGTTGCCAGCCGAAGCATATTGCATGTTATCGACAATATGTAGTATGCCACCAATTGGTAGCATGTAGTATGCTATTAACTAGTAGCATGGAGTATGTTTCTGGTCGGTAGCATTCTACATGTTGCCAAACAGTAACATACTACATGTTGTCAGCCGGTAGCATACTACATGCTACCGACAACATGCAACATGTTATCTTCCGACAAAGATACAAAATTCTACCGGTTGGTAGTATTCTACACGCACGCGTCGATCGATAACATTATGCATCCCATCGGCCAATAGCATGCAACATATTATCGGTCGATATCATTCCCAATGCTTCCGACAGAAGCATGCGATGCAATCTTATCGGTCGAAGCATACAATATGCTCTTGACCGGTGGCCTTCTCCATGTTTACAAATGGTACATTGGGAATGTTGCTAGTGCGTGGTGGTATAAACACCTATAAATACACACATAGTAGTCATTTTCACTTCACACAAACCAGAATAGATAGAGCGGACAAGGAAAAATTCTCAGCAAACAAGGTGATCCGCATAATTCCGTAGTCTGACAGGAAGAAACTAGAAATGATATCTATAAATATGAAGCAAGGATTTAATAACATATTTCGAAAATGCCAAAAAATATATAATTTCCAAATCACCCAAGATCCTAGCAAATATGTGGAAGTTTTCATTAAAGATCCTGGTCTTTCCTCAACTGTACAAATTTCTAGAAGATCCTACTACATTTTCCCAATGGATTGAAGCCACTAGTTTCACAGGGCTTGTGTATATGCCCCAATTTCAGAAAGACCAAACTACTCAACAATCTTCTACCCACCTATGAAACTTCCACTTTCACCTTTAATTATCAACTTCCATCTCACGTATAGTCATTTAGAACATCACCTGAGGACATTGAGCATCTGACAGACTACCACACAAGGATGTGGATCCTGTCATGATGAAGGTTGTTTTATCATATGATGATTCCAAGTATTTGGAGTCTCACTTTCAATTATCCATTGATACAATTGCAGATTGCTTACTACTCGTAAGTTTATTTTCAATTTTACAACATTCTGATTTTGATTATTTTCAATTTTCATTGTGATTTTTAATTGAGTATTAATAAATTTTGTCACCTTGCATTTACAACTTCTCAAAACCCTTCAAAAAGGGGAATTCAACTCAAAGATTTCAATCACCCTTTTCGTATGCCATGGTGCAGTTCTTCCTAGAAAAAAATATTTTACAAGGTCGTTATACGGATATTCCGTGGTGGGATTTGGCTTACATCGTTCGCACCCTAAGTGGGCGAAATATGACTGGTGTAGTTTCTTATCCTCCAAGATAAGAGCTGATTTGGCTAACATTCATTTAAATGAGAATGTTACTATCAGCTCAACAAATTTTATTCTTGGATTATATTATGAATCTCTCTATAATTTATGTGGCACAACTCCTCCCACAACAATGCATGCAAAGTTATTGGTTTTGTCGTTAACAATTTAAGAGCAGGAGGTGAGTCACAATTCTTGATTATTTGGTTTTGAATTATTATTCTTTATTTTTGTAATATTTATCTATTATGTTTGGCATTAATAAGTAATTTAACTATTGAATTACAACAGAAGATAGTTGTTGTGGTTGCATCATGAAGGGAAGTTGCTATCAGAGGTCATTTCCCACCACGATTAGGAGATTCGATTCTTATTCGATGATCAATCAAACGGAGGAGGACACACCTCCACACTCTGTCAAATGGATGAGGAGTTCCATAAATCCTCAAACTGACACATCCACCATTCCACAGGCATTAATAGTAGGTATTTTAATTTATGATGTATATATGTTTCAATTTGTTTGATAATAAAAGTAATTAATTATTTTAAACTTGTAGTCTTATATATGTTTCAATATTTCTTGGAACTTGTATTCCTTTGTTAGCAAAAACCTCCAGTAACATAAGATTATATCATTGGGCTCATGGTAGCCCAATTAAAAATGTATATGAATTTGATCAAACACGGGATGTAAAAATATCATCGGTACCTCAAGGCCATGTTGTGGCTCAGGTATGAATCTCATTTTTGTATTTTTTGCTTATATTTTTAAAACCAAAATTCAACAAGCTCATAAATCGTTAATTCTTAATTATGTTTTAGATCACACCTACCAGTTCAACTCCCAAAATTTTCAATCTACTTCTTTACAACAACCACATCAACTACAACAGCCTCATTTGCATCTCAGCTGGAATCCTTTCAACAAAGTAATTTTTATAATCTTATATGAAATAACATTATATTTATTATTATTTCATTCCTATTATGTTTGTCTTTTGAATTTTGTCATGTTATTTACAAAATTACAATTGATTGTTACAGGGCCTCCACATCCAATTCAAAATCCATCTTCTACTATGAAGAGGAAGATGCCACCTTTGCCACCTCCACCACATAATCGGACCAGGTTTAATGGCAAGCATAATCCATTTGTTCCTCCAACTTCAAGTAGGGGAACCCTTAATTTTGCTGATGAGTTTCCAACGTTTTCATTGGGAAATGTTCCTAGTGGACGGGTGTTTCGGTTTTAAACAAAATTGATTTGGATGAGGAATATCTTGGGATTAAAAGCAGACTTCAAGCCCATGGAACTTTCAATCCCCAAGATATGATTCATGGGGCAAGGAAACCTTCTCCAATAAGAGTGGATAGATCAAACACACCTTCTCTAGTATATACCTTTAAGTGATGACCAAAAACTAACTTTGCACTTAATTCTCTTTTGGCTGAGAATTGTGAAGCCAATGTTGATGTTTTATTAAAGGATATTGAACAATTAAAATTATGGGAGTTTAGGGCTAAAGTTTTGATTAAAGAAATAAATTCACAATTTAAAAATCACTCCCAAAGACATATATTGTATTCTTTAGTTCAAAATGAGCCAACAAAGCTTGATATTTTGTTGAATCAAGTTGTGTCTAGTTCTGTATCTTTTGAAAATAATTATGATGATGAAGTGCTGGACATAATGTTGAATAGAATTGAGAATTTAAATGCAAAAGCACAAGCCTACCACAATATGTGGTCGAGAGACAAGGGCCTTGTAGTTATTGCAAATGTGGAACGAGATAAGGCATTGGTAAGTCTTACTAAATTTTCAAGTATTGTTTACAATTTTTTGAAACTTTATTAATTATTTTTCTCTTTTGAAATGCAATCAAAGTACAAAAATTTGAAAAATGAGGCTACAGTGTTTGATGTGCATTTAAAAAGTGCCAGGAAAAGTTTAAATGCAACAATTGAATTGAAGCAGAAGCTTGTTATCTTAAACAAGCAGAATAATACCTTAAGAAGGATAATAAAGGAGCATGGACTGGATCTAGAAATATTGTTGAAGAAGAAAATAGAATAGGATCCAACGTTATTATTTGTTGGTGATGCAACAAATCCAAAATGAGAAATTATTTCAAATATTGAAGCTGCAACGAAGGATCTTGTTCATTCGGGTGTAGTGAAAGAAATTTTTGTTGCACAGGAGACAAAAACACAAACAAAAGAATCTTCTTAAGGATAAAGTTGCAAAAAAATAAATTGTGAAATTATAATTTTTGTTTTAAAATATTGTTGTAAATTGTTTCATATTCGAGTATAAATATATATACTATTTAATCAAAATATTGAGTTTCAAATTTCAATCGATGTGGCATTTTACTTTAGTTATATTTGTGCATAAGTTCTTCAAATTGATTTAATGTGATTATTATTCTCAATTGTGTCTGTATAACTATTACATAATACATTACTTGATTATTAACAATTTCAAATACTTTCTATGGAGAGAACTTGAAGTTGTGCGTTTCCAAACAATGAAATTATCTGAAAATATTGGCAAATAAAAATTATATGGTGTTGTATTTGTACTATATTCATGTGTAAGTTCTACCAAAATGGAATGATATTATTTGCATTTTAAATACAACAAAAAAAAAGAATAACATTTCTGCATAAAAACTCTAAACAATTTGCAACATTGAAAATATTATTCAATAAAGAACACGCGTATATCAAAAATAACAAGATACATTCTTCTTTACTCAATATCAACAAGGTCAAACTGAAACATATCTTGAAAATTTTGGTCACCATCATTCACATTGTTATCTAATCTGTTGGTGAGATTTTCTATCAATGTTTCTTTTTTGTCCATAATCTTTGTATTAGAATTCTTGACCCATCTCCACTCTGAATAGAATT
Organism: Taxus wallichiana var. yunnanensis; assembly: GCA_018340775.1. NCBI lineage: Eukaryota > Viridiplantae > Streptophyta > Pinopsida > Cupressales > Taxaceae > Taxus > Taxus wallichiana. Next base: position 482,346,605 of record CM031242.1, on the reverse strand, counting down.
CCATACTGCCATTACTCGGTCATAAGGAAATGTATCCACATCATATTGTGAAACATACAATCTCAAGCAAGTCTCAATATTTTTATCCAGTCTATTTCGATATTTTGATTTTTTAAATGGCAATGCACTAAAAACTCTTTCATCTTCAACTGATCCCAATATCATTTATTTAAAACAATTCATACAAACATAAATATTCATTAATGCTTTCATGAAGGATGGTACTAGGATACAACTTTTTCCATAGAAGTATAATTGCTCCATTCTCTAATGGGTCACTTAGTAATTCATACTATTCGCTCATTACCTGGCCAAATGAGTTGATTGCAATGCAAGTGATTCCTTTTGAAGAATACCATTAATCTAAAATCCATTACATTCAATTGATTGTCCAAAATGCTTAATGATAGTACCCATGTGTCTTTTAAATGAATCAACTACAACTCTTCCTCCTACAGGATTCCAAAATGTAGGATTGACCACTCCCATGGCCTCAAGAATGTCATCCCTTTTAAAGCGATCTCTGATTTCATTAGATAAGCATTGTGAAATTTTCTTCAATTTAATTCTTGTTTTAGATATAAGAGATTCATATAAACTACGTGTAATAGGTATTTATTCAATCTCTGATCCAATATCCACTCACCTTTGGAATGTGTGCATTTGAATCTCTTTCCCATTGACAAGAATACAAAGATAACCACTTTATTGAATCTGAAATAGCTTTCAAGATCCTTCAAATTTGTCATAGTTTTCCAATTATTGAATACATGTCCTTGAAAGCATTCATCAGAGTTGTATAAAAAATCTAAAGTTTGACACACCCTTTTTCTAAATCTAATGAAGTCCACTATATAGATGGATCTTTCTTGAGCAAGCTTTATTAAGAAATTGATTTCATTCAACATAGGAAGAATCCCACAAAGTGTAAACAATGTTTCCAAGTCTGTTAAACGGTAAAGAAAATATTTTTCCTTGTCAACTTGCATATGGTTCTTATACATGAAACCAATTAACGATGGATATTCATCAAAACTCTACGTGTAGGCTCATACATTGAAATCCATCTTGTATCAACATCTTTAAGAATTTTCTTACCATTTGTGACTCTAATTGAAAACTTTTGAAACTCTAGAAATCTTTTTGGACTACTTGACATATAGGCATGTAGTTCACAGATAAGCTCTTCAACTTTTTCAACACATTCAAATGTGCTTACTAGATTATATGCAATAAATAAGAATCATGTAAGGAAAAATGATGTTTGTAGGTGAACACATAGACCTGTTCTATGACCCTGCATCATTGATGCACCATCAACACCTATGCAAATAAGATTTGTAGCTATAGAATAGTCATCCATTCCTATTATATCCTTCAAATTAGATATAACCAATTTAAAAATATTTCCAACTTTGCAATTTTCTTGCATTTTATGAATAATTAGCAGATGAGGTGTCCTTTTGTGGTTCTTGAAAGTATATACATGCATACAAACCCAGGAAGTGTTGTCAACAATTGTAACCTCATCAATGGACATGGAGATGAAACTTGCATTCTTGATGTTTTCTTTCAAATATTCTTTTTCAATCATGGTAAGACATCTTGCCACCTCCCAAGTACTGCTCTCTGACCAATGAGAATGTGGAAGGTTTGGAAACCCATTGAACTTGAACAAGTTCTTATATTCAGAAAAATCTGAAATAGGTCTGCCCATTTTCAAAATAAAGAATATGGTTGAAAATTGTGTAGTTTTTACTTTTAGATTTTCATTTGCAGACTTTTCCAAAATTTGATTTAATGGTTCCTCCTTTCTCCTCAAATTTTCAAGACGGTTTCATCTTATTGTCATACTCCTCCTTATATCTTACATGCATGCACTCTTTTGAATATTTCCATCTATGAGTCTTTGTTATTTTTCCATCACTTTCATTGACTATGAAATATACTTTGCCATAATGTTTCTCAATAGTGTCCAATTTAAGTTGCATTCTACGTTCTTTTCCCAATTTCCAACCACAAATAGTACATCTACATTCTTTTATGGTATCACTACCATCATCTGGTTGTACAGGTTCAATGGATGCATATTTTTCTGCCCAATCTACCTTAAAAGGCCTTCCAATTGTCCATGACATTTTCTTCTTTCTCAAAGATTTGTTTTTTTGAAGGGTCATGTCATTATCATCTTCTGCTTGACTATTTTAATTAGGGCATTCATCTATTGAAGGCATTTGGTCATGAGGAATGTCTTCTAGCTCTGGCATGTCATCATCAATGATATCTTCTATTGAAATAGTTGTTTCTTTAGGGTTTATGTTTTGGTTTACTATTTCATGTTGAATACAATTAACAATAGGGGTTTCTGTATTCAAAAAAGAAAAATGTTTGATTGTTACAAATGATATTAAAAAATTAAACTAAACTAACGATAAAAAGGAAAAAAGTTATGATAATCTGTTACAACTTACAAGTACCAGTGTTATTCTTGTTTCCAAAGGTGGATGGAAGTTGGGTCTTCATTTTTTTGGTTGGTGGAAAAAAATATTATGCTACTTTTTTATTTTTAGTTTATCTCGCCTTGTTCACGTTCATTTTTCACCATGATAAATTTTAAAATAGATCAGTTTAATCAAAATCAAAACAATATTTAAAAATTTGTAAATGCAACCAAATTTCAAATCTACATCAAGAATATTATGACTTTGTATTGTGGATATTGACACTAATATTATATGGGGTCAATTGTGACTCTATAGTTAATTTTTTGTTATAAGATTATTATGAATTTTAATTAATCATTAAGTGGTTTGATAATCTATTAATTTATTATTGTTTCCATAAAAATTTGTATTCAATTTTCTACTTAAATTTATTTTCATTTGTTATGTATATCATTAAAATTAACATTTTTTTATTAGGGGTAAATAGTTTTGAAGGGACTATACCCTGTTACAAAAAGTGCTCAAAAGCCAGATAGAGCAGAAAATACAGTCCATAGTTTTGAAGGGACTATACCCTATTACAAAAAGGCTCCAAAGCCAGATAATGCAGTAAATACATCAAGTTTGGATCAACATCCAGATTATACATGAATATCCAACTATAGTTATCTGAGAAACTATACAAAAGGATCAAAACAGTGACAAAATTGCAACAAAGCAACATGAAAACAACATCCTGACAACAACAAAATAGAAAACCAGGAGTAAGGATAGTCTTCTTCACTTGTTTGCTCTGTCAATCTTTGTCCTTACATAAAAATTAACATTACCATCAACACTTCATTAAGTAAATTTGTATAATATAATAATATAATTAAACAAATGAAGTTCAAAAATATTATTATTTTTATATCGTTGTAATGACTAAATTCGTAAAACAAGTCGGACCTAAGTTACAATTGAATTCATAATAAATTCAAAATTGAAGTCATACATAAGTCACAATTTAAGTCACACTAAAATGGAAATTGAAGTCACATTAAAGTTGTAAATAAGGATGGAATTAAGTCACAATTGTAGACAACTAAAGTCACAACTAGTGTCATAATTTAAGTTGGATGTAGTGTCACAATTTAATTTGTAACTAATGTCATAATTAAAGTTGAATGTAATGTCACAATTTAAGTCAAGATTATGATCGTAATTAAAGTCATATTTTAATTCACACTTATGTTTAATGTAAAGATGATGTTAAAGACATTTATTAATTTGGGTATTGATTTGAGTACTAAAGTTATGAATTAAGTCACATATAAAGTTGTCATTTAAGTCATATTAACATCCCAATTTAGGTCACCCTAATATCCTAAGGGTAACATTAAGGGGGGACATTAGGGTGTCGTAAATTAGGATATCGGGGTGTATTTAGTGTGTATTTCTTATTCATGTCATGTAAAGTCATAGTTTATGTCACCATTATGTCATTTTCGTGACTCTCAATTTGACTTTAGGGTATGTAGTTGGAATTCGAAAAAATTATATTTGGAAACTTAATTAGTGACTTTAATTAGTCAAAATGTTGTACTATAATGAAGAATCAGCTGGATATAATAAGCGAAAGAGAGACAGTTGAGACTTGTGTTGAAATAGGATTAAATAAAGGAGCCTAAGGACAAAGTGAAAATCTAAATATGCTAAAAACTAGGGTCGGTTGACCACATGAAGTCATTGTCTAAAGAGAAATGAAAGGTCACATAGAAGAATCTAGAGCCTATAAGGGAGAAATAATTAGGCTTAAATGAACACTAAGCATATGCATCCCACTTGGAAAGCTCCTCTATATATATGAAGGAGCCCACTCATTTTCCAAAGAGAGATCCACTCCTTATGTCATATTCCATAGCCTAGATAGGGAGTCAAAAATTATAGCTCGAGGATACCTTTAGGAAATCCATTAAGACATCACTAAGCTTGGGGAAAAAATATTCATAAGGAGAATCAACCCCATAACTAGTAGAGACAACACTAGGGGAAACTACACCCCTAACAACCTAAACCGCTTTAGATCATCGTGAATGGATGAAAATATAAAGGATAAATAAAACTCACTACATGCATGAAGATGATTTGAGTCATTTCTACATCCTTGAAGACTAGTCACTCTTTGGGGGAAAGACCAAATATTTTACCATTAAGTAAGGAGGAGACCCTCCATCTACATCAAACACACTTCCCTAATAACACAAACCCACTATAGTACCTATCCCTTCATTTTTTTGAAGAGATAGATCCGAACACTAGACATAAGCCGCTAGAGACACCAACAACTAGAAAACCCATATTCAAAACTACAACACATTGCTTCAAAATCGTAGCACCCTTGCCAAGAACTGGGATTGAAATTTGTAGTCCTCTTCTTTGTAGACACCACCACATCAACTAACTCCATGCCAAAAATCAAATCTTATGATATTTTGAAATCCCTACATCATAGGTTTTAGAAAGGAACCCCTTTATGAGACCAAATATTTCTACCAAGGAAGAAGTGCAAACATTAATGAAAAACACAACCAAAAATTTACTCAACATCATGAAGAAAATCTAGCTCCTTAGTCTCGTAAAGAGAGACAAACCTTTTTGCCTCAACTAACTCACCATCTTTCTTAAGCAAAGCATCTAGAGTTGATCCAAAATTTATATGAAGAAATCCATTAGGTGAGCTAGCAAGAGCCTTAAATTTGAATTTCGGTTTCCCTCCCATTCATAATTAATAATTGTTATAGCAAATATCTTATTTTGGTAGTGACTTGTTAATTATATAGTGATAGTATTTTTATTTGAGTTTATTATTGTGTCAAAGATAGGTTTTATGTTAATGATATCACATCCCAAGTTCATGAATTTATTATTTCGGATACTTTCATATGATCGGGTGGTTTTTTCCATGATGATACAACACATTATATTTCCTTAATTTGATTTAGTCGGCATTACGATGTGTTTTTAGAATAAAACAATTATTATTAATAGATGATATTATGGATCTATATTACAGTTTGGGATTATTATTTCTACATGTTTCTCATAATACGTTTAAGTTTATTTGATTATTTAAAATGGATAATGCATTGGGTACTTTTATCTACATGTGTACGTGCATTCTCTAACTCAAGAAATGGTATCACCGGGAAAAGGCAAAAAGATGAAGAAAATGGGTATGGATAAAGAGATTTACTATGTGTGTTATAGTACATCGAAAATGATGTTAAATTGTGAGTATAAGTCATTAGTTTTCCTTTGTTGACTAAATCCATTATTAGGTGTTTCCTTGAACAAGGAAAAATTTCATTAGCCACATTTTGTGAAAAAAAGAGATTGATAACTCCAACTTCGATGAAAAACACAATATGTTACACGCTTGTCCGACGACATATTGACACTTTACGATGATGGCATGTTTACCATCATAATTACATCGTTATAATTTTTGCGTTATTGGCATGTAGAATGAATCATTAATTACATTAACAATCAAAAATTGTTAATAGGTGTTTCATTAAAAAAGGTGTTTATTGTGTGGGTAACTTGGCTTTTCGGTTATAAGAGGCCTTGTGCAACTATGTTGTTATGTTTTCCTCCATATCACATTATACCTCCTAACACCTTATTTATCCACCCTAACTTCATTATTTTCTACTCGAGTAGGGCTATATTTTTTAGGAAGCCTTATACTCATGCTCATATCACCTAGATGAGGCCAATGGTGACTTGACATATATCCATGACTTCCTACTTAGTCATGGAAGTGAGTTTGTTTATATACACATTATATTTTTTTAACCAAACCAATGTGGGATTAAATAACTTTAGCATTTTAAAATGGTTGAGCTCTCCCAACTCACCTCACTATGTATTGCACCGAGATTTAGTTTTCCACTTGACCATGTTACATCACATTGCACACGTTATACATGACATAGCTCACTTTGAGATACTTCACTAGATTTCTCGTCATCATGACTTGGAAAAAGCCAATTTGAAGATAAATACAAAGGAGATGTGTTTGTACTTAAATTTTAAAGACTTCCCATTCATCGTGCATGTGGGATATTAGAGGAGTAAGTTGCAAAAAAGAAGAAGATGTGGAATGCCTAAAACTCCACTCAGCCTCCCCACTTCAAAATGCTCCACTCAAACCCATGTGGTTGGGAAAATGAGGGAGATGGATCTAGTCAGGGGATATTTTAGCCACCCCATTAAAATAAAACAAAATATAAAAACCTTGAGTGTTGCATGATAAAAACAACAAAGGGAAAAATCTTTAAAATGAGGAATAACAAAGAAAAACATAAGCCCATATCTCGAGGAAAAAGTCGGAAAAATTCAGAGAAAGGGAAGATGAATGGTAAAGAAGGAGCTGAATTTCCCAAGAATACCTTTTTCTTTATTTCCTCATTATATAAAAATGGAAATTCATACTTGTTTGTGCATGGTGTTTGAATGGTAAAACCTCTCAATTAGTGGTCAAAGGTCTTTGGTTCGACCCCGACTCATATTGTTTTGATTATAATTGATTTAAAACCTCCACCATTCATAAACACAACAAAAAGGTAGAGAAGGATGATTTTATGCAAAATGTATGGCTTTGCTTTGAGTGGTATTGAGCAAGGCTTTAAGGGGAAAGGTTGTGTGCTCAACTCCCTCCCACCCTATACTCTTTTTATTTTGGGTTTGAAAACTTACACAAGAGTTAATGTGATGACAAAAGCTATTTGAATCAACCCATATGCAAAGGTTCATGGCTTGGCCAAATAGATAGAAGATAAAAAACTAGGAGAGATATGTTCCAAGGTTGAATCTCCCTCTCCCTCAAATGATATCTTTTGGTCAAACCGTCATCATGACTTAGTCACAAAAAGGAAAACCACTTCGTACCTAATTTTCAAATATGGATTTATCCTTGTAGGTAAAATGGATGAAGTTGAAAATTTTATAGATCATTAACTACATATTTTATGTACAAACCCTTTAAATTATATTTAAACCTAGTTTATAAAAACCAAGTTACATCTTTGATGGGTTTTATTTAAATTCCACAATCTAAGTTATGTTTTCTATTCTTTTTATGTACTTTTCTTATGAATAGAAGAATTTAATTATGATATCATTATTTCATTAAGGGAGTTATAGCCATGATGTGGAGTTAAACGTGAAGTTTGAATATATAACTATATTTCAAATATTAAACATAAGGAATGAGATTATATCCATGATGAAATCTTGTGATCATGTATATGGAAGCAAAAAATAAAGAGAGATAAACTTGTAATTGTAGACACCAATATATGCACAAACTCATTATTACATCATGCTTTTATTACACTTCTATATGTATGAGTTTTGAACCTTAAAGCTAAGTCTTAATGACATAACCCCTTCTTCTTATGGTTTATGTTGCTTGGTTTGAATGGTCTTGTGTCAATGTTCCACCCTTCTATCATGATTTTGTGTCAAGTTACAGTGATCTCTCGGTCATGTACTTCTTCAAATTTTCCCCATCTTAGGTTAGTCCAAAGCCATATAGATGGGTTAGTAACATACATCTGAGACACTGCCGCATTTGATTACGCAATTTCAATACTAAAATTGCACTAATTATCCTCTTTCCAGTCTTTTTGTTATAATTAGTGGTTTCCCACTAATTAGCTAACATTCCCCTTCATCTCGAGTCAATTAACGACACTTTGTTAATTAACTAGCTTCATACCACATCTTGGATGCCAATTAACGTCACTTTGTTAGTTATAATACTCTTTTAATTAATTAATTAACCATTATTAATTAATTAATCCTTTAAATCTCATATTTAATCAATAAACCCTCTTATTGGTTAAACCCCCTTTCAAATCCATCAAATTCTACTAATTTCCCTCTAAATCACCTGTAAATGGATTTTATAAGCTTAAAGTGATCTATTAATTAATCCAAGTTGATTAATTAAATCACCACCAACTCCCATGAGTTGTTAATATCTAATTAATATCTTCAAATCATACTCATCCCTTTCTAATTCTACTTTACCTTTATCCCATTGATAACACCCTAAACTTTACAAAGCAAATAGTATGACTAACTAGGAAAGGCTAACACCATTGCCACCTATAGTCAAGCTCTAAGTCTAGGAATGATTCATCAATGATCAAATCTTAAAATCATGCTAAGAATGTAAACTAAATGGAATTAAACACTAATCTACAAAGCATCCTTACTATGTATTGAATTGTTAAACTAACAAAGACCTAAATAGATCTAAGAGGGCAATCAAATCAAATTGGATTGTTGTTACTCCAAGAAAGGTGAAATGGTCTCTCCAAATGACTACAAGATCATATTAGATACCCATCTACTAACCCCATTGAAGACTTTAGGCAAGGATTGAGCTTGGCTATAAATCATATTTCTTATATGAGATGCAAATCAAAGCATGGTGTAAAATTTAAGGGTAGATACTTAGTCCTTTTTATAGTTTTTCCTTTGAGGAAAACTAGCATCTTGGTGCATGTGGGACTAAAAGTACAAATTAGATTAAGAATTTCTAATCATGATTAATCTTTGTTAATCACAATTAGTGAATTAACAAGTGATTAAGATGTGAGGAGCCTTAATCAACCACTTAGGGTCAATTAGGAGGCTAGGATAAGCTTTTGAAGCTTGTTGAGATGTTGTGGAGGGAAATGGGGTGATTTTGAATGGTTGGAAGAGGGGTTTGAGCCAATAATAGGGTATATTGACCAAAACAAGGGCAAAATAGGCTTAATTAGCTAATAATCACTAATTGTCTGTTTGGAAGAGGATTTTGACTTACGATTTGTCGTAAAGTGGCATCCTAAATGCGAAAGAGGTTAGGCAATCAACAATGTGTTGTTAATTGGCCAAAATGGTAAGAAACGTTAGTTAATTAGTGGAAATCACTAATTATAATGGAATTGGTAAGAATGAGAGTGATTTGTGTGTGTTTGGCAATAAGATTGCAAAAAAATAGGTGTCTACATTTGCCCATGTTTGAGGTGAAGTAAGTGACTTCACTTAAAATATAGTAGACAAACATAAGCAAGTAAATTTTTGAAGAAAAATTAGTAGAATGAAGGATGCCCCCTTGAGTGTTAATGGGGTGATAGAAGAAGTCAATCAACAATCGAAAATATGATTGAAACAGATAGAAGAGGTCAAGACAGAGGCATAAACATGGTTGTTTATTGCCCAAGGTGATTTGGAAGAAAAATTAATAGTGATAATAAATGATAATGGAGAATATAGGACAAGCCCAATCTTTGCATCCAATCTTTCAATAAGAAAATTTTTGTATCATTTTTCCCCTAGATCTACATCATCAACCTTTATGGAAACAAACAAAAGTGTAAGATAACATGAAAAGCTAAATTACTAACATTTGTTCATTGCTAAAAATATGTAACTCCATGCAACATACATAAAGTAATGCAATACAAGAAAGTAAAACGATGCTTAACTCCATGCAATATACACAATGTAATGCAATACGAGAAAGTAAACCAACTAACCTAACAGAGAAACCAATACAATCACACATACTCAAACAAACAACATTCAAGACAGTTGCACTAATGTTTTTATTATCAAGCTTCAGTTCCCGAAATGTTCATGTTGTAATGACAAGGGTTAAAAATTGCACCCCAAGCAAGGATACATGCAAGGGGAATAACAAAGGACACAAGTAGTCCCATGGAAATCATTCGTGTGATATGACACAGTCTCTGAGTAACTCATTGTTGCATGGGAGTACCATATTAAGCAAGCCAACTTTGTTAATGGAGGTAGATCACAATGATCTCGCAAATCATTTGAGACAAGAACAAGCAAGAACCTAAGAAATATGTTTTTATAGGACAAATTTTGATGTTTGAGGACAATGTATTTGATACAGGCTTTAGCTGTATGCATGTCATTTACCAATTTTTGAAAAATTGAATTTTTGCAATTTTTTTGGATTTTTAATGATTTTACCAATTTTTTTGAAAAAAATTAGGTTTGTTTGATTTTTTATTTTATTTTTACAGAAGAAAATATTATATAATAAATAACGAAGTCGTGGGACATCGCTAAAAGTCACCATAAGGCAAAAATATGCCCCAGGTAGTAGAAAAGGCCGTTGGGAAGCAAAAACATGCCCTAGCGTGGCAAAAATGGGCACAAAAATAATTATTTATTAAAAATAATCATCACGGAAAGTTTTAGAAGAATGTAGAAGAACCACAACGGCTCTAGGGTGCCTTGGGGGTGAGAAACACGTCACGAGGGGGTAAAAATGGGTATATAAGCCATCGCGGCCAATTCATTCACCACATTCACTTACCATTTTACTACTGATTGGAGCTCTAACCTACGAGACAAGATGGCGAGGGTGCATAGCTAGAAACACCATGCAGATCATGTGAGAGGCTATAAAGACTTCCAACAGATGGCCCACAAGTACAAAAAGTCAAACTCTACCCTTTGTCAAATTAAAGCGTTTAATTTTGGGTAAAAATGTATTAATTAGGGTTATTTAGGGTTAAAAATTATGCGGTGTGGCCCTTGGGGCACTCCACGTACTCATGGGGTGTGCCTATGCTCATGCATGTGTGAGTGTGGGCATGTTTGTACATCAAGTGGGGCACTCATGCATTCTTGTTCAAGTGTAGTGTGGGCACGCTTGTGTTAGCGCCAAAAAGAAGGGTGCATATGTAAAGTTTGCTAAGCGGGGCGGGGGGCACACATGCACCTACATAAGGAGAAACACACCTATGCATGGAGATTGTATTAATGGAAAAAACATTGGGTGCCCCTACGTATGGATGGGGGTGCCTATGCACTAGGGGGTGCGCTAGTGCCACCGGGGGCGTTAGTGCACAATAGACACTTTTAGAATGCCCCCCAAATGAGTTCTATAGATTTTATTTTCTAAGGAAAAGTCATTTGGTGTGATCCACATAACATTGAACTTTCCCCAAGGTGTGGGACCTTGCAAATGGAAAAGCTCTCCAGATTAAAGGTTGGTTCCTATTCCTCTGTTTAGGTGCATATGTGAGAACTTGCAGAGGATCTATCTCTATACCTAATCTAAAATTTTCCAAGGAGACAAGGATAAAAGGGATATAAGAAATAAGAAATGACTAAACTACAAGGTGATGCACCGAAGGAATGATGAACATTAGTTTTGCTGATAGACACAAACCAACAAAATACATACAATAATCAAGCACAGATAACTAGATTTATAATGAAAGACTAGATGCGAGCAGAAGAGACAGAAAGGATCTAGAATTGATCACAAACGTGTTTTATTGCTCTGTAGATTGATACAATGCATTACAAAACAGCCAGGAGGCAAGAACATACTGCAATTTTAATGGAAGGCCTAAACTCCATGAATTCCTTTGCTAGAAGGAAAAGGGAGCCTGCAAAACAAAAGAATGTCCAACCCTTTACAACGAGTCCCGAGCCTGTATTTATAGATTCGATACAGACGGGAGAAAAAGAAAGAAGTGGGAAAACAACTCCAAGCTCAACCACCACTATTTAATGTCTCCCATAAAATTTGTTCCAAATCTGTCTTGACTGCATCAAATCCTTATTCGGCGCCTCGAAGGAGGAAGAAGCGGCGGAGCAGATCGAATCCAATCTGGTTGTTGAGGCAAGAAGATCTTGCATTAAAGGCCCAAGATGTTTCTCCATTTTTCACCTACCAAGCCCGAAAAATATTTTTTATCTTTTCATGGCGTAGAGGATGATGAGATGCTTCCAATGGTGTAAGATTTGTAATATTTTGAGCCGTGAGTCGAAAGATATGCCCCTTCGAAGTTTGTGTCAGGTCTTTACAAATGGGTGGGAAAACAATTTGAAAAATGGAACTCCTTTTAATACGGGGCACGTGATAGCGATTTAGGGCAAAATTGGGTTCATGGGGTTTGTGATTTATCTTTTTCCCCCTTTTCCGCAAAAAAATGCAAAACTCAGAAAACTCCCGCAGCCCCGACGCTCCGCTTGGACACGTGGCACCCTTTGGTTGGTTGGGGAGATGCGCTTCAATTTTTATCTCTGTGTCTTTTGACAAAAGGAAAATTTTCACCTTTTCTTCCGACTCCCGCTTTGACCTTGACTCGGGCTCAAACGCTGAATTTTTCCTTTGGGCGGAGTTGCGGCCCATTTTACAACTTTTACACCTTTGGAATAATAAGGGGCAAAAAACCAACTTTCCCCCGATGGCCCACTTTAGCGCTACTAGTTTAGGCTTTCCACATGGCACTTCCTCCACTGCATGCCTAATTTCTATATTTAGGTTAAGTCCTTTGCTCGGCGGGGTCATATTTCTTAACTGGGACAAGCATCATTCGACACTTGGCCTCTCTCCGATCCTTGAATTAATGTCTGCACTCTCTTCATGCCGCCCCATGCATTAACTATTCAACCGACTCTGCCCCTTTTTAGAGACTGGACACGTGGAGGCACCACGCTTGCTTGAAAGCTCGATTCGAAATTTTCCTTTGAAGGAGCGTCGAGTTGACACTTGGCAAGCCCCCGTAGGTCTGTGGAATTTTCAACGATCCCTTTTATCCTTTTGGACTCTGGGCCATGTGGAGAGCTCGCGCTCATTTGGGTCTCCACCTTTGGACTAACTCTTGGAGATGCGCCAAGCTGACACTTGGCAACCTCTGCTTGCACTTTATACTTAGCCAATTTTGGACTCTTTCCTGAATGGTTTTGAGCCCGAAAACTTCAAAACTTCACCATTTTTTCCCCTTCTTACTCTTGGTTCCTCTGCAACACTGCCCCTTCTTTTCTAACCCCGCTCTTCCATTTTTGAGTCTACTTGTGACCTATTTACAAGATCTGAACGAGTTTTCTCAGGTTCTTTCTATGTGGGTCATGGTTGATCCAATATTTTCCTGGGGCAAAATATGGATAACAATTTGGTGACTCACAGGGGTATCTGCTTGCTAGATGAAAAGACCAATTGCCTTGTCATAATCGTTGGGCATGGAGTCGAAAAAACAATGGTTTGATACTGATTCTACCTCTGATTCATGAGCTCTAGTTGTTTGCACTCTCAATTTTCATAAGAAATCTTGAAACGAAGGTTTCTGAGAGTAGAAAATTGTTTTGACCTGGGCTTCATCTGTCTCTCTGAATGGACTGCATAAGAGCAACAAAACAACACCACAACTATATACAAAATTTTAAATCATACATACTCCAAATAGAACATGTAGAGCATGCAAAGCACTTAGGAGAAAAGCAACCTAAACTACAACAAGACAATGTGCACAAGCACTTAGAGGAAAAGAAATTAACTAATATGTACAAGGTGATAACCTTCCTTCTAGTAGCAGTGTTTAAGATAGATTCCATTTACTGGAATCTGCAATTCCTCACCATCCAACGTAGACAATTGGAAAGCATTGCTACTTTTACATCTTGTGACCATGTAGGGGCCACTCCAAATGGCATCAAACTTGGAATGCCTTCCTAGTTTTTCCCGATCTGCATCCCATTTCAAAACTAGGTCTCCTTCCTAGAAGGTCCTTATTTTTTCCTTCTTGTCAAAGCATCTCTTGATTGAGGCCTGATCCTTCTCTATTGCTTGGAGTGCATGCTCTCTGGTTTCTTCCAATTCTATCAACTTCGCATACCTAGCCTCCATCTAGTTCAAATTTAGACATCTCTAGCTGCTTCACGAGCTCCAATGCTTGGCAACTCAAGTGATATAGGCAACACTGCCTCTTTCCCATAGACAAGTTTGAATGGAGAGCTGCTTGTAGATCTCTTGGGTGTTATCCTATCAGCCCATAAGGCCGATTTGAGATTTGTGTGCCAGGTTCTCTGATTTTCATCAAGAGTTCTTCTGATGATCTTTAGCAGGTTCTTGTTTGTGGACTCAACTTGGCCATTACCTTGAGGGTAATAGTTTGATGAAGTGCTCAAGTAAGTCCCATTCTTAACAACCCATCCTATGATCTTGGAACCTATGAATGCCAATGCATTGTCTAATATAATGGTGGCTGGCACTCCAAATCTGGTCACTATCCCTTCATAGAAATCTAGTATACTAGACTCATTAGCTTCCTTGAGTGCCACTGCCTCGGTCCACTTGGTGAAATAGTCTTGTTGCTGTCAGAATCCATTTGTGGCCTTGGCTCGAATTTGGATTGATGACTCTAATGAAGTCCAATCCCCATTGCATGAAAGGTTGGTCGACTGAAATTGGGTGCAATGGAAGTGTTGCTAACTTTTCTTTGCCTTTGAAGAATGCACAATTCTTACACTTTTTGATCCATGCATAACAGTCACTAAACACTCTAGGCCAATAATAACCCACCTTCATGATCTTGAGTGTTGTCACCCTTGGAGAAAAATGGCCTCCAACTGCTTCAACATGGAATTCTTGTAACACTCTCTCAACCTGATCTATCTCAATGCATCTCAACAGAATGCCATTGATGTCTCTTTTGAACAAGACACCATCAATAAGAACATATGGGATGGCTTGTAGTCTGAAATGTCTCCTTTTTCTTTACTCATCCCATGAGGACACATGCTGTTTGAAGGAAGTGCACCATGTCTTGAGTCCAACAAGGAGTAGGTACATCATTATTTCCTTCCTCTTGATTATCCTGTAGAACAAAAACAACCTCCTTTTCACTGTTTGCTTCATCTTGTTGACCTGAGGCTAGTTTTTCACACAACCCCTTCCCACATGGACCAGCTTAGTGACCTTGATCTCAATGTCATATTCCATGACATGAGTGATCCATCCTGCACGTTTTTCATTCAGATCCTTGCTGAGAAGGAATTCTTAACTCCCGCATGGGAGACCAACAATTGATTTTATTATTTAAAATCGATGCTTAAACTTCTTTAATCCTCTTATTACTACCAGGACTTGCTTTTCAATGAAGGAGTATCTCACTTCATAGTCTTCCATACCTTGACTGAAGAAAGCAATTGGTATTCTATACCTTTTTTTCTACTGAACTAAGATTGCAAAAATTGTGTCACTGCCACCAAAGGCATACAGTATGAAGTCTTTAGAGAAATCTAGATTCACGAGAGTTGGGGCTTGTGATATAGCTTCTTTGATGGCCTCAAAGCTTGCCTTTCCTTCAGCTTGTCCACCTAAATGCTAAGCTCTTCTTCAACATCAACGTTATTGGCTTAACAAGGGCAACAAAGTTTGGTACAAACCTCATGGACAAAATTGATTTTTCCTAGGAAGCTTTGAAGAGCTTTCTTGTGGCTTGGAAATGGCAATGCTCTTATTGCTTCAACTCTCTTCAAGTCAATTGCCAATCCTTCCTTTGATACAATATGGCCTAGAAGCCTACCCTCATGGGCCAAGAATATGCATTTTTTAGGGTTCAATGATACCCCAAAACTCCTGCATCTTCAAAACACCTACCTTAGGTGGAAAAGGTGGTCTGCACATTTTTGGAAAACATTATAATGTCATCCAGATAGATCAGTACTATTTTATTAATCAGTCCCTTTGAATTCCATATCCATTGCCCTTTGAAAAGTGGCTTCGCATTGACAATCCAAATGGAATTTTTCTATAGGCATAGGTGCCCCATTTGGTGGTGAAAGTTGTTTTGAATTGATCATCTTCTTTCACCATGATCTGGTTGTACCCTGAGTAGCCATCTAGGAGAGAGAATCTCTCTGATCTAGACACCACTTGCAAGATCTGCTCCATTGAAGGGAGTGGGTAGTGATCTTTGAGGGAAGCTCTGTTCAAGTCTCGAAAATCTACACACAACCTAATCTCTCCATTTTTCTTCCTGACTGGGACCAAGTTTGCAACCCAACTTGAGTGTTTGATTGGAAATATGATACTTGCCTCTATCAACTTGTTTAGCTCTTTCTTCATTAGAGGCTCAATGTGTGGATTGACTAGTCTCTACTTTTTCCTGATGGGCTGAGCAACTGGATCTAGTTCGATTGTGTGTTGTGCTAGCTTTGGATTGAACCCTCTTAGGTCTTCATAGCTCTAAGAAATACATCTAGAAATTCTTGGCAAAGTTGTATGAATTCATACCTTTCTTGCTCGGTGGCCACTTTGCCAATTTGAAGTGTTTTTCCTTCTCCAACTAGGGATTGACTCTGAATCTTCTCCTTTGATCTATGTTAGCCTTCTCTTTTCTAAACTGATCATTAGGATTGAAGATAGACTCCAATGTCACTAAGCCTTTGGGAAGCTTGTTTGTATGCAGCTGTACTATTTGATTCCCGTATTGCTTCTCTAATTTGTTTTGATTTCTAGCTGAGAATTCAGCTTCTTCTTGTAAAAATTAATGATCTGTTGATCATTCTCGAACACCTACCAACATGTGTTGTTATCTGGCACTACTTGCCCTCACAACTATATGGATATGTGGTTGTTCTTTGTCTCTTTTGATGTTGTCAACCACATCAAACGTTGCTCCAACTGCTGCAAGCCTATCAACAGCTTTGTTCTCCTTCCTGGGTATGGACACAATGTTGAAGGCCTCAAAATCCTCCATGAGATCCCATACCCTACTCTTGTAGTTCTTGAGTAGGTCATTCTTGACAGCATTAAGTCCTCTGACTTGATTGGCAACCAATTCACTGTCACCAAACACTTGCAAGTTCTTGATTCCTAGCTTCCTTTCCCAATGAAGACCATGGACCAAAGCCTCATATTCAGCAGTGTTATTTGAGCAAGAAAACTGAAATCTGAAGGCTAAATAATATTTCATACCTTTGGGGGACACAATCATAGCTCCTCCTCCAGCTCCTTGTCTACTCCTTGAGCCATCAAAGAACAATTTCCATACCTCATTGTCATCTTTATATTCTGGCTTAATTAGGTCAGGAAGAGGATGATTCTCTTCATGTAGATAATAGACACCTAGCTCAGATTCTTCCATCTCCTTATAGGGGTCAAAAGCATGTCTTTTTTTGGCCCACTCATCGAGAGTCAAGTCTGGGATACATCCCACCTTGGTATCTACTTCACAAGTGCTTAGGAGGTCTTCTTGATCAAAAGTTTGAGTAGTTGGCATTGATTGGGCTAGGCACATAAGATTCAATATGATAATCAACAATGGGCTTAGATATGATTGTGGCCTTTACCCCATACCTTTTTCTAAAGAGCATATGTGACCAATCAAGCAGAGATAGATAGCCTCCAATTTTGGTAGTGAAG
Organism: Taxus wallichiana var. yunnanensis; assembly: GCA_018340775.1. NCBI lineage: Eukaryota > Viridiplantae > Streptophyta > Pinopsida > Cupressales > Taxaceae > Taxus > Taxus wallichiana. The sequence continues at coordinate 482,328,920 of CM031242.1, read as the reverse complement.
TCCTGGACAAACACAAAGCAAAATGTGGTGGTAAATCTATGATTGATACGTTCTGCAAAACAATCACATTAGGGGGCAGTATGTAAGAGTGAGGCTTAGATCCTTGATGATTCCAATAGTTTTCACTGTTGTCCCATCTAATTGCACTACCCCTCTAGAGATGACTTCATATTGGAGACCCAATTGATCAGCTATTTGCTTGGGCATTACAGAACTACTTGCCCCAGAATCAATCATACAATTGTGCACCAATTTGTCTCCAATAATCAATGAAACATAGAATGGAGGAGGTCTCAGGTTCTTACCTTGTTGTTCTCGATGGTTTTCCCCATGTTGAGCTGTATTGGTAAGCACTTTCTCTTGCTAGTTAGGGGTGTGATTTGAGCTTGACCAATTTTGTATAGCAGTTTGCAATAGATCCTCTCGCTGAATGGCCAGTGACTCCCATAGTGAAATGTTCACACTTGTCCTCTTCATTTTCTCAATGATGTTGAATGAGCTATCCTTTTGCTGCCCCTTCCTGCACACATTTTCTCTTACACCTGGGCTGTTACAACCGGTGCCTGAGTAGGTCTGGAAGGTGGCTTGGATTGACTTTGCACATTGGGAGTTGTATTTTGAATGCCAATACCTTGCTGAGCAATGGAGGGTTGAGGATCACCTGAGCTTGGTGAATGTCCTTCTCCAATATTTCTCCTCTTAGACCATGTATTGGCAGCTATACTTTGAGAAGGAGTCTGATTCATTCCACATAAGTCTTCAGCTTGCCAATTGACAAGCATAGTTTCGTTTGGGGTCCCTCTAGCTGAGCTTCTCCTTGCTTGACTTTCTTCGTGGCTAGGTTCTTGTGACACACCAATGGTTTGCACCATCAGAGCCTGATTTAATGCACCATTGAAGCACATCGACTGATTATGTGGTTGATTACATGGGAAACACCATTCATACTCTTGTGCCATGTTATTCGTGTTGGAACCAATCCCCTTGATGTTGAAACTATGTTTGGGTCATATGACCTGAAAGGTCTAGCAACTTGAGGTTTCCCTTGGTGTTGACTCTAATTTATAGCCTGGCCGGTGGTCTATTTTATTGATATGGGGTCTGGCCTGATACTGAGCTTGGGGCTGATATGGCCTAGAACTCTAAGCCTGCTATCTTTTGATGGTTACTAGCTCATTTCCCAGGTTTTCAGTTGTTTCATCACTTCCTGAAGCTCCTTTGAGGTGTTAGATGATGAAGTGGAGGCTTCAATTGAACTTTGACTCTTGGGGTGGGTATAGGAGCTAATGTGGGTGTTTGGTTGGTACTTGGGTTTCCTAACTTGGGGTAAAGGGGCATGGATGGCCTAGGGGTAAGTTTTCCAGCCTGAATCAAATGGTTCTCAACTCCTATGGAAAGGCTATAGGCTACAGGTAAGGTTGTGCCCCCCATTGACTGAATCATCAAAGAAATATCAGAATTTAAAGCCCTAAGAAAGTATAAGAAGGCACCTTCATTAGTGGGCTTTACTATTGTTGGAATCCTGTCCCAGGTCCATTGAAATCTGAGGTTGAAATCCATCAGTTGCTCATTCGGGGCTCTCTTGATTGTTGTCAGTTGCTCCAACAAAGACAAGTTATCACCTTTTTCTCCAAACTGGTTGTGAAGAGTTATGCACAGTTGGTTCTAGTTTTGAATAGAGCCTAGCTTCAAGGCTCCTAAACCATTGTGAAGCTTTACCTTTGAGTGAAGAGGCTAGCAACTTGACTATAATATCCATCTCATGGATCTCATGGATTGTATATACATTTGTAATATCTTGGACATGGTCACTAGGAGAAGTCTGGTTTTCCCAAAGTGAAATATGGGATGCTCTTTAATGCTGCAATCGGACCGGATTTTGTGCATTCATGGCGAGTGGGCTAACTGCTGCCAGTGAAGTTGACATAAGGATTTGGCTGAGCCATTCTTGATCGGCCTGAGTACCCTTCTTGTTTGAAAGAACGACCTACTAGGAGGAGGTGTTGATAAGGCTCTATTTGGGGGAGATGGAGACCTCTGGCTCTTCTTTCTTTTCCTTCTATCTGGAGACAAGTGTATGTGTACAAATTGTCCTTCCTCTCTTATTCTAGACCTTGTTTGTATCCTTCTCATGAACTTGCTTAGACTGCTGAAACCAGTGGATTTGTTTCTTTTGGAGTCACAGATGTACAATTTTAAAACTTCTTAAAAGTTAGAATCACAACAAGTGCACATCAATCTTACTGTAATAAGATGGAGACTTCTCTATCCCACCGGGCATGCCAAAACTATTAGTGCAAAATCACAGCACCCCCAAATGAGTTCTATAGATCTACTTTTCTAAGGCAGAGTCATTTGGTGTGATCCGCATAACATTGAACTTTCCCCAAGGTGTGGGACCTTACAAATGGAAAAGCTCTCCAGATTAAAGGTTGGTTCCTATTCCTCTGTTTAGGTGCATACGTGAGAACTTGCAGAGGATCTATCTCTATACCTAATCTAAAATTTGCCAAGGAGACATAGGATAAAAAGGGATATAAGAAATAAGAAATGACTAAACTACAAGGTGATGCACCAAAGGAATGATGAACATTAGTTTTGCTGATAGACACAAACCAACAAAATACATACAATAATCAAGCACAGATAACCAGATTTATAATGAAAGACCAGATGCGAGCAAAAGAGACAAAAAGGATCTAGAATCGATCACAAACGTGTTTTATTGCTCTGCAGATTGATATAATGCATTACAAAACAGCCAGAGGCAAAGAACATACTACAATTTTAATGGAAGGCCTAAACTCCATGAATTCCTTTGCTAGAAGGAAAAGGGAGCCTGCAAAACAAAAGAATGTCCAACCCTTTACAATGAGTCCCGAGCCTGTATTTATAGATTCGATACAGATAGGAGAAAAAGAAAGAAGCGGAAAATAGCTCCAAGCTCAACCACCACTATTTAATGTCTCCCATAAAATCTGTTCCAAATCTATCTTGACTACATCAAATCCTTATTCGCACCTCGAAGGAGGAAGAAGCGGCGGAGCAGATCGAATCCAATCTGGTTGTTGAGGAAAGAAGATCCTACATTAAAGGCTCAAGACATTTCTCCATTTTTCACCTACTAAGCCCTGAAAAATGATTTTTTATCTTTCCATGGCGTAGAGGATGTTGAGACGCTTCCAACGGTGTAAGATTTGCAATATTTTGAGCCTTGAGTCGAAAGATATGCCCCTTCAAAGTTTGTATCGGGTCCGTACAAATGGGTGGGAAAACAGTTTGAAAAATGGATCTCCTTTTTAATACGGGGCACGTGGCAACTAGATTAGGGAAAAATCGGTTTGCATGGGTCCGTGATTTATCTTTTTCCCCTTTTTCACAAAAAAATGCAAAACTCAGAAAACTCCCACGGCCCCGACGCTCCGCTTGGACACGTGGCACCCTTTGGTTGGTTGGGAGATGCGCTTCAATTTTTATCTTTGTGTCTTTTGACAAAAGGAAAATTTTCACCTTTTCCTCCGACTCCCCGCTTTGACCTTGACTCGGCTCAAACACTAACTTTTTCCTTTGGGTGAGTTGCGGCCCATTTTGCAACTTTTACACCTTTGAATAACAAGGGGCAAAAACCAACTTTCCCCGATGGCCCGCTTTAGCGCTACTAGTTTAGGCTTGCCACGTGGCGCTTCCTCTATTGCCTACCTAATTTCTATATTTTGGTTAAGTCCTTTGCTCGTGGCGGGGTCATATTTCTTGACCTGGACACGTGGCGGTCTGACACTCATTTGGAAACCCTCTCTCAATTTGATCCTTGAATTAGCGTCGTTCAGACACTTGGCACTCTCCACCGGTTTGCCTCATGCATTGACTATTCAATCGACTCTGCCCCTTTTTGAGACTGACACGTGGAGGCACCGTGCTCACTTGAAAGCCCGATTCAAAATTTTCCTTTGAAGGAGCATCGAGTTGACACTTGGCAGCCCCGTAGGTCTGTGGACTTTTCAATGGTCCCTTTTATCCTTTTGGACTCTAGGCCACGTGGAGAGCTCACGCTCATTTGGGTCTCCCTTTGAAATAACTCTTGGATATGTGCCAAGCTAACACTTGCGACCTTTTCTTGCACTTTATACTTAGCCAATTTTGGACTCTTTCTTGAACGGTTTTAAGCCCAAAAAACTTCGAAACTTCACCATTTTTTCCCCTTCTTGTTTATGGTTCCTTTGGGCACTTTGCTCCTTCTTTCTAACCATGTTATTCCATTTTTGAGTCTACCTACGACCTATTTACAAGATTTGAATGTGTTTTCTTAGGTTCTTTCTATGCGGGGTTCATCAGTGTTCTTGTTAGTTCTTGTCGGCGACATGCATATACATTGCCTTCGACAAGACAAGTACACGATTCCCAATGGGTCTCATTGGAGTGATTCACGACCTACTTTAGGGAGAGGTTTACTGTTGGGGTTAGTGTATACTAGCTCATTTATACATTGATTTACATTTGATATCTTACCACGACATAGGTCATGGGTCCCTGCCACTACTGCTAAGTATGGGCCTGGGACCATATTGCGATAGGACGTCCTACTGGAGCATTAAGAGCTTGGGCCCTTAGAGAGCCTTCCGTCATGGGTTGGGTTCCAGATGGAGATGACATTCATGGTCACATGGGAGATAAAGACTAATACATGTAAGATTTTGATGAGGTATAACCTCGTATGATCACATGACGACCATACGGAGTTGTATCATTGGCCTCAGGGTGTAGTTGAGTTGAGCACTGTTGTAGTGGATCATTTCATCCTCTGGAGCAGGAGCCATATCATGGAGTGGTAAAAAGTGGACCGGGTCCAGTGTCAGTTTTGGTCTCATCCAGAGGATTCCTAGTGATGAGATGTGGTATGCATGCAAATACAAATAGGCCTTCCATATGGAGCCTCAGATTAGGCTTGTCCAAGCTCGCACTAGCTTTTTACAGGTGGTTTCACAGCCTTGGGTACAACGGGAAAAGATAGTAGATCTAGGGACAACCCCTGATTATGTAGCATGGTATGCGACAGTGCTACCACGAAGATTGACCATACCACAAGAGGTATTGGATGGAACAACACACGAAGGACATGGTCCATATCCTGGGGCACATGCACGAACTCGGGCACGTGCACATCCACGGGGAGGATCACAGATAGGAGTACCGGGACAATGTGTACTAGTCCAATAGCTGGTTTTAGTGTCGTAACATGTAGTGGTGTAGCCACATGTAATGGCACCACAGATGCCCCTTCAGGTTCCATTATGGGCACCATTACAAGCACCTCCATCACCCCCTCACATGAGTCCATGACACAGTCCACCAAGAGGTGGAGGAGATGGTGGGGGTGGTGAGGAGATGGAGGAGGATTTTTAGGACTTACGGGTTGGTGGCGAGGTGGTTGCCTTGTAGCAATAACTACTGAGGTGGTGACGATTCTACGACTCCAAGGTTACAACCGAGAGGTACTGAGGCCATTACTCAAAGAGACCAAACTATTACAGAGAGAGACTAGGCTATCATAGAGGGGGATCATCTCAAGACATAGTGAGATCAAGCTAGGACAAAGAGAGTATAGGCTTTGGTACTCGAGTGAGATCGGGTGATTGCAGAGAGTTTACGGTTGTAGGTAGAGAGGGATTAGCTAGTGGCCGAGCGGGCTCAATGGACGATATACATGGTCGGGGTGACAGAGAGTGTGATGTTCTACTGTGGGCATCTTCAACATCTAGGATGTACGACATACTACAAGATACGATGAGAGCTAGTGGTAAGGCCTCCTACTACAAGGCATTATACCACCGGTCATCCCAGGAGCCAGAGGGGTTACCCCTTTTTACCAATTAGACATTAGTAGGTCCAGATCTAGATCCCAGAGGACCTCAATCAGCCAGATCAGTTCAATAGCCTCTGATGTAGCAGAGTGTAACGGCCTCTGTAGGACCGTCACATAAGTAGTTTTCTCCGTAGGGCCCTAGACCAGCAAAGTCCCAAGCAGGCGCGAGAGTCAAGAGATGGCTCTCTTATTGATATATTAGATGTATATTTTTAGTGTATTGCCTCGATATGAAGACATGCTTTTATACGAATGTATATGTATTTTTTTATCATGCCTCATGATAAAGGCACATTTTTGACATGTGTACATTATATATTATTTTTTATTATGCCTCGTGATGAAGGCACCTTTTTGTATAGATTCCCATGATGGCTCATTGTATCAGATTAAAGTAACATTCAATCTAAGTAAGCAAGTGAATCCAACTTAAAGTACACAATACGAAAAAATAATGCAACTAAAACCATATAAACCAACAACTAAAAGTAAGCAAACTACTACTTTGTTTTTGTGGGACAATTTTGGGATGTTTTTATTGTTTTTGGTATTATCTCGAGATAATTTTCTATTGTTTTGGAGTTTTCTATGAAACGTATTTGAATGTTTTGAGTTTTTCAAAAGGTTATACAAATGTTTTTGATGTTTTCTAAGAATTTTTCAAGCTAAAATGCAGGAAGCGAAGAAACGTGATGCCCCACTTTAGATGAGATATCTGAGGAGAATGACACGTGTTATATGTAAGAAGTAACGATGCAAAGTTGCCCCAACGCGAGATGGGTTAATTCAAAGTCAAACTCTTCACATTCAAAGGTAGAATCAATGGATCAGGAAAAGAGGGATATTCTCACAAGGGACTCAAAGCGAAGGAAAAGATCGCCTTCGAACAATGGACCCTCCAATGGCACCGAAACCAATTTTCACCAAAGGACTGTTCAAAGTGTCACCATTGTGTGGTTTTCACTATTGGGCCTTTGTTTATTTCTCTTTTCCTTTTCTACTCTATCTATCTATATATATATATATATATATATATATATATATGCTTTTATGATATTTTAGAGACCCCATACTTAAGCATAGAAGTGCTTAAGATGCATTGCGTTCATGGGTTCTCAAAGCTATTGGCTATCTGAAAAGCAAGCTTATAGGCACCTGAACCAAACTTGGCACCCACAACATATGGTTGTATCCAATTAGTCTCAAACTTCCCTTTTTCTCTCGATCCTTATTGGTGTTCTTTTGATTCTCTTTTAACACCAAGTCTCTTACCTCAAATTGACGAGGTATGACTCTTTTATTGTATCTTTTTCGAACTTGATCCTGATACACTTTAAGGTGATTGAGGGCGCGAAGGATTTTCTCTTCTAAGAGCTCCAACTCTACTAGTCGAGCTACTATGTATTCATCCTCTTCATTCAGGTAATCCCTTAGCTCGATACACAAAGAGGGGATCTTGATCTCTAGAGGTAGGACGACTTCCGTCCCGAATACTAAGGAGTATGGAGTGGCACTTGTAGGGGTGCAGATAGATGTTTTGAATGCTCGAGAGGGTAGGGTGAATCTATAGATGCCAATTACGACCTGTGGTATTCACCATCTTCTCCATAATGCGAATGAGGGTTTTATTAGAAGCTTGACTTACCCATTACCTTGAGGGTAATAAGGGGTGAAAACTTGAGGGAGATTTAAAAGTGTTTGCAGAGTGATTTCACAGTTTTATTTTTAAATGACTTACCATTATCAGTGATAATAACAGAGGGGATACCATATCGACAAATGATATGGTTCATTATAAATTTAGAGATTTGGGGAACTTCCTGTAGGTGAGTGGAACATCCTCTTACCCATTTTGTGAAGTATTCGAGAATAATTATAATGAACTTGTGGCCATCCGAGGAGACAAGGTTAAGTTTTCCTATTAGATCGAGACCCCACTTTGAGAATGACTAGGGTGTTGTGATAGGTTGCAAGGATTGCATTGACACATGTATCAAGTTGTCATATTTCTGAAAATCCACGAATTTCTTCACCTATTGACATCATTCATGCTCCATTGTAGGCCAATAGTAGCCTACTCGAGTATTTTCTTCATATGGATGATCCCATTAGTATGAGCTCCACAAATGCCTTCATGCACCTCCTTGATTGCTTGGATGGACTCGTCTAAATTTAGATAACGCAACAGATTCTTGTCGTAGCCTCGATAGAAGAGGGTGCCCCCAAGTAGGGTATAATGGGCTATACGTTGGATGAGGTTGCACTTTTCAAAGACAGAAATGTTTGTAGGAAAGGTTCCATCATGGAGGTAATTAAAGATTTCAACATACCACGGGAAAATGGACCAACAACATCACACACCAAACAGGACTCTAGCACATCATATGTTTGGCGTTTGTAGCTACTCTCAATGAAGAATGGCATATCATTGTTCCCTGGTGGAATACTCAACATGGACCCTATTGTAGCCATAACATCAGCTAGCTCTATTTTGTGCTCATGGTATTTGTTGAAATGTGATCTATTCAAAGAACTCCTTTAAAGAATCAACCATTCTTTTGTATGGAAGAAGTTTTTCATCTTTTACCTTGTATTCATCTGTGACTGTTTTATAATGAGCATTAAATCACCAATGCAATTGACTCATTTGATATCCCATTTAATGGTCGGCTTCATCCTGCAATGAGAGCCTCATACTCTGTTATATTATTCATGCATGGGAACCTAATTCGAACACCTATGGAATCAAGACTCTCGTAAGAGTGATCAACACAACTCCAACACTTGAACCATGAAAGGTAAAGGAGCCATCAAAGTATAGTTTCCATTTGATAGATTCTTTGAGGTACATTATGGATGCATCTGGTAGTTCCAGACTCAAAGGTTTGGTACCTACTAGTGGAGCTTCTACTAGCTGATCTGTTAGAACCCGTCTTTTCACTAAATTTTGATGTACGTACTAAATTTCAAACTCATTTAGTAAGATGATCCAATCGGCCATATTTCCTGTTAGTGCGGGCTTTGACAATAAGTATTTTAATGGATCCACCTTTGAATTAAGCTTGACTTTATTGTTAAGTAAATAGTGGCATAGTTTTTGGAAGGCAAAAACTACAACAAGGTGAGCCTTTTTTATCTACGAGATAGTTGAGCTCTTAAGCTATTAATGTTACTGCTCAAGCGGTACACAACTTTTTCATACGCTCTTCATTATCTTTGGGCCAACAGTGCCCCAATTACAAAGTGTGTAGTAGAAATGTAGAGAAGCAAGGGTTCTCTGTCATGGCGGCATGAGAACATGGGGTTTAGCCAAGTATTCTTTTAGCAAAGAAAACACTTGTTGTTGTTCTGGCCCCCAGGTAAAATTGACATCTTTCTTAAGAAGATGCGTGAATGTATGACATTTTTCTGCTAGCTATGAAATGAACCTTCTGATGGCCTGAATATTTCCTTGTAAGCTATGTAGTTGTTTAATATTTTTCGAGGAGGCATTTTTGTGATAGTAGTGACCTTTGCAGGGTCCACTTTTATTCCTCTCCTTGACACAATGAATCCTAGTAGTTTCCTATATAGCACACCGAAGACACATTTCTTTGGGTTAAGCCAGACTTTGTAGTCCCTTAATCATTGAAAGATGCATCATAGAATCTCTGGGTGCTCTTCTTGAGTTCTAGACTTTGCTAATATATCATCTACGTAATCTTCCATGATGTCACTAATCATATCGTGAAAGATTACAGTCATCGCCATTGATATGTAGCACCTGCATTCTTGAGGCCAAAGGGCATGACTTGGTAACAAAATGTCCCCCATGGGGTAGTAAAATCTATCTTGTGTTGATCTTCCTTAGCTATCTTTATTTGGTTATATCCTGAGAAGCCATCCATGAGTGAGAGCATCTCATAACCTGCTATAGAATTGATAATCATGTCGATGTTGGGAAGAGGAAAATCATCCTTGGACAAGCTTTGTTAATATCTTTGAAATCGGTACACACTCGGTACCTACTGGAATTTTCTAAAGCTGTAGAAATCCACTATGAGTGTTCAATAGGCCTAATGAAGCTTACTTCTAATAACCTTTCTAGCTCTGCCTTAACTAACAAGGCGACATGAGGATGCATCTTACGAAGCTTTTGCTTTATGGGCTTGGCGTCTAGGTGTACAACAAGATTGTGCACCACTAATGCAAGATCAATTCCTAGCATGTCTATGTAAGACCAAGTGAAGATATATGCATATTGTCTCAAAAGTCCCGTAAATGGTTTTGTTCTTGGGGAGAGCGAAGCTCCCAACTTAACCATTCTAGGCGGCTTCTCCATGCCGATGTTAACATCTATTGTCTCCTCCACCAGTAACTTGGATTTGTCTTCCATATGTGTAGGATCAGGAGGAGATTGAGATTCTCCTCTACCAAAGGCGATTCGGAAATCTTTGTCCTTACATGGGTACACTATCTTCTCCATGGGTTATTCGTTTGCTTTTCCACAAGCGTCGTCTCAAAGAGGTTTTCATTATAAGACATGGATTGTTTATTTTTGCAAGGATTTTATGTGGGACTTTTGCCCTTGCTTATTTTCTTACTTAAGTGTCCACAACTCTACTTCCTCTCCGAAGTACACAAATCCGTTGAGCTAAATGGAGAATCCTTTCTTATGGTCGTTTCTCGGAATTTTGTCTCTAATGCCAAGGAACTCACCAATAACCTCATCATTCTGAAATATGTCGATGGGTATGTGTTGTTGTTGGTCCCAATTCACGAATGATGGGTATATGATGTCTAATGTCTATGTTATAGGGGATATAATGGGTGTAATAGGGGTTATGGTAAGGATAACCATGTTAGAGAATAGGTTCGTAGAGGTGAGGTCTTCGTAAAGACTACATCGGGAATCTGTTTCGCTTTCATTTTTGGATAAACTATCCTCACGCTTAGAAGAGCATACTCATCATCTGAAGGATGAGACTCATACACAAATTGATGCCAATACCGGTTTACCTACTATACAACTGACGAGGTATTTAAAGAGCTTCTAATGAACCTTGTTCTTGATAGCGAAACCACATCCTTTATATCTCATAATAAGCATTATTCAATTAGGGATAGGATATCTATATGATTGGTAACATAAATCCATTTCATCATCACCGAGATGACATACAATATCTTTGAGTACCCTTTAATCTTCTAGTAAGCCACACCGAAGTGAAATTGTCAAAGGTTGAATTCTCCCTTGATCTTTGTAACTTGTAACACGGCCTACCATGTGTTTTGGTAGATAGGGGATTTTTAAACCATAAGGGCACATTCACAGAGATCATACTCTCCACAACCGCTTGGTCCGAGCTTCATCACCCATGCAACGAAAGGAGTTTTGAGGTGGAAGCACCATTGTCATTGGGAGATAAGGTATCTCGGGTCCACTCGTGAAGTGAGGGACTTTGATTGATTAGGAACAATGATATTCATAGAGGGATACTCGTAGATGGTAGGAAAATAGGCTAACATCCTCTACATGTAAGAAAATGGATGGGTATCCCCTTGTATAGTAAGTGTATGTCCTTCATGTTGCAAATTTAAACATTAATGATATGTTGATGGTATGGCTTGCATGGCATGAATCAATGGGCGGCTGAGTAAGATGTTGTAAAGGAGCTCCAAGTCGAGACATGGAACTTTGTATCATGTGTTATGGGACTAACTTCCAATAAGAAAGTGATCATTCCAATTGATTTTCGCTCTTCATTTTCATACGCCTTCATGGTGATGACCTTTGTCTCCAAATCAACTTCTATGCAGCCTAGTTGACAAACTAGTTTAAGAGTATAAATATTTAGACCCAATTCACCATCCATAAGCACTCTCTTGACCTTCTTATGCTTGATTATTACTTCAATGTGTAAGGGAAAGTTATGGGAGGGATTTTGTTAAGGCTTTTGTGGGGCTAAAGGTTATGTGTTATGAGGGAGTGATTTGCGCTACCATGTCCTATAAATGCGTTGGGTCAATATCAATAGATACTCCTGATCCCTGTAAGGTTTTGTAAAGTATATCCTTATGGACATTAGAAATATTTAGAAGATCTAAGATTGAAATCTTAGTTGTGGTCTTCTTTAATTGATCCAACACACCATACTGACTCTCTTGATAAGGAGGGGGAGTGGGTTTTGGAATAACAAAGTGAGGTTGTCACATTACAACAATGCACTTTGCACGGTCAAGATACTCTGTAGTCCTCTTCATTCAGGTAATCCCTTAGCTCGATACGTAAAGAGGGGATCTCAATCTCTAGAGGTAGGAAGACTTCCGTGATGAATGCTAAGGAGTATAGAGTGACACATGTAGGGGTGCAGATAGATGTTCTAAATTCCCAGAGGGTAGGGTGAATTTGTAGATGCCAGTTACGGCCTGTGGTATTCACCATCTTCTCCATAATGTGAATGAAGGTTTTATTGGAAGCTTCGGCACCCATTACCTTGAGGGTAATAAGGGGTCAAAAACTTGAGGGAGATTTGAAAGTGTTTGCATAGTGCTTTCACCATTTTATTTTTAAATGAATTACCATTATCAGTGATAATAGCAGAGGGGATATCGTATCAACAAATGATATGGTTCATTATAAATTTAGAGATTTGGGGACCTTCTGTATAGGTAAGAGGAACAACCTCTACCCATTTTGTGAAGTATTCAATAGCAGTTATAATGAACTTGTGGCCATCCGAGGAGATAGGGTTAATTTTTCCTATTAGATCGAGACCCCACTTTGAAAATGGCAGATTGTCATGATAGGCTGCAAGGATTGCCCTAGCGCATGTATCAAGTTGCCATATTTTTAACAATCCATGCATTTATTCACATGTTGACAACAATCATGCTCCATGGTAGGCCAATAGTAGCCTACTCTGAGTATTTTCTTCACAAGGACGATCCCATTAGTATGAGCTCCACATATGCCTTTATGCACCTCCTTGATTTCTTAGATGGACTCATCCAAATTTAGATAAAGCGCAATGATTCCGGTCTTAGCCTCGATGGAAGAGGTGCCCCAAGTAGGGTATAACAAGTTATACACTGGATGAGGTTGCACTTTTTCAAAGCCACGAGAAATTTTTGTAGGAAAGGTTCCATTATGGAGGTAATCAAAGATTTCAATGTACCATGAGGAAAAGGGACCAAAAACATCACACACCAAATAGGACTTTGAGACGTCATATGTTGGCATTCGTAGTTTGCTTTCAACGAAGAATGGCGTATCGATGTTCCTTGGTGGAATACTCAACATGGACCCTCTATAGCCATAACATTAGCTTTGCTTTGTTTTGTGCTCTTGGTATTCGTTGAAATGTGATCTATTTGAAGAAATCCTTCAAAGAATCAACCATTCTTTTATATGGAAGAAATTTTTCATATTTTACCTTGTATTCATTTGTGACCTATTTTTTCAAGGTCTTATACGACATCTTAATGAATAATTCCTTTATGACACATGTGATTCATTTACCGAGCTTTGTCTACATGTTATTGATCTACAACAAGAGCTTACATTTCCACATAAACCTAAGCCTCTTGATGAGAACATTCCAATTATACTTGTTATGCATGACTATGATGCACCACCAAAATCAATACCTAATGATACTCAAGTTAAGGTTTTGCACCATGGTAACACTTTTATAATCCCGAGCCTAAACCAAGAGTTATCCCAAAGACTCCTAGGCCTAAGCATACACCATTCTATTTTGACAAATCTATTGATCGAACACATGATATCCTACTTACATTACTTGATAAGGAGTTAATTTGGTTGCCATCTAATGACCATCATCCTCCTCATCAACTTAAACGAGCAAAGGTAAGGCCTTTTTGTAATTTTCACCATATTAATGGACATCATGATAATGATTGTTACGTATAGGATTAAAAATTAAGTTCTTGGAGGACAAAAGCATTATCTCTTTTGAGACATACTCTTTCGACATATCTACTTCACCTCTTCTAAGACAACATCGACGAAAGTGTTACTCTCACTATGCATTACTTTACCGGTACATCAAGCGATGTTTATCATTATAAAGTTATTCCTCCACATGAGACATCACAACCCATGTACAAATGGTTGGTCAGGAAGTAATATTTTGTACTCAAAAAGTTGTACATGTGAATTATACTACTTCTATGAAATCTTTGGTGACATGTCCAATTAAGCTCAAAATTCACTTTTGATTTGCACCAAATGCATTTTCAGTTTCTAGAGTATTGCTCACACCTAGCCACACTTGATTTATCCATCATATTTTTTTACTTACCCATATGTTACACTCATTATCTATGCCTCTTTTGACTCTTACCCTTTTTGTTAAAGTACCTTATGACATATATGAGGATCACCCTTCCTTCTTTATCAAATTTTGGTTTCCTCTCCCTATATACTCATGAGATATTATGTACATGTTATGCACATTCCACTCATCATTATTTCTCATCACTACATTACACATTAATAAATTCAAAATTCAATTCCACAACCACATAATATTGATTAACTTATTAATATTCTAATCATGTCTACTTTATATTTCCTACACGTCACACATATTACCTATCAATCTTAAAAATATGCATACATCATCCATTGGGAACATCATAATAACAACTAATATACGCTCAAATCAAAACTAAATCAAATATATCTAACAATCATCATACACATCTATTGATATCATCAACTAGCCACAAAGTATATAACCATTATGCCAAACACAATTTTTCCACGAATCTAAAACTGGTATGTGTGTGTACAACAAAAAGTCTATACACTATGTTGATGGGATTTTTCTTCACACATTCAATTATCATCCTCATTGCTCTCAAAATGCATTGGAGCTCAAGAACTCAAGGCCCCTCCGGTGTCACCATGACCTCTCGATCGTCAGCTCTCTTAATAATGAGTCAATCACTGCATAATATGGCATTCTCTGCCAACATCTGCATATTGAGCCTAGAACTCCACCTATCTTACCAACAAATATTACACCACCCTAGTCTTAGGATGGGTATCGACTATTGGGATCACTTTTCTCATCTTTCTTCCCACTCTCTCTATAACACTACACATGTGGTTATTACCACTATAATTGGATCAAACAAGTATGCATGCTCACCCACTATATCATCCACACGCTCAACTATACCTTAATTCACCACACATCTTAAAATTTTACATAGAAATGTTTGCACATATGCATCCATAATGATGGTCCAATTGATATCACTGAAATCACCAACACAACTATATCAACATCTATCGAAGCACCAACATATATCTATCACTTAATCAAAAGCTTGAACATCACATAACACTTACGTTGTACAATTATTGGTGATGTCATGATAT
This sequence comes from Taxus wallichiana var. yunnanensis, assembly GCA_018340775.1. Classification (NCBI taxonomy): domain Eukaryota; kingdom Viridiplantae; phylum Streptophyta; class Pinopsida; order Cupressales; family Taxaceae; genus Taxus; species Taxus wallichiana. The sequence goes on along the minus strand of CM031242.1, from coordinate 482,313,666 downwards.
ATCCACCAAGGGCATCTCACCCTCTGCTAGCGCCTCCACCCATGGGTGTAGGAATTACTACACCAATAACTCCTCCATGTGCAACATTACCACATGGACCACCGACTACAATAGGAAACAATAACACCCATCTAGTCTCTTCGCCACCACTTTGTGTATGTTATAGTGCAACCCTGGTCATAAAGATCACTCGATGACTATTGGATCTACCTCATATGTTAGTGGGGGTAATATCTAAGTCGGGGTTGGCCTTGGTCACACCCCTCTCTATAAGATACATGTATAGACCTCCTCTATGTATATGGTATTGGAGGTACCTCCTGCATGATCCCAAACTATCGCGTCACATACTCATACTGACATAATTCCCCTTGGTGGGGAAATTAATCCTCTAACCACATAGTACGTCACCTCCACCCCATCTCTACAAAATCCTCTGGCCACACTCTTAAATCCCTGAATAGCCTCCAAATGACCCATATAGTCTCTAGCCACCACTCTTCGTATGTTGCGGTGCATCCCACGTCATCCAGTTACTTAAGTACAACTATTGGATCCACCTCATCTACTAATGGGGGAATTAGCTCGGCGACAGCTTGGCCACAGGAACATCCCCTATTTATAAAGAGAATGCATAGACCCCCCCATGGATATGGCATTAGAAGCATCTCCTACATGATCCCAAACTTCCACGTCATGCGCTCATACTGAAATAATTCCCCTTGGTGGGGAAATCGATCCTATAATCACATGGCACATCGCATCCACCACATCTCTACAACATCCTCTAGTCACCATATGAAATCCTTGTATATCCTCAGAAATATTTTATGCGGTTTCAATATATCTAGCTCATCGTATCTAATTTCCATCGCACCTAGGCACCACCCACCTCGCTACTGATCTTTGGATGAACCAATCTAGGCATGGCCCACCCATCTAGTCTCTCCTACCACTTTGTGTACGTTGTAGTGTAACACACGTCTTATCTATTATTTAGTAAAACTACTAGATCTCGCCTTATATGCTAACTGGGGCAATAACTCAACTATGGTTAGCCTTAGCCGCACCCCTGTATAGGTTGTATTCATAGACCTCCTCCATCGATACGGTGTTAGAATAACCTCCTGAATGATCCCGAATTTCCACGTCACATAATCGTACTAAAATAATTTCACTTAGTGGGAAATCAATCCTCAACCATATGTTACGTCGCATCCACTACATCTTCATGACATCCTTTATCCAACCTCTAAAATCACTATATAGCCTTTAATTGATGTCCCGTGGTGTCAATACATCCAACACGGATCCATAGGTCATCATATACAATACTCATCTCTCTAGTGTCATTATAGTATTTTGTTTACCCACTCAATAGCTATGTGTGCTAACACCTCATCTAGACAAATTTGAATGCTTACTCGAAGCGCGCACACCCACAAGGTCCCTCCTTCGTCATGCCTATCATAAGGTTAACATGTATAATTACCATATTCATAATCAAGGAATTCATTCATGCATAGAGAAACATCATAACCATCGCAATTCAACAACACATATAATAAGGAAGTTAATAAATGTAAACAAGAACTAAGATCAACTACATTGTCAAGACACCATCTTTAAACATATCAACCATCATTATACAACCATAAGTATACATTATAAACTAGACTTCATTACATCACAAAAGTGAATACATATAACGGTCACAATGATAGTGCGCACGACCATGCACGTAAACAAAAAACCTTAAATATGTGTCAAAACAACATAACTCTACTCTTCCACACATGATCACACACTTAACAAAGACATACATAAGATATATAGGGGTGGGGACTTTCCCTTCACCGTACATGCACATTCATAATAATAAGTGTGCTCACAAAATAACTTACATACTTTAACATCTTATTCTATTAATAGATTATCCTAAATATAAGACTTGCTTTAATCCTATTATTGGCTCATCCCATGCATGTGCTTTCCCTTCCTTGCTTGTCGTCAAGTCATCTTACTTTTCTTTATTTTTGGATCTTTTCTCGAATGACACTCCAAATTCTACTTTTTTATTTATAGCCTTTCTAGAAAATTGGCTAAGTCCTTCTTTTTACATCTTACGAGCATCCCCGCACGTTGATCCATGGTAACTCCACGCGCACCCTTACTCAAGCGCTATCCTTTCCTTCTACGCGTAAGTCTCTATTCTATCTAATAATTAGTCAATTTCTCTAACCAACGTTACCCCATAATAGGGATATTGTATGTCCTCAGTAATATGTCATCTAACTTATCTCTCCAAAGAATGATCGAATAAAAAAATACCTCAAGAATAGAATAAAGAATATGCAAGTGAAAGAATAAGGGACACACACCCAATGAATGAAAGAATGCCCAGGTGCACACTTAATTTTACTCTTGGGTTGGCTATAATAGTTCTCGGAAATTATACGTTGAGGATGATCTCCAAGTTACGCCACTCGATAGCTCCTAACAGCCTACATCTCGGTATTGCCACGATAATCTCGACACTTGCACAGGGTCCATATTATCACCCTTTTCCTTGAGCTCTCTGATAATACCAACAAGGCTTGAGATCACTCCTTCAAAGGCATCCATTCTTTGCACAACCAATGATCTAAGATCCTTAAACCTTATGTCAAAGGCTTCTCTAACAGTCTTAAGCACCCCCTTCTTTACAATCTCAACCATTATTTCTACTTGCCCAAGCTTTTCATATTTTTTAGTTGTTTGCACCTATTTAACCTCGTTATCCTCCCTAGTGGTATATGCCTTAAGGATGGGGTCAGGGTCTTGGCAATTATAAAATTTTCATCCTGCCTTCTTTAACTCATCCTTCATTGCAGTGCTTAATGCCTCATATTCTACTATTTTGCGCGCGATTGTTGCCTTATTCTTCATCCGCATTGCAGACTAAATCTTCCTCGACGGTTTACTGCATATACTTTTGTTGTTGAAGTAGCATCCCTACTAGATCCTCCAAGTAGTGCAGTACCATTGGATATTCTTCTTTAGCCCTTTCTTCTAGGTCTGAGAGCATTGTAGTAATTGAATCTTTAATAAGTTCAACCTTTACAAATGCATACTTTGCTTGCTTTTTTGCTTTGTCTCGCACCTTTGTAAGTTACTACACTTCTTGTTATCTTCAATCAAAACCCTGATAGTGGCCCCTTTATCCAAATTCCTTTGAGCCACTTCTACTTTGCCATTTTGTTCAAGGCATTACTAATTTTCTCATCTATTAACTCTGTTGGATTGATAGTTACATGGGTTGGATTTGGCACTTTCTTCATTCTATGCCTCACACATGCATCATCACTTACATCAAAATCTCACTCCTCCATGTGAGTTTGCATACTCCAGAGAGCATCTTCCTTGTGTGCATGGTCACACCTTCTAGATTGATCATTTCCCAACCATAGAGTTTCTCAGTTAGTATTGTGCTTTGAAATCTTGCACGTACCACCTTGGATTGATCATCGATATAGTTTACATGTGGTGTGCATAGGATTTCTTCATTCTTCCTTCTCCCACTAGTGTGCTGCTTGTCGGCACTTTTGCTTCTATGTACTGTGCTGCACCATTCCCATCTCCACTTGAATCTCCTACTCCTTCGCATTCGGCTCATCGTCACCCTCACTCTCCTCTCCTTCCTCGTAGCATCCTTTGTGTGCATCGTGTACCTCCGCATCGTTATACATTATCATCATTCAACTCTTCTTCATCATCCTCCACATCATGGATGATTGGATTTTCTCCATTGTGCCCACCTTTTTCTTCGGACCTCTCTTCATCACTATCTCAATGGTCACTAACTTCTACCTTCTCCTTAATAGAGGGTCTTTGTTAGTGTAGGTTATTATTTATTCTTTTATTTATTTATCGTGGATAATTCTTACACTTGTGTTAGCCTTACACTTATTGGGTTAGCTTGCTTAAGTGTACTAGTTGTGTGGAGTTCGCTTACTAGTTGTGTTGAGTTAGCTTCTTAGTTACGTGGAGTTAGCTTACTATTCTTATGGAGTTAACTTAACTACCAATATCAGTTAGTGGGAGTTCTTCACCACTAATTTAGGTAGTAGTTGCACTTCTCTCCTCCTATATGTACATCTTTCTTATTGAATAATTCAAGTCATTGTTTTGTAATGTATTAAGCATTATGGATTATGATGGATTTCCATATAGGGTATTTTAGCTCTTTTATTTTGAAAATCTAATGTGATGTGCTATTATCATTTGAGATCGTGGCTTGAAACAGATCTTGTTATCATTCTTTTCATGGTATCAGAGCCATAGATGATGTAGACATCCATATGTAAGTTTTTCTTTGCAAGAAAGGGTTTATTATTTTCATGTATTTGGAATTTGTTAGCAATTTTCTGCAGCATGCATTTTTATGCAAAATGGAGTGTGGCATTGGATTTGGAAGGTGCCAAAACCCTAGAATCAACTGTAAACTCGACCATGTTTTGATACAAAAATTTGGATGATGGTATGTATCCTCTGGGTGCATTCTTTTATCTATTGCATATAAGCATGTACCTTCCATATGCATTCTTTAACCCTCTTGATATTTTGGTTTTGGATGTAATTTTTATCCTCTAGAGGCAGATGTACCCTCTGGTGCATTCTTTTATCCATTGGATATAAGTGTGTACCTTCCAGATGCATTCTTTTACCCTCTAGATATTTTTGTTTTGGATGTAGTCTTTTATCCATTGGATGTAGATTTGTACCCTCTGGGTGCATTCTTTTATCCATTAGATATAAGCATGTACCTTCTGGATGCATTCTTTTACCCTCTAGATATTTTTGTTTTGGATGCGCTTTTTATCCACCTGGACGCAGATCATGCACTGTGGGTGCATTCTTTTATCCATTGGATATTGACGTGTACCCTCTGGATGCAATGATTTACCCTCTGGACATTTTAGGTTTTGGGTGTAGGCTTTTATCCTTTGGTTGCAAGCCTATATCATGGGGATGCTCTCTTTTACCATTTGGACATTTGGGTGTCACGTGTACTTTTAAAAAAAGATCAGCATTAAACTATTATTTTAATAACAAAACCTTCTGTGAGCTCATAACTTTTGATCTATAGCTCGGATTAAAGTGATTTTTTTGAAAAAAATGTGTATTTTTCAAGATCTACACATTTGTGACATTTTTAAACAACAATTTCAAATTTAAAAGGTATTTTTGATAATTGTAATGTTTACATGCACTCAATTATAAAGTGCCAAATTTGGGAGGGTGTTGTAATCACTTGTGGACTATATGGTTCGATTCATTGGTTCGATTCGGTGCACTCTCCCCCTTGGCATTGTGGGTCACATATAGCGAGTGGGTTCGAGACCGACCACGAACCCCATACACAAATGATTTTATAGGACATGGTTTCATTAGCATTTACGGGAAGAAGTTATAGTCTTGGAGGTTACAAAGGGTGTGCTTCTCTACACTACTTCAAGCTAGTGGCTTGGATCACCAAAAACTAGGACAATACAGAGATCTCTAAACACAGTTCATGGAAGTAGTTAGAGCTTGGAGGACACAAAGCATTTCCTCCCTACACTTCTTTAGCCTATGGCAAGCGATCACCCAAAAACTCGTAGTATAGGATATCCTTCTACAATATCTCTCTCGACATAGATCAGGTGCACATGTTCCATTTACCCTTGCATTTACATTAGTGTATTTTATATACACATGCATCTTTTACATAACATTTTTACACTTACATAAATACATATTTGACTACTTGATCATTTTCTCCTTGTAGGTCCAATTGTATGAGAAATAAGTCATCAAATGGGGGCAACAAAAACAACAATAACAACGTTACGTGGCGCAGCCACGTGCTTTACTAACCATATAGGTACACTACACACTCGCTGCGATTACACATACATGTTTGACCCTAGGTTCACTCTCATCACTTTTTCTTTACCCATTTTTCATCTATAATTTCCACAGTCCTCCATATTTTTCTCATTCCACGCTTTTGTCTAGTCCTTCTATGCGTTTCTACTACATTCTTCATGGACATCATTTACACATCTCTATCTACTTTATGTTACTTGAGCTTTACATTCACCAACATAAAGTGGGGGCAAATGTAGTAAAAAACTCATGTACTTTAAACATTTATTTATCCAGTCTCATACTAATATTTAGAAGGTTCTTGAGTGAAGAAAGTACTAATTAACCCCCGTCCTTTTGGCCATCTTGTTTATTTTATTTTGTAATTTTTGACCTATTGCACCCATATGCCCAACCATTTTATGACATTCCACACTATTTTATCCTCAGTTGGGGTGGCAGATTAGTATCTTGGGACGCCCATGGGCACCTCTGTCCCACCCGAGGCACCCAGTGTCCTTTATGCACTTTCTTGCACTTTTTGGGCCTCTTCTAGCTGTTTTTCATCTTTATCTTACTTATGGTCACCCTTTAAGGGGTTAATTACAAAATTAAAGAAAGAGAACCCTATAAATATATAGTCATGAGACCATAATGAGGGACGTAACATCATCCACTACTATCACTCATCTAGAGTTGCATCCATTTATTGCATTAACATTCACATAGCTCCATCATCAAGGAACAAACTAGGACATTTGCATCACACTTCATAGGGGAGGGATTCTATTCTATTTTATGCACACATTCTAATACATTTTCTACATTTAACTATTCCTCGCTATTTCACAAAGTGTGGTGGCACAAGAACAACATTGGTGAGAAAAATTTTCGGGTAGACAAATTTGTGGATTTCTTGCCAACTCTCTGGGAGTCTAAGTCTGTCAACTTAAATGGTACAACTTCCATATTTTCGTGTGCGAGAAAAGTGAATTATATCTAGGTGGCCTTGTGGCTAGGGATCCAACAGGGGCACTCCACTAAGCCTGCAACAAAGCTCGCAATTTCTTGCTAGAGAGGACTTTGTCAAGAGAGTAGGAAAGGGAGTGAGAATATGAAATAGGGGAAACTAATGTTGTAAGTAGGAAATCAGATGCTTACAAACACTAGTTGGAAAATCTTACACACGCATTTCAAAAGAAGAAGACAACATGATTTTGGGGCTACCGGCTAGAGGAAACCATACATATAAAGACGTACACATTCATATGCCTTGGAACACACAAATTTCTTCCTTTATTAGCTTGCAAAATCATAGTTGTACATAGTGAAGGAATGAAGAAATTAGAGAGAAAAATGGCTAACTCTTTTCACTCACAAGTAAGCAAAAGCTCTCTCATGAACTTACAAGAATACAACCAACTAGAAGAATTTTAGAATTAGAACCCTTTTGAATGAGGAGCTCATTACAATTTATAGAATTTTGGAAGTCTCTTCGCCTATCCCCATTGACCCTTCATATGCCTTGAAACTTTTCACATTCTTAGGAAAACATTAAGTCCCCTTTTATAATTTAAGGGTGACTTATTACATTGAAAATAAAGTCATTTTTAATTAATTAAGGCATTATGAAAAAGTGCAACCCCAACGAAGAATTAGAACGTGGAGAGAGAGAATTTGGGGAAGAAGAGATATAAGGAAAAGAAAGGATGTTGCTCCTGATGAAGTCTGTTGATTCTTCCAAAGAGATGAAACATTGAATCTCCAAATCATTTGCCTCCTGAAAAACTCCTTAAGACTTGTACTTGATGCCGATTTTTTTGTCCGTGCGATGAGAAGATATCCACTCCCTTGAATTCCTTGTTGTAAATGATTCACTCATGTTGCGTACAAGTTGTTGCTAACAAGAAACTACATTTTGATGACCTACGACACCGCAAAACTGAGTATTTAGAAACACTATTGAGTTATCCCAATGGTGACTATGGGCATTGCTCATGGATATCCACTTCAAAGAAGTCGAGGATGAAAACTTCCTCCGTGATGACCCTTTGCAACACTATCGTATTCTACCAACATATGTCCTACGGAATGATACATTTGTCCATATAGGCATTAGGTACCGATGAACATATTAACGAAACTATGAATGGTTCTTCAACATTTGCTATTCTTGAATAAAGCAACTTACTATTTTTAGTAAGTGTAAAAATAAGCTTTTCGGGCCTTGACTTGCCTATGACAGTCTGAACTTCTTCTTCTCATTGTATTCCTTTTGTGGGAACCATTTTGTAGACCACCTTGCCATTTATGTCAGGTGTTTACATGACCACTTACTATTTTTAGTAAGTGTCAATTTTGGGCCCATATGACCCTTTCAATGATCTTTACCTCTGATACTTTCCCCGTGTTCACCACCTTCTTCGTAGTTTCTTAAGATGGTGGCTTACCCAAAATAGCAGGCACCCATGTAGGAGGACTTACTATTTTTAGTAACTAGGTCTCTAGTGCTCGGATTGTGACAAAACACATTTTTTTGGACTTGTCTCGTTGTCGCGATCTCCTCCTCTGAATTTCACTTGATTTTTCCCACCAAAATGTTTGAAAATAAAAACAAAATCTTCACCTAGCAGTGACTTCAGGCACGAGCTGCCATGGCAGCCATTAATGGAGCTTCAAAAATTGCAGTCTAGTTTTTGCCTCTGATCATGATGAAATTAATCCCATTGCGATAGGTTTTTTATTTGGAGTCTGTGTGCTATTTTTAGCTCAACTCAATTGATGGATTGATGGGAAATTTGACGAATGTGAGCTAGGGCACAAAAAGTAGTTTTAATTGTAAAAAATGATCTGGAGCATCATTTAATATCTTGTTTGTTGCATCTTGATCGTCTCAAAAAAGAGGAAGTATGCAAAAAATGGCATCTCGATTCGTGCTCTGGATTGAGAGAAACAAGCATTTCTCTATTTTTGACTACAAGGGTTTTCAGGCAAAATTTCTTCATTTTCTTCGTTCTTCGCTTCATTTTGCTTCATTCAAATCCATATTTCTTTTAGATATTTATATTTTCACAACATGGAGGACATGATAGAGCTGGTTGGGTACAACAATGGTGGCAAGAATTTCTGGGTAGCATGTCGGCGGGGTGTACGAGATGTGGGGGAATAAGCAAACACAAAAATGGCTAAGTGTTGTGCATTCATCCAGAAACATGAAGGCATCAGGTTGGGCATATTTTTGTGTCCCCTTAGTTAAAGGGATTAAATGGACATCAATTTTCACATCGCGCCAACTTGCGACACTTGGCGATCATCCATGCATTGAGAGAGAGGGCTCCAACTAGCTCTTAAGGGCTGAATTTGCATGTCCGAGGGTCATGTGAGTGATTGGGGTCCAAAAAGGGTTGGGTGCATTTTATGTCCCATGTGTCCCTTTACTAAAAGAATGAAAGGGACATCAAAATGCGCCAAGCTCTTGGAGTTGACACGTGTCCTCTTGAAAATTTGGCTTAGCGTTGAATGCATTCCTTGAGCCGACTTGTGGCGGCAATAACTCGGGCCCCGCTTGAGTTCGGAGGCAAAATTCTATATGATCTTGACTGAAAAACAATCAACGAATTGAATGGTTATTTTTGGAGCTTCAATTATAGCTACATAACCTTAAAATTCCCACTTTTTCTCGGGATAGCCATTGTGCTCGAAGAATGAGTAGCTGGGAAGTGTATGATGTTTCACAAGGTCTCATTTTTCCACCATTTAGGGCATGGAAAATACCTTTGATAGATTTTTTTGGGCTATTGAATCTTTACAAATATCCCAAAATATTTTCTTGAGATCAGTACTCCTTCGTGGTATATGCTCCTTCAGCTCGAAAACTCATTTTTACTTGAATCGACTCCAAAAAGGCTCTATCGAATTGATCCCAATGCCTTCAAACCCTTTGGAACATTTAAATCCTCCTTTTTTGATGATGCATTACCATTTTTATCCAATTTATATTTTTAGTATGCCTCACCATGGACATATGCTATTTTTAGTAAGTGCACTACAGGTGTCAGATTGCAACAAAACAAATCTTGAGATTATGGGTTTTATTTTGGGGTTCCACGCTCCGAATTTTTGGTAATTCCTTCATTTAAACAAGTGGGAAAATGATATTTTCATCAGTGGGGGTAGAATACTTGATAAAAAACACATAGCCTCCATATCCCTAAAAAATAGGGACTTCATGGCGCGAAAACTAGTTTATGCAAAACTAGATTTTTCAATGATCATTCCCTCCAATTTTCACGTGATTTTGCCCATTGGAACCTTGAGAAGTGAAGAGGTAGCTCACTTCCTTTTTTTTGTTGTTCTTCATGTGATAAGGAAGAATGATGATGAAAACTCAGTCCTCCATATCCCTAAAAATAGGGACTTCATGGCGCGAAAACTAGTTCATGCAAAACTAGATTTTTCAATGATCATTCCCTCCAATTTTCACGTGATTTCACCCACTAGAACCTTGAGAAGTGAAGAGGTAGCTCAATACATTTTTCTTATTATTCTTCATGGAAGCCATTAATGGAGTCTTCAATCTTCAAATATCACAAAGGTGGTGATGGAGGAGAATGAAGTTATTTGCAGTTGAGAATGAGAGGGAGGCTAGGAAAAAGCATTTAGGAGTTGACTTTCAGGCGCATGAGGAACCACAAGGCTCAAGTGGGTTGGGGAATTTTATGTTCCCCATGTCTCATTTAGCTAAAGGGATGAAAGGGACATAAATGTGCACATTGTGCTAGGTTGCGACACACTGGCGGTCATTCGTGCACTATGAGAATAGGCTCTAACAAGCTCTTGGGGTTGAATTGGCGATACAGAGGGTCCTATGAGAACAAGGGGATAAAGAGGGTTGGGAACAATTTACTATCCCCTATGTCCCTTAGCTTAAGGGATTAAAGGGACATCAAAATGTGCTAGGATCTTTGAGCTGACACGTGTCCACTTCAAAAATTGGCTAAGTATGATATTTGGGAATAAACTTGTGAAGGTTGTATCTAGAGTTCCCAATGGAGTTTCAAGGTGAAATTAGTACAAATTTGACTGAAAATGGCCTGTTGAATCTAATGGTGGGGGTCTCAACTATTGATTCCTCCATTTAAGCCCTAAAAAATTGGATTTTTGTTCTGGCTTGATGACTAAGCATGAGAAAATTGGATATAGACCTATTTCTCCTAGGTGTTGTGAAAAATATGATTCCACCATCTTGTAGAAATCTGAATTCTATTTCCGAATATGTCTTGTTTAGCTCCTAACTCCTTCCAGAGCTCTGAAATCTCTTCCCGAAGCTAAGTAGCTTTTCGCCCTGCACACCTGACTTGAGAACCCGTTTCTGATGAATCTTCCCCAAAACTTCCAAATCTTCCAAAATATTTTCCTTGATACTCTTAGACCTTTATTACATCTCCATGTTGAATTTTCCTCCTCCATTTTGCTTCAGGGTGGTGCATTAGTCCCGGGAATGCCAATGGTAGCCCTTCCCAAAACTACCCAAAATTGGCATTCTACCAGAACTCCTAAAATCACCTATGGGGATTGACTTGACTTTCCTAATTCACCTAGGGGACTGAGTTGAAATCCACTAGAAGGTAATTGGATTGGTTGGGTAAGGCTGGTGTTAAGAGCAAGTAGACTTGGGGTGTCTCAGAAAGGTGACATTTGAAAATTTTGACAGTGGGGTATCGTTGTCATGCTTAAAATTTTTAAATTTTCCTATTACACATTTTCATGACAACAAGCACCTAGAGCACGACATGCACACACACACCATAACTACATCCGAGTCTGAAATGTGGTGCAATGCTCAATTAGTAATCCGACTGTTGTGGCGGTGAGGTTAGTCTAACCCATTCGTTTGCATCTTTCTTTTTTAGGGTTTTGATACTTCCTTTTGGGTCTTTTGCATGTTGTTCATCCTCTTGGAATATTTGGATCATTCAACACAATACAAAGAAATTAATGTGACAAACAAAAAGGTTATCACCATCTCTAGGACCTATGAAGACTAGTTCCATATCCTTTTCCTAGACTAGGGCACTGTTTTGCTTACCGGAGCGCCTGTGGACACCCAAGTCCTCTCCCAAGTGCTCTAACCGATCCATATCACCTAGATCTATCTTATACGGACCCCAACATAGTCATTCCTACTTTTTAATTTTCTATTCATCACTATGACACTATTCGATAAACATCTATTATTCAACTCGAGTTCTTTCCTTTTCTCTCGTGCACATTAGGGTTTCTATTTTCATTAGTTTTATTACTTATCTCATTTACATGTTGTCTTAGTGCATTTATTTACTGCGTTTATATGTCCTCCTAGGTTAGATTAACTATATTTCACTACAAATATTAGTCAATTTTTAGTTAATTAGTTGTTAATATTTCCTTCGAGGTCTCAAATGCATTCTCATTGCAAGTGTCACCCCAATAAAATGTTCCTTTAGCTTTGAGCAATCTTCTAGGGGTGCAACAATATTTACATAACCTTTGATAAATTTCCTGTAGTAGCATGTATGCCCCAAGAAATCGTGTACCTCGCTTTGGTTTGTAAGCTCTTCTAATCCCAAAATCACTGCAATCTTAGTTGGATCTACCAACAATCCATCCTTACAAATGATGTGCCCAAGTAAAGTCCCAAAGGGTGTAGCAAAGATACTTCTTTTTTTTAAGAGAGATGATTAACTTCCAAAACCTCTCAAACATGAGCCTTAAATTATCACAGTGATCTTTTACTAACCCATAGATAATCTAATCATCCAGTACACTCCGATAAAATTTATAAATGAAGTCATGAAATTCTTGTACAACTATGTATGAGAAGACTATCGCGTATTCTTTAATCCAAATGACATCACAAGTAAAACGAAACTTTCCCATTCAATAGTGAATGTGGTCTTTTCTTGATCATCACATGCAATGCACACCTTGTGATAGCCTAAAAACCCATCGCACTCACACCCCGCAACTCTCTCCAATATCTCCTCCATGAATGGTATGGGAAAAGGATCTATAACACGTGAAGCGCTTGAGTTCCTCAATCCACACAAATTCTAATCATGTCATCTTTCTTGATGTTGATTACCATAAGACTAACCCACTCAGATTCCTTAATTGGTTTAATGATCCCAAACTTAACTATATTATCAATTTTCTCTTTTACCTTCACGCACAGGTTTGGGTTCATCCTATAAGGCCTTTTCCAAACCGATGCACACCTTCCTTTAACTTAATATTCATCTCTCCTAAGGAGGGATTTACACCTTTCAGTTCATGGTAACCTCTTGGAAATGGATACTAGAAGTCACACAATAGTTCAATGATCTTTTCTACCTCTTGTTTTGACCAATAATCTCCAATGATAGCCTCCTTAGGCGCATCCTCAGTGCCAATGTTAATGTTCTTTGTCTTCATGGGAGCATGGTAAGCATGTGCCATTTCATTTGCAGTGTCCATTACTTCTCGTGCACCTTTTATATGGCTAATTTCCATATTCTCCACCTCTTCATCATCAATGAGGTATACCATTTTTCCTTTCTCTTTCTCTTTCCAAGCATGCCCCAACAAAGTGTCTCCTATAATTCCAATATATCTTTGTGCACTTCATGATTAGGCTCCCCAAGTAACTGAAGCATGGGCTCTTCTGATTTCATGATATCCCCCAATGCTATGCAGTTTATGGTTTGTAAAGGCTCATGTACTGGAGGTATATTAGAAAAATAATCAAAAGTGTGAGTCATACCTTCAGTCATATCTCACCAACTTGCAGTCTCTTACTTGAGCTCAAAATGGACATACCATGTGCGTACGCATCTGCGCAAAGTGGAGTAGAACCTATGTACCCAAAGAGATGTTTGTAAATCCTCCTGACCTTGCACCCATTATCTCTCACAATTATGGACACATACGAAATCTAGATTCTTTCCATTATACGTATGTATAAGTGTAGGCACATTGTTTCATGTAAACCTTGTTGATAAGGTGATTCTCACTTCTCGGCAGCCCAATAGGTTATATCTATGTGTCGCCCACAAATGTGTTGTGGTTCTGTGTAAGGTGTAAACCAATATGTTCCTTTTTTCACCCTCATTCTTCTAGTGTTCTTTCATGGCGAGCAAGAAAGATTCAAGATTTTCTTCACCAAGATATACTAGGTAGTTAAGTCTTGTCCAAGAGCCCGATCATGCGTGGCCCGATCATCTTGGTTACTTTCCCCTTCATTTCGTGCCCGACCATCTCATACATGCCACAGACCAATTTTCACAAGAAACACTAGTGGTATCACTAACTAACTACACATATTCCCATTGAAGTATGTCTTCCTTAGATGGCTCCACATTCTTAGGGTCATGTATTGTGCGTACTTCTTCACTCATTAGATCAAGATAGGGTGTAACCTTCATATCATCGATGGGTATGATTACACCTTCATCATTGTTCTCAAAACTGATATATCTCTTGTTAAAGCATAGGTCATTGTTCACATAACACCAAGGATGCCCAAGTAGTGTTGTAAAATTATCTACCTCGGCCAGCTTCCTATACTTTAAAATCTCCTCAGAAATTGGCTCCCCAATGGTAATTGAATCATCCTTCAAAACCCCAATAGGTATGGCCCTAGTCTTTTCACCATACACAACACATTAGAATATGGATGCAATAGTGGTCTTCCCATCTCGATTCCATGTATACAAAGTTAGAACATTCACCTCGGACTGTGTCTATCAAAAATTACTCACCAACCAACCTTTTATCACCGCATATAGTGTTATTTCCTTATCATACTCATGGTTCTGTGGTGGCAGATTTTCATGTAAGATCTCGACAATCGTGCTCAACTCTAGCGCGTGGTACCTTCTCACACACCATTCTCCTAGCATGGGATGATATTCTTTTGCCTCATTATCTTGCATATCTCTTTCAAATCATCTACATCCTTTTTCAAAGCTCACTATTATTCATGTGTTCCCTCTCACGCACTTATTCCTTCAAGAACTAAATATCACCTTGCAATTCTCTCGATCGCACCCATAATTTCTTGATAGACCTTCTTTTGACAAGTAGCATCTCGGATACTTGGCATGCATAAATTTCTATCTCCTAATGAGTGGTTTAACTTTAAGAGGCTCATGTACTTGTGTTGCTTCTAAATGTGTAGTCACTAGTAATGGATGTAATTTTGGATCAAACATCTTCTTAAGTGTTCATTGTTCATTCTTCGTGTGTTTTACTTTAATCATCCCTGTGCCTTTTCCTTTTTATTTTTACACATATGCTCATAAATATCATGATAATCCTTAACCTTATGTTACTTTCCACAATACACACATACCAACTTCTGAGGACAATCGTGCTGGTAATGATATGGGGATCCACAAGTATAGAAATTCCCATGTGTAAATCTTCCTCTACTACCATGACCTCTACTCCTATATCCACCTCAGAATCCACCCTCGTTACCATGCCCTGTTATCCCAAATTCACCCCTCAAGGTAATTTGGATAACTTGCATAATCTCCTCATGCTGGAGCAAGCAGAAATGATGGAAAGGCAAAAAATTAGGTTTTCAAGGTCCCTTATCTCTTTTCAAACCCCCCCATCAAAGGAAAAATCCAAGAAGTTGAAAAAATTGTAAAAAATGCAAAATTTCAGCATGTGCTAGTGTATTGTGGCTAAATAGGGTCAAAGTGGCCCACGGACGCATAGGTGCGCACGGGACAGCTTGGAACCCTAAAACATCAAAAGGCTACTGTAGTTCAAATCGGCAAAGTCGGGTATATTTGGTCCACACGGTCCACAAGACATTGGGACATGTAGGACCCGCAGCCGAAAAGGCCGCAGATCCAAGATTAAGTCGACTAAGTCGGGTCAAGTAGTCCAAGTAGCAAGAGTGCGCGCGGACAATCGGGACCCGAAACCCGACTTGTTTGATTTTGTAAGGCGCGGGTCGAGGGAAGCGAGCGAAGTGCGGTCAACGACCCTAACGGCCTAGTCAACGGCAGGACACTAGGACCCAATTTTGCCAATTTTGTTGCGGAAGGAGGCTTACGGATGGAGTGGAGGTTTTTTTCGAGACAACCGGGACACCAGACCCGAAATAGCCGATATGCCAAAGATGCAAAGGAAAATTCAATGTCCGACCATCTCGAACTTCAAATGGCCATAACTTTTGCCCCCAAACTCCAATTTTCACAAAATTGGACTTTTTAGAATGAGCACGACGTTATTTTTAATGAGGGTAGATTTATCAAAATAAAGGTAACATATTTAGCTCCGAAGAAATCAAGTGGTCAATCCCGTTAAATGATAGAAATGCCTCGCAAACCCAAAATAGTTGTCCGCACTTAGAAGGCCATAACTTTTGCATTTTTAATGAAAAATGCACAAATTTGGTACCATTGGAATCATGTTTTCGAGCCCAACACACAGCAATCAAGAAATTCAGAATTTGATGAGGAATCGATGGTGATTTTTAGAAAATGTGCCCACCCAAAATAATGATTTTATTTGGTAGTTGGGATGCATTCAATGGAGCATGGGCCGACATTTCTCATTCACTGCAAGTCATGGGACAAGATGGGGAGAATTTTGCAAAGCAACAAAACATCATTTTACTTCATTTAATACATCTTGCAAGTGGTGAGAAGACAGATTTCAGGATTTTCGCTTTCCCTGCTTCTCTCTCTCTCTTCTAAATTTCTATAAATTATAGTGTTGGGCTCATCAGTAAAGATAGATAGTTCTTAAGTAGCAAAACTCTATCAAAATTGGTTTGTAAAGCCAATTTGCTACAGTGCCCTCAGTAGTGGACTCCTTGCATGGTGATCCAAGCCCTTATCTTGTAATAGATTGAACTGTGCATACTTATGAAGTAATAGATGCAAGTTTGTGGATGTATCTTCCCCTGTTGTGTTTGTTTGCATTCCTCTTGCCCTTTCAATCTCATTGCATATATATTGTGTCTATCTTATGTTGTTACAGGATCCATTGTCATTGTGTGTGTATGAAACATTTTTGTGAATGCATTCTACTAGATTGTGGAGAACTATTATCACCCCTTCTAGTATGCACTTTACTTCCATTTTTCACTTTGTGAATGCATTCTTTTCTCGGTGTATCACCGCTTTAGTGTAGGAATTGCGTTCATGTACTCTCTCTCCCCGGTCCGTTGGAAAGTTAGATTAGGATTAGATAGTTTTTTACATGCATTAGAGTATATTGTGGCGGGTAGTTTAGGAGGAAGAACCAACTTTCTCTCGGAGGTCTATCTCAAGAAGCAAGTCCCAAAAATTTGAGATAGTACCCATGCTATCTAATCACAAAGTGTGAGCTCAAGCACACACACACTTGGGTGTTGTGATTCGGTGATAACATGCCCTTCTGTAGGCTAAACTTCCCGTACCTAAGAAGTACTTTCCACGTGGTTTTCCACAACCCAATCTCGCACACCTCATGAATTTGGTCTATCAATCAACAATCCTTTGTATCATGAGTGTGTGCATCGTAGATCTTGCAATACATGGAAATATTCTTCATCATTGCGTCTTCTGAGGGAAATTCCTGACATCATGATTTTCATGGAAAATTTCACAATACTAGAATAGTATGTGCATAGTCCTATGTGGGCAGCTATCCTTCGTGTGTCCTTTACCTCACAGTCAGTGGACCACAATCCTCTACACATCTCATGTGCTGAATTTTCTGAAAGCTTCTCCAATTATTTAGCCATAACTACTATTTGTGCCTCATGGAAAAGGGCTTACCTTAGTGTGTACGCTCTCAATCGCTTTAGTGTTTAGAAATACTTCCAAATCCTCATGTGGATCGATATATGTCTAATGAGATAGGAATTTTCAAAACGGAGTCAACAAACCTCCAACAACCCGATGTGCATGTTGACTATGATGAATATCATATGATAGCTTGGATAAGAGAGTCTTAAACCACGTGTCATACTCCCTCACACTTTCAGATAAACCTTGATGTTTTTAAATGCACTATTACTCTATTGTTCAAAATTTGTAATGTGGAACGCAACAAAAATGTGGCGTGCAATGCATCATAGTCCACCACAGTCTGGTGTGGATCATACTTTCTATACCAACTGTGTGTGCGCCCTTATAGTGTGGTGTAAAAATGACTTACCTATCTATTAGAAGTGGTTATAATCTTGGCTCTCCATAATAGTTCACACTTGTGCACATGCTTAGTAACATCTTCCACACCTCTATACTCTAGCAAGTGAAGAGACATCTCAAAGAAGACTTGGGGTGTCTTTTATTGTGCTTGTTGTTGTTGTAAAGGTTGCAGAGGTGGTTGTTAAGGTTGTTGTGGGTGTGGGATTTTCCCAGGTTAGGACTGGATCCAGTAACTAATCCTCCACCAATATTTCCTCCGTGAAGCGCTTTTCCTAAACCTCTCGAGCCTCCCGCTATGGCCTGTGGATCGGTAGATGAACTTCCTTGTGTTCTCGGTCATCGTGATGGACTAAACACCAACAATTTGTGGTATAACAACACCTATATGGTCGCTTCCAATGGTATGTGTGCCAACACCTTATGTTGATGATGCGCCTATAAAAATTCCTCCAAAGGTACTCGCAAACACCGGTGCTTGTTGTGTTACCATGTGCGTGCTCCTAATCATTGTGCTTCCTAAGCCGAAACTAAAATATTCCTACATGTATCTCCTTCCCAATGTTGAGATGCTTCCTACTTGCCTTCACTACAATGCCCTTAGACAACTACCTTTGGATCCAAAACACTCGCACAAGGGCTAGGTAGCCATGGTTGATTAGATGGGCACCCACAGTCCTCGTTCTCTCCTCCGACACACTCTCATCATAAGGCCGACGGGGTCTCTACCGTGTTTTCCCAAAGTTGCGAAGATATGATATTGCAGCTCCTCGTCTTCCATGAGGGTCTCAAAACCTTCGGTAGTCATCATTTTTCTCGACAACATTGTTGCGTCAATCACCCTTTGGCATGCTTCATTATACTTGAGTTGTACTTCCTCTTTCTTCCTTTCTTCTCGCTAGGGCCGCCATCCTTTCTAGACCTACTCCGCCCTACTTGCGATGGGGATTTAGCTATCCATAGGTAATCTCTCTAGTCCTGGGCCAGTATCATCAAGATCTTGATAGCTAGGGATATCACATGCAAATAAGATCCTCTAGGCTCATGCAAGAACTTGAACTTTACTTCCTTAGGGAAAAATATGTAGAAATTGTGTACTCCAAAGTATAGTTGTGCACCACACCTTCCCACTAATGATCTACAACTCTAGTCCACATCTTTGTTGAATCAAAGAGAGTATAATAGTCTTCCTACGTCCAAACTCTCTTCCTTGGGTAGAAAGATCTGTTTGATGCGTAAGATGCCAACCACTGGTATAACTCTACTAGAAATAAGTTGAAGAATGTCTCATACAAGTAGTCATGTAGATTGCCTTCCACCCACTTTTGCGCATTAAAATCAGTTCTAATGATATATAATTGTGCAAACGCATCTTGTCCTTCTACCCAGCTTTCAATACTCTCTAAAGATAGTCGATATGCCATCTAGCATGCAAGATCTTGGTATAAACTTTGAAAAGAGGTTCTGAAACAGTAACCAAAATGTAGTCTTTTGTTTAGCCACTCAATAACTATACACGATGGCACCTCATCCGCATTAAATCAATACTCACCCGAAGTGCGTGCAACCACTGGGTCCCTTCTTTGTTATACCTATTAGAAGGTTAGCATGCATAATTACCATATTCATAATCAAGGCATTTATTCATGTAGATAAACATCATAACCATGGCAATTCAACAAGACGTATAATAAGGAAAATACTCAATCAATGTAAAGAAGAACTAATATCAAATGCATTTTCAAGACACCATCTTCATACATATCAACTATCATTATCCAACCAAAAGTATCCATTATAAACCAGAATTCATTACATCACAAAAGTTGAATACATATAATAGTCATTACAATGGTGCATAGGACCATGTGCGCAAACACCAAACCCTAAATCTATGTCAAAACAACATAACTCTGCTCTTCTACACACAATCATGCTTAATAATGATATACATAAGATATATATAGGGGTGGGACTTACCCTTCACCGCCCATGCATATTCCTAATAATAGGTGTGCTCACAAAATAGCTTGCATGCTTTTACATCTTACGATAATAATAGATTATCCTAAATATAAGAATTTATTTAATCCTATTATTAACTCATCCCACGCATGTGCCTTATCTTGATCTACATGTGCTTTCCCTTCCTTTCTTGGCTGCCAAGTCATCTTACTTTTCTTTATTTCTAGATATTTACTTGAACGACACTCCAACTTCTAATTTTCTATTTTTAGCATTTACGGAAAATTGGCTAAGTCCTTCTTCTTATACATCTTACATGCAGCCTCACGCATTGACCCATGGTACCTCCATGTGCACCCCTTACACACTATCCTTTCCTTCTATGAAAACGTACTCTTGCACGTAAGTCTTTGTTCTATCTCGATACTTAGTCAATTTCTCCGACTAACAAATACCCACTTCACCGCCACAATCTCTAGATGTGTCCAATATAGGTGTGGCCCACCTATTAGTCGCACAACCACAATGTGCTTATAGGCCCACACATGCAATAAAGAAATAAATTCTACATCGCCACCACAATTATCCCATATGAATCTATATAGATCCCTATACAAGTGAGATAACACACACCAACCCCATGCATATCATGTCCCATGATCCTCTATAATTTGATAAATCCACCACATCCTATATGATATCGATACCCTTCCACCATCAACTTTTATGAATGAAGCCAATAACACACAATTAAATTTATGTAATCACGAAACACCGATGTTGCCACAACACTCAACCTAATCGTAAGCTCTCGATACCCTCGGTCCCTACCCAAAATCTTTGTGCATGTCTCATATGGTATGAAATTTTTGGAGGCAACACATGCATCCTCTCTCATATAATCAATAATTATAAAATATGATACACATCCTCCAATTTCACTATCATCTCCCATGGTGGGAGCCAAAATCTGCACGTATATGCATTCCATTTCTCGCACAATATTGTGATCGAATTCATATTTGGGGAAATTCCCCAATCTAGCCACATGTCCTATCCCATCTCTATTTAAAATGTTCTAACTGCATCATCTAGGCCCAATGTAAACAATGCCATTAGATGACATCCTCCATGAAACTCCCACGCATGGATAGGTCTCTAATACCATAAACATACCACACATTGTATTGCTCCATGAAAAATGATGCAAAACATCATCATAAATCAATCAAACCTAAGCATATTATCCAAACCATTTCCATTTGGGTACATTCTAAAACCAAGTCGAGGACCGCATTTGGTTCTTGATCGAAACATTACGCTTTGTACATGCATTAAACCCAAAGTTAAAAATAGACCATTCGGTCTGGTTTCATCACTCTATGCTAAATTGAACAAATTTACAAAAAATGTGAAAATCTATACAATTTCATATAAAAATACTAGCATTAATTACACTTACCAACTCATGGGTTATTTGTGCTTGAATGACATTTTCCACCCTCTTTAATCATGACCACATGGGCTCTCTTATTCGTGACATTTTCACAAACTTGGAGCTTTTATCATACTCAATCACAATCAAATAATGAAAAGTACTTTTTACTTTTCCACTTTACTATTTATAGCAACAAATTACCTAGGGCATAAGGTACCCGCATTCACTACATGCCCTAATATTCCAATTACATCCTCACAATTATTTGGTGTATATCCGGGGTCATTTTCATCAAATTTACACGTTGTTTATGACATCACAATCATGTTTTTGACATCTTCTACATGCATATATCACTATACTAAATGAAACACCTTTATGATGGTATCCTTATTTTTTCTACGAAATTTACATCTACCTCTCTTGTTCACATACTACTTCATTATCTCTCGATGATCATTATCCAACACCTCTACTCGCATGGCCTAAATCTCTCTCTTCTCAATTACGTGATCTTTAACATATTTTCATAAATTCACTTTCACCTAAAGCAACATGGTTTCACACTCTCCCTTTTACCAAAAGGGGGACAACTCTATATGTTGACCATACATGATCATCTCCTCTTTCAATCCCAAATAAACATTCAAAGTCAACTGCACATATTATACACAAATCAAAAACAAGATTAACTATGTAAGGCCACCTTTCTCCTCATTGTCACATGGCTCAAATCCAATTATATGACCCAACAATCACTCATGAACAAGTAAAGTGCACTACACACTGAACATATTGTAGACACCTAAAATTGGCACCATTAATCCTCATGTCAACGGCTCCGCAAGACCCATCCATTATCACATTACTATCATATTATACATTAAATATTTATCCTAAGTCTTATTCCTCCCCATTATATTTAATCCCCATAAATATTATTCTACAACTGTAAAATCCTATTTTATTCCTCTTAAAACCACCCAAAACCACTTACAAACCAAAATCAAATAAAACAAAACAAAATAAACACCCTCTCAACCATTTAACAACATCCCTAACCCATATAACCTATTCCCAACCTACATCCTTCATCAAAACAAACAAATGCCTCGATTTGGGAAGTTGTTTCAACTATTTTCCCGTATTTCCTAGATCACCAACAATTCTCCTTTGTTGACATAAAATCTATATAAACATCTTCCGTGTCTTCATTTTGGGGTGGCTTCCTCAAGCCGGGCTTGGTTTATAACATAACGTTATTCAAGGCATTCATATTACAATCTTATTGTATTATATCCCTTTTCATCATAGTAATATTCAACATATCTCTTCTTCAACTCTTAGAGGTCATTCATACATCTAAGAATTCCACTTAGCAAATCTCCCGACATCTACAGCTTCATATCTCAAGTATTATCATTTTCTCAGCCTTATCTATCAACTTGTATAAGGTAAGTGCCTTCCCCTTATTTTATTATCTCACTCATTCATCATTTACAAGCCTCACCAATTTTATCTAGTTTATTATCAACATGTACACTCTGCAATAATTGTCGGTGATTCTCATAATCACCGACGATCCGCCAAATCATTGGTGATTGGCCTTAATCGTTAGTTATTCCTATATGTTAGACCATTTACCACATCATTTTTCCCTTCTAACATCCAGATCCCAATCTTGATCACCACTCTACCTTTGCAAGTACCGAGAAACCCTATCAAGCTTCGTTGAGCCATATCCAACACTTTATTAGTTATCTTAATCAAATCTATCACTTAGCTTGCCTTTGTAAGTTCACATATATCTCGCATCCTTACTCCTTTGAGCCATTTTGTGATTCCTAGACTCCTTTTGGATTAGGTATCACCATCAAACCATCATATAACCTTGGACCACATCAGTCCCTTTGCCTTTGCATTGTTGGTTATATCATTTGTTTTATCATTTTATCTTATCATTATCAGATTAATTTCTTGAATGCGGATTGACATCCTTGCAAGGAAGTCCATTGACTTCTCTGGGACTGGCCTTTGCCGGCATAATCCCCATATATCTATCTAATCCTATCTTTTTCTTAGTGTATGTGATATGTAGGTTCCTTCATTAGTGAAAAAAGGAAGGAACTTTCATCCATCAGCTACAACATTCATCTCCACCGGTATCGGTAAAACCTGTGTCTTTCAAGGTTGGTTTTGTTTTTATTGTTTCACTTCATTAATTTAAGTAGAAAGGTAAAAACATCTTCGAACATTCTGGCATGCCCAATAGGACCTTGTCCCTTTTCTTCCATTTTTCAATTTTTATTAAAAAATTCAATTTTTGGCTTTCTACTCTGTAATCTTCAGTGATCTAGTCAAATTGCTAGTGATCTTATTAATCGTCGACGATCTCTATGACTGATTTTGATTACTAAACCAATCGGCCTCTAACATCATTTTTCTTGTTTTTTTCTTTCCTCTACTAGCCTTTTTGGGGTTTTGCTCAGGGGGATTTTTTCGCTTCGTTGTTTTCATTGCTAAAAAACAATTAAAAAAATTAAAGGAAGTGTTTTTCAAGTGTGTCTTCCACCTCTATTTTTTGTTTTCAAGCATCACATTTTGTTATTTGTCCTCATTGAAATCAATCATTATTTTGGGTTTTAAAATGAACATTGCATCCTGCTTGATCACATAGATTAATTAGAAGGGTTAATTTGTTTTATTCATTTAATTCTTCCCTCACACACAACCAAACCACGTCAAATATCAAATTTGTATCAAACACTCCTACCCAGAGATAACTACTGGGATTTCATCACCCAAGAGGGAAACTAAATCGTTTTTGACCGAGTATAAACAACTAGTTTTTGGTATATTGGCTAAGCACCCAACTCCCTTATCACTGCGAGACCATGAAGTGATGGGGTAGGGCCCAATACTGTGCCCCATACCAAAGACCAACACGATTCGGATCTCATGTACCTTTGGGTATATCAAGGACTCTAGCCTTTAACATTACCTTAAAACCAACCTTAGAATGACCATATCATTATGTTTCCTCTGAGTCTCTTCCTCCACTTATAAATTTTAATCAAGATAATTAAAATTCTTTTGCTTGACTTGTCTGTTACATTTCAGAGCTCTCTTAGGGCTTTGTTGTATCATTGTCATTTAACTATCATTTAATATGGATCAACCCTCTACATCAACATATTATTTTACCCTTATGCTTCATTTTTACAACCATCTTTGACTACTACCTCTACATCTTTTTATCCCAATCAATTTCAAAATATCCCCTACGTAGGATCTAGTCCTTATCAATCTTATCAACCTATCATATCCCACTCAACTTCACTTATCTCTCGAATTTTTTCCGTAACCGTGTAGACCATCGCTTATCCCCATGGAACCTCTACTTTTCAGCCAATCATACAACCCTATAATAACCCCATCCAACAACCTTGTGACTATCCTTTACGTCCATACTACTTCCAAACTATCGCTCCTCAATTCATGTCCAAAGTGTATCCCATCAATCACCCTTTCCAGAGCCCCTCATTCATCACAAACTCATCAGAATCTTAACATCCCCAATCTTTTATCCAATCAACCTATCTCAACTTCAATACCTCTCTCTACCTCAGACATCCCAAACCCATAAACACATCCCAACTCGGGTCCAACCAGCCCCCTTATTCAACAAAAACATATTCAACATTCCTATATGTCTTCCTACATCTCGTTTATCACAACCTACTCTACAAATAATATCCTCTCAAGCTATCCCTTATCACCTCCACATCAAGCCCATCCACAACAAAACCATCCTACTCCACATTTTTATCAATCAAATCAATCACATGCTCATCCGCACTCACATGTTAATTCCTTCACATCTAATCCTAAAAACAATCCCATGCAAGCTCATTGAAAAATTAGACAATTTGGAAGTTGCTACCAAGGGACCCAAACACGTCCTCACTTATGATCAGGTTTGTAATAAACCCATCCATCCATCAATACCGTATAAATCATATCCTCCGTATTGGGAATTGCTTGAATTTACCATGTTCCATGGTCAAGAGGATCCTCAACAACACATACTATCCTTTATACATTTGTGTTATCTCATCATCCATGATCAAGATCTCCTTCTTAGAACCTTTCCTATGTCACTGGACAGACCTGCCTTGGATTGGTATAACTCCCTCCCTCGACACTCTTTTCTCTCTTTCACTCAGCTAGCCATGTTATTTCTCGATCACTTCGCTATAAATGTTACTCGCAAAATCACCATTTCTGATCTTTCTACCATCAAACAATCAAAATGAATCCCTTGTCAACTTTGTCACTAGGTGGCAAAGCATTATCAATCAATTGACCTTCTCACTACCTCAATAAGAACTGATCAATTTATTTTCTCGATCATGTTCCCATCACATCTCATCTATCCTCTAGATCCACACATTCCATACTTTTGACAAAGCCTTCACCATGGCGAAAATTAGAAATCCAAGCCCTCAAAGAAGGTCATCTCAATCCTCAATCTACACATGTCCCATTTGATTCTCCTAGGTCTTCCTACAAACCCGATGAGACTATCATGCATGATGCCTTTACTTGTCTTCCCGACCCAACACCCTCGATAGAATCAGTCCATATAGATATTACACATCCTTGAGTCACGTCATCAACACTATTACATATGATCTTCCCCTGAGGAGACCCATTCATCACCAATGCTTCCTCTTGAAAACTCAAAATCCCTTAATCCTTTTTTTTTTCGATGATCCTCACACATCGATATCACTTGTGTCCACTGTCCAATCATCCATTACCTCCTTGTAACCTTTAGACTCTACCTTGGAGATCGTTACTAAGGAGGCATTCATAATCAAATATCTCGACATCCAACTACTTTTTAAACTAATTGAAAATTGGGCGGCTCACAAAAATATAACACACCTCAATCATGTCTCAAAACAACATTTCCCTTGTCCTATCTCTAGATACTCACTTACCTTCTAGTCTGAACCCTTGTCCTAAATCAAATACTATACAATCAAATACCATCACATCCATGACCTCATCCTCATCATTTGATGTGAGACATTCTCCTCTATCTAAAGTAAACATTAAAAAATTGAAACCTGTCACATCCATGACCTCATCCTCATCATCTGTCGTAAGACTATCTCCTTTACCTAAAGCAAACACTAATAAATCAAATTGAAAATCATCTAGAACCTCAAATTTACCATCCATTTTGGGACCCCATCCTTTATCACAATCCAAATCTATCAAATCTATTGTTCGATACTTACTATCAATGTTAGGGCCCCATCCTTTATCTCAATATCATATACCACAATTGAACCCTACACCATCTATAATTTGTCCCTCCTCATCTATGTCGATACCTCATCTATCATCTAATTATATCAATCCCATATCATACCCTCTCTCTTATCAACCTCATAATGTCCCTATGATGTTTCAACACCATATGACATCTATGAATCCACCCCCATCCAAAAATAAGACACATCCTACTAAGCATTCTCATAAATCAAAATCAAAATCAAAATTCATTAATCCAAACCCTCCAAAAGGGACTTACATCAACATCCTCAAGAGGCTCATGCAAGCTTCTCTTATCACATTACCACCAATCAAAACACTTGATTCACATTCTTAGAAACCTACATTGTATGATCAAAACAAAACATGTGCCTATCATAGAAGCCCTTGACATAACACAAAGAGTTGTAAAGTTCTTAAAGCCATAATCCAATGACTCTTCCTCATCAATGATCTTCTCCCAAAAGAAGACCATCCTAATCCATCATCGATATCATCTACACCTACACCCCCGATGTCTACAGACAAGGGGGACATCCTCAATCTCGTATTATCAAACCTTTGTGAAACATTTCCTCAACACCTTCCATTGAAGGTCTCTCAATCTTGTCAACATCTACACCCAAGTCATTGATAGTGTCCTCACCGACATCTACAGGACAAGGGGGTCACCCTCAATCAGATCTTGACAAACCTTTCTCATGCATCTTCTCATCACCTCCCAGTGAAGGTCTCTTGTCTCAAATCAGTATGGTTAACCCACCTATGCAATTAAGAAACTCGACATACATGAAGAAAAGGTAAATCAAAGCTTCATCATCTACCCCTCCTCATCAATTGTCCTCTCATATCCCATCTAAATTTTCAATAGCTCCTTTGTCAAGGGATCCTTTATTTACCATATACTCAATCAATCAAGATAAAAAATTCCATCATCCTAATTTAAAATTTGTCATTCCTTTTAGCACATGTCATCTCTATCCACAATGTCATGCTAGGGGGACTCCTCTCTACTGAGAATTTGAAAGTCTTACCTTACACACATCCCCCTAGCGCATCTTCACCCAACCTATCCTATCAATCTAATCAAAATTTCACTACTCTAGAAATGAGTAAACATGGAAAGTTTTCCCTTAATTGGATCGGTCCATATAACATGGGTCAACCTCTAAATGTCTTGCACTTGCGACCTTTCTACTGTTAACACATTTATCATGACAATAGTCACATCAAAGATCTTATTCCACCATCAACCAATCATCTTATCATTGTAATGATTTGAAAGAATGTGGTTTTCTATCACTATCCTCAAACCCTTAAAGATGAGCACCACGACTCTATTCATCGCATATTTCACATGGACAAGTTCCTCCTTAGCAGGAACCCCACAATCATTACATCCATCCACCTTATCTACCGACCAAAGACATGTCTTGGGGTACACATGTGTAGTGTGTGTACACATTTCTTCTCCCCTCCTTGAAATGGTCTATTAGGGTTTGCCCTCAGCTCAAAATACAGAAAAATACCTATGGTTTTACGATCTACCTGTTCACTCGGTAACATCTTTTACATACTTAGCTTATGCTTTTCTTGCACATTTTTCAATCAATATCAATTCCAAAATATCATATGCTCAACTTGCACAAATCAAACAAGGATCTAATGAACATATAGCGGACTATGTATTACATTATAAGAATAATCTAGCTAACATGAAAAATGTACTCACCGACTAAATCATGCAAGATATTTTTGTCCAAAGTCTCTTACCTCAATTACAAGAGAGTGTTATCTTTAACCTCTCCATCATTTGATCAACTATGTCATACACTTAAGTTACATGAAATAAAATTGTTACCCATGGGCAAGCTCAAATATTGTGATCATGCTTCATCTTCATCTTCTAATCGGTTTTAAGGAAAATCTACTTTCAAGCCATCTCCTAAGCCCACCGAAGCAAAAGATATTATTAATGTTGTTTCTACTCCTGAAAAGCTTCAATGGTAGCCTCCAAAGTGTACATTTACAAAATTGCCTTATGCTCCTATTGCCACAACTTATCAAAAGCAATCTTGTTACACTTCCACCACCACTCAATCTTGATCCATCTCGCCCTATGGCCACAATTATGATGAAAATACTAAATGTGATTATCATTAATGTGTTGGGCACTCTATCGATCATTGTTTCAAGCTTAAACATCTTATTCAAGATATTATTGACAAAAATGCACTCAAGATCCCCGAGCCATCCACTTCTATGCCACCAATGATAACAAAAAGCTCAAAATATTTAAAGACCCTTTACTCAAGCATGATACACAAGCTCTTGATTCTTCTATTGATCATACATATGGATTTTTGCCTCCTTGATTTCCTTGTCACTTTTGTTGATGCATTGTCATCAGCCATTTCAATTTCGATCACGATTACCATGATACTTTCATATCTGATTCATTACATATCAATGCTTCTATTGGATCATATACTATCAATAACACCATGATCCATCCAAAGAGCTCTTATTGGTGTGTGCTCTATTGCACTTCTCACGGCTATATCTAATATCACATATCTAGTCCCTAATTCTTTCAAATACAGAAAAGTTATATTTGAAATTTTCTAATATGTATGAGATGTTATTTTTAGGGATATCTTAGGAAATGTGCATTAATTACAAGTTCAATTTGATTTATATTTGCGTATGGTAAAAGGGTTTGATATATATAAATATATAGTAAATGAATTTTAAGTTAATATATTGTAATGCATTTTCAAAGGCTCAATGAACGATTAATTAATTATTGGGCTGTATTCTTACCTTGTAAATGTAATAAAGAGATTCAATTGAAACACTCAACCCTAGTATAAGATCTATGCATAACATGTCTTCATGTGTGATCCTTTTTACCATAGAAGAAATTGAAAACCGTAGAATGAACTTAAACTTTGCACTCGATGGAACCTCCTAGTTTAGGTAAATAAGAGCCCAAGGATGGGGTTATCATCTTAGTCAGTATGTTTAGTGACATCATCATAAACCCGACAGATAGGAGTGACATAGTCAAACATTATTTAGAGTAAGTAGAGCTAAATCTTCCTTCGTATCCTGGTGGATTACCTTGTCTTCCGAAGATAGATTTAGAATTAATTTTCTTCATCAAATGAATTGTTTATGGGATCCAGATGACATCATGGAGCTAGAGAAATAGTTGTACTATCACTTTAAAAAAAAAATAGTAATAGGTTTTTACCGTCCACGATGCCATGGGGCGGCCTGTTTTTGGGTCTACAAGCGGCTTATAGCATATGGGACTACCTCGTACTCACATGCGGGAGGCAACTAACTTTCTACAAACGAGACGTACATACTCTACCCCCTGCAGGATTTGAACTTGTGACCTCTATTTCAAGAGCACATGTTCTTCACCATTAGGCCAACTCTGTGTACTTAAAATCTTGTTAATGATTTCTTTAGATCCTCTCAGCTAAATGTCTTATCTTTGGCTAGTGACAATATAGTGCCTTGATCTTTTACGGAGGGTTTATAGGGTAAATATGTTTTGAACCTTAATCTAATCTATAATAGGGTGTAAATCCTGAGTGAGAATTGAAATCAAACTAAACCTTAGTTGATTAGGAGGTTAACTTGTGGGTAGAAAATTATAAGTAACTCTTTGCTAACGAAATTGGTTTGAAAGATGTTGACTTTAGAGAACCCAGAAATCAAATCTTGTCCCGTAATCCCTTGTTATGCCCTTTTATGACAATAAGAATAAAATAAACTTCACTTGCAAAATCGTGAAAGGAAGAACCCTGGGATCTTACCTTGAACACAAAACACTGACGGTTCATGTGTAGTTTATAATACTTCTAATCATGTATGTCTTCAAGATATCAGGCAAGTACTTTTGTAACGCTTTTGTTATAAAGTGATGGTAATATTAAGACCATAATGCGATGTAAAAGTAAATCATATAAGAGTCAAAAACAAGATTTGAGGTTAGGAATAATGTCACTCTTGGAGTCCTTCTAACTCAATTAAACATTTTCATGTGTTACAAAGAATATGAGTTTCCTTGGTGAGATCAAACTTCGAGAAAAAGATATATATACATATATAAAATCTAAATACAATTTCTATTATGGGAATGTTGAATTGGGAAATAAAGATACTGAGATCGAAGAATGTTTATGGGAAAAAGATATCTTGAATCTAAACCACCATCCTTAAATCCTAATATTGCTTTCTGGACATCAAGTTAGATTCACTTGAGTTGCAAGGGTAAAATGTAGACATTGAATACGCGTTTGAGAAGCATGTTTTTAACATAAGAACAAGAGAATTAAGTACTTTATATGCAATTTGAATTATGCCTAGTAATTATGTAAGTTATGGAAATTTATGTAAAGGATAAAAATCCAACTTAAAATGGTCGAACTATAAATTAAATGTGAAACGAATTTAAGAATCTGTAGGTGGAAAAGGGAGAAAATTATACTTACATAATAATGTTATTGGAATGTTAATCGTAACCTAGATGTAATCATGGTAATGATGTGTTGTGGGTTTGTCAATCCTTAAGTCCCTTTTCTTGTGGTTGAGTTATTGCTAGCATTTGATTCATTGGAGAAAGTGTGTCATCGACATGTATATGGTGTTGTCATGTGTCTATGTGAGTCGATGACTTATGTAAGTGTCTTGTGCTTTGTTGAGTTTCTTTTCTTGGAGCCCTTGTGGTGTTGTGTAGTGAGCAATGTAAGTCAAAAAAATTATCCTGGTATTTTTACTGTTGTATTTGTGTGTGTAAAATGTGGGTGTCACAATGAGGGATGCAAACACACTCAAAGTCTTGGTCCACCCATTAGACACACCATTGATATATTTGCACTTTCTGAACCATGATGGATGCTTCTCTGCAATGAGTGCAATGGCAGCCCAAATCTCTGAGAGGAACTCCAGGGTATCCTTATTAAAGGATAATGGATTACCTTCCTCTTTCTTAACATATTCCTCAAATGGACCAATCAACTCATCAACAATGGTTTTTTCTCCCATTACAGGCACTCCAAGTTTCTGAATTTGATGATTGATACTATCCTACAACTTGTATGTTTGTTCCTCTTTTTCATTCAACTTGGTGATGGCCCAATTGATTACTTCAAATCTAATTGTCAAGGCCCTTGCCCATACGCGCGATAAGTCTTTAAAGAAGTACCAAAAACCTTTTTGTCAATCAACTCCCGAGGGTGAGCACTTCTCATTTCATTCACTACTGACCCAAAGGTTCCCAAGAAATCCCTTTATTTCTCCAAATCTCCTATAAGTGCCAACATCCTATTTGCAGTTACACACATGTAGGCGAAGAGTTTGACTGCCTCTTGGAGCACTGAATTTCCCTTTTCGGAAATTGAATTGATCCATTCATTATTAGCTCGCCCCTACATCATGAGCTCATGCGTCCTCTTGATAGATTCTAGATTGAAGTTGTTGATGGGTGCAAATTCTTCAATGGGAATTGTTTGTGGCATTTGGATCTACTAGATGTTGCACATAAGATGACAGAGTTTGCACTTGTTCTTTTAGCTCATCAATCTTCTTCTTATATTCTTTATTCCTTGCCACCATATGATCGGAAGATTACTGATACATGTGTAAATTCCCGTCATGAGTAGCTAGCCCTAGTTGAATTGTGCTCATCTCATACTTGGTCGGTGTCATCTCATCCATTGGCTTAATCACCTTCGGTCAAGTTACTTCAATATATTGATTGCCTATTTCTCCATCAGTAGAACCAAAAATCCATGTGTGCAAACTTCCTTCTATTTCCCTTAGCCAATGAGGCAATTAGTGATAAATCAAGGGTTACCACTTATCAACAATGCGAGTATCACGTGTTATTGTTTCTTGCATCCACGAGAACAATTCATCGGACTCGGGATCAATGGTGGGTGCACTAACCATTCTATGCTCTAAGAGGAGGCATGCCATGAATGAGGGAGGTATTAGTATTGATAAGAGGTGAGGCCTCCTGTGGTGGTTCAAATACTGGGTCTTGAACTACGTACTATCCCTCCGCTTGTGTTTCGCCACCGGATCTTCTTCTTGCACTTCTACGAGAAGATCATCCTCTTGCGTCGTTGCTGATTAAGCCTTCTTCTCCGCCTTCTAGCTCTCTTTGGTGACTTTCCACAAGAAGAAGTCTCCAATTCTATGGATCTTCTTTTAGAACTTGCTTCAGAGTGTCTTCGATTAAAGCTACTTCCACTCGCTTTCGATGATGACTACCGAGAGGCTTGTTTCGACTTGTGCTGGGGACACCTCATGATTGGATGATAATGAATCTCTTTCTTTGGAATGAATCCTCATTCTCTTGACCAACTTCTCGCCTGCTTCCTTCATATCCCCTAATTCGCAAACGTGCAATGACTTGAGGAAATGGAGAAACCTTGACGCCACATGCTCGGGTCGTACATTTCTATCTCATCATCCCGTAAAATATCTTCGAGACCAAGAGAATTTGAATTTATTTATCTCATTGTCTGTCATCCTCATATGATCCTTTTCCCGTACTTCAAATTCATCAACTTAGTTGGCCCAATAGTCCTCGATGTGTAGATCATGGTGCAAGTCTGAATGTGGAAAGAGTCAAGATCATCTCGAATGTTGAAATTGGACCTGTAGTGTAGGAATGCAAATTCAAATGTGCAAAGGCATCCTCCAAATGAGATGCATCATTCATATTCTTACATGTGAATATCTCGGAGAGAGATGGGGAATGAAATCAACTTCTTTTTCTTGCTCCTAAGTCTCTGTTGTTTACCTGTATAAACCGATCAGAGAGCTCAAATTGTACAATTTGGTCACTAAGGCACTTAGGCAACCTTAGCAGACCTTGGTTGAAGCCGAAACTCACGAGATATGAGAAATTTGAGAACTCGTATGAAATAACATCCATATTTCTTGATTAAGACGCCGTCAGGGCGACATCCTTGCCTCCAAATCACCCTCTAAGGTTCGGACTACGTACATTGTGAATGCATCATTCACGCGGGTGAAGTGCTTGTGATTTTCCTCCATTACCAACCATGGGAGTTTCTCAAATGCGAGTACCTTGGCAATAATGTTTTGTGTGAGGGAAAATCCCTTGAATGATCTTGAGCTGGCAAGAAAATAGACCAAGTAAGAATTCATGTGGAACTTCTTTGTCATGGGCACCTGAAGCAGTTGTAGATGCAGATTGTCACTAATGATCTACCCTCAGTCAATCCTTTATTTTCCTTCAGTCACTATCAAGATGAAAAGGCCCATCCAATCTTGGAAGTTTCTCATGTTTGCTTCTCCCATCACCCTATTGAGTAGAGTGATTGCATCTGAGTAACCTTCCCGAAACTCACATCTCGAAAGTATTTTCAACATCCTTGAGGGTTTTCTCCTTGTCTTCATCCATGATCCTAGTGCAACCCCTTGCACGTAGGCATCCATCTTTTCCCACTTGTGCACGACCCTTTCCTTTGAGATGACAACCATGCTAGGTGATGTCAGAATTTGCGAGCGAGTGAGATGGTTCTCAAACTAATGACCTTCATTATCATACCATTTTTAGCTCAAATTGTTTGTGTTTCGGGCTCATAGTGGTGTGAGCAGGACAAAACCAACTCAAAGCTTTGTATAGACACGAGGTGTCCCGTAGCTGTGAACAATCCACTTATGAATACTTGGTCTTCAATCTTTCCTCTTTCCTTGGCAGTCATGTGAGCCTTCAGATCATTAAAGTCCATATATGAGACATCATTGTATTCTATCTCATACTCGAAGCAAAAGGTTATGTCAGCTTCTGTCCTGTCCATTTGTACTTCATGATTCCTCAACACTTACTATTTCTGGAATGGGTAACTTACTATTTTTAGTGTGGAAATCCTTCTCTGAACTCCAACTGTAGTTGCTAATCTGAATGTTCAACTCTTGGGATGCTCCTTTTGTGAAATTCACCCTCTGGAATGACTTACTATTTTTAGTAAGTGCCAATGAGATGACTTACTATTTTTAGTAAGTATGAAAAATCAGCTCCTTAACCTCAATCGATATTGCAACTCAAATTTCTCTTTCTCCCTGTGTTCCTCTCACCTTCTGGACCAATTTTTTATTTTTAGTAGGTGTTCATGAGACCACTTACTATTTTTAGTAAGTGTCAATTTTGGACCAAGATGATAATTTTGATGATTTTTGCTTGAGATACCTCTTATGTGTTCATTGCCTCCTTCGTAGTTTCTTCAATTGGTGACTTACCTGAAATAACAGTCTCCCATGTAGAAGACTTGCTATTTTTAGAAAGTGAGATTTCTGGTGGTCGGATCATGGCGAACGAAGTTTTTGATATGGGTTTTTGCCCAATATCACCCCTTTGAAATTTTAGGCTTACCCGATCATTGGTTTGTGAGATTTTAAAACTTCAAATTTTTACCTGACTGACAGTTCTAGACATGACAACCATTAACGGAGCTTGAAAATTGTAGGTTTGGTTTTCTTCTCCATTTGTGAAAAAAATCATATTTTTGATATGGGTTTTTTTTTCTTGTTCTACCGTGAAATTTCTCTTCAAACCGATTGTTGGTTTGACGGAAATCGACTTTTGTCTTCGTTGGGCCAAGAGGGAGATTTCTTCACTACGAACACTCCTTGTTGCAAATGGGAGGTCTGTAGGTGAGGTTTTTATGGCCTTTGAGAATGATGAACATAAAAACAAATGGTTCTCTCGATTCGTACCTTGCAATCGGTTTGTAAGATATGTTCAAATCTTCGCTCACTAAGCAATGGGGTTTTCGATGAATTTATTCGTTCTTCTCCTTCGTTCTTCATTCCTTTAACTCTTTCGATCAATACTTCCTTTAAAACCTGTGTATTTTCATGGGGTGGAGGGTTTTGTTTCCATGGCGTAGATGGTTCTGGAGAAACAATGGTGGACTGGTCCAAGCATAAACAGAGCTATGCTATGGCAGTGTGACAGAGCCGTGAAGAAAAAGTGACGGAAATAAAGCTAAGTGTCGCTTTAAAGCGTTTTTAAAATACTTATCGGGGTGGGTGCATTTTTATGTCCTTGATGTCCCTCAAGCATTAAGGGATGAAAGGGACATAAAATTTCACATCGTGCCTCAACGCGACACTTGGCGGAAATCCAACGATTAAGCATTAGGGCTTAAAAATTTGGGAGAAACACTTGAGGGCTCGAAGTTGATCATATGGAGAACCAGGAGGCATCCTGGGGCTAGGTACATTTTCCTATCCCCTATGTACCTCAAGCATTAAGGTATGAAAGGGACATCAAATTACACATCGTGCGTGGAGCTGACACACTGCAGGCATCCGACGGTTGTGCATTTGGCTCCAATTAGCTACTTTTGGGGCTTGGAATTTACATTGTAGATGGTCATATTGATGACCTAAGTGCCACAAGGGGTTGGGCACATTTTCATGTCCATCATGTCCCTTTTCTAAAGGAACATAAGGGTCATCAATTTTCACATCGCGCCAGGTTGGGCCACTTGTCACAATCTGAGCGAGTGAGGGGATAGGCTCCGACAAGCACCTTGTGGGGCCGAATCGATGATCTAGAAGGTTTTATGTGTGACCAGAGGGCATATTAGGGCTAGGAACATTTTACTTTCCCTCATGTCCCTTATCTTGAGGGATGAAAGGGACATCAAATTATGCCAGGCTCTTGGAGTTGACACGTGTCCTCATCAAAATTTGACTAATGCTGGAAGCTTACCTTGAGGGCAACTTGAAATGACAATATATTGAGCTCCCAATGGAATTTTTGGAAATTTTTATATGAATTTGACTTAAAATGTCCTTCTTGATCCAATGGTGGGGGTATAAGCTCTTGATTCCTCTATTTAAGCCCTGAAAAAGTGGATTTTTATCTAGCTCCCTAGCTGAGCATGGAA
Source organism: Taxus wallichiana var. yunnanensis (assembly GCA_018340775.1). Taxonomy (NCBI): domain Eukaryota; kingdom Viridiplantae; phylum Streptophyta; class Pinopsida; order Cupressales; family Taxaceae; genus Taxus; species Taxus wallichiana. Next base: position 482,276,905 of record CM031242.1, on the reverse strand, counting down.
AAAACCAGATATAAACCTATTGCGCTAAAGTGTTGTGAAAAATATGATTTCACCATATTGTAGAGATTTTAATTCCTTTCTGAAAATATTTATTTTAGCTCCTAACTCCACCCAGACCTCCCATAATCACTTCCCGAAGTTCAATAGTTCTTCTTTGCCTTATACACTTTGCTGGCATGTGAACCTTGTTGTTGATGAAACTGCCCAACTCCTCCAAATCCTTCATGAATCTTCCTAAATAAATTTCATGATGTTACTAGACCTTTAATTCATCTCCATGTTGGATTTGGTGCTTCTGCTCCAGTTCCGAGTCCGGGGGTTGCACTTGTCCTGGGAAGGCCAATGGTAGCCCTTCCCAACACTTTCCAAAATAGTATTTTTCAAGAACTCTTAAAATCACCTAGGGGGTTGACTTGAATTTACTAATTCACCTAGGGGATTGAGTTAATATCCATTGAGAGGTCATGGGACTGACTGGGTAGACCTGGGGTGCTTTGGAAGGATAAAACTTGAAAGTTTCGACGCAGGGGTATCGTTGTCATGATCAAAAATTGTCAATTTTCATGTTGCACATTTGTATGACAACAACAATATAGAAAAAAAGGTAAAAATTACAATACCGACTCATAATCGACTTGGGTGAAAATCACAAAGACAAACACTAGTGCACAACATCGATAATAGCGCCAGGTGTCTGTGTCCTCCCCAAGCGCTAATGTTGTGGGACATATATAGTCACCTTATCGATAAACACACATCTACAAAGTATTCGAGCATTTTTACAAGCTTATAGGCACAATCCTCCAGCCTACAACATGCATGTAATCTCGTCATGATCCATTTCAATCGCAATAATTAGTACAATTAGAACTAATTCAGACAACGAGAACTAAACATGGATGTACCATCTGTAGTGGTGCTTATCGGACAGAGTCATGGATGGAGAGTAATGCTAGACCTCTCTCCTCAACCCATGCTCTTGGCATGAGATCGCCGAAAAAATTCACACTTGGCGTGAGTTTACCCAAAACTCACTCTTGGCGTGAGATCACCCAAAAGCTCACTATTGGCATGAGATCGCCCAAACTACTCACTCTACACAACATTTCAGACACTTTTTCTATCCTTTACACTCCTTTACATCAGTGCAAACTTACCTTTACAAACTTATGCACATTTTCTCGATTTATCACATGCAAGACTTTGACTACTCTTTTTCTCTTCTTTTTGTAAGTCTGTCCTTACAAGAAGCAACAACCACAAGTTACAACAAAAGGTATAATGCATACGCTTCACCCCTAGGGTCATTTTCCTTTCCTAATCTCCATACTTCATTTTGCACCATTCCACACTTTACTTGTCCACTCGACACGCATCTTCGCTACACACTCTACATGGTTATTAGGTACACATCTCTTATCTACTTTATGTTATCAAGTATTCAATAAACAACATAAAGTGGGGGAAATGTAAACACAAAATCATGCACTTGGGTACATTTCTAGGTCCTAAAAGCATGTTATCATTTACATGATTCCTAAGCAAGAAAACTAGTAATTGACAACTATCTTTGGTCTCTTTTCTCTATTTTGTACTTTCTCTTTGGTCTTGCACACCCTATAACCGAGTCAAAATTTTATTTGTTTATCTTTCGTGGCTTCGGACACCGCCGCCCAACCAAGACATCGGTGCTCAGGCGTTCCTGTCCCCTTTGGGTGCCCTTGACCCTTTCTTATCTTATTCACTCCTTTTGGGTCTCTTTATGTTTTGGGCATCTTTTTCACTTATGGATCACCTTCCAGTTGTCAATTATGAAATTCAAATAAGGGAATCATATAAATACATAGTTATGTGTTCAAAATGAGGGACCAAGCACTAAGTATTACTATCATCACCTAAGCTTGTATTCAAAAGGCATCCAATAAACTTCAAGGCATCCATTCAAGGATCAAGGGACTGCATATTCTACATACACTGCATAGGAAGGGGAAGTTCATTATATTCCATCTACATATGTTATACATTTATGCATTCTAGATCTAGCGCGTTATCAAGTGCATCTTATACTAGGGCATCCTAGGGCACGATTCCTACACACACACACTAGAACTACATGGAGTCTAATATGTAGTGCAACGATCACTGTAAGTTACTCTGTTGGGTGACCAATAGGTCAATCGACTCCTATATCGCATCTTTTTAAAGATTTGAAGTGCTTTTGTGGGTTTTTGTAGGTGAACTTCTCTTTTGCAGTCACGTACCTTTGGCATTCAAGGAGTGACTTATAGGTGACTTATAAGGAACAATTATGACACAATAAATACCAAATTCCAACCATTTGCGCACAAATACAAAAAGCTTAGTAGCAGATCCAATGCCTGGTGCCCTCGCCTAGCCTAGGTGCCCATGTCCGACACTTTGTTCATTAGTCGCATAATTTATCGCGAGCATTTACGACATTATCTACTTCCATTTCAATAGTTTTCCTAGTCCGATCAATTCCGTGTCGAGCGTAAATCAACTAAGTCATCTTTTTATATCTCTTGCTTAGAGTTTCTACTTTACATGCTTATTTGCTTACGTCGTATTGTACCTTAAAGCATCTCGTATATCATTGTTTACATCGCTTACTCTGCAATAGGATTTAATAAATCTATTTTTGTTACATCATCCCTATTAACGTGCTCATTGCATTTTTGGTGCAATTGCAAGTCTTTGCCAAGCAAGTTGAAAAACCTAATTCGGTAGATGCCTAGTTCCAAACATCACAATGGAAATGGTTGTGTTATTAACATAATGGTTGATTAGTTGGTGAATGAATATGTTTTTTGGGCGGGCCTTCCCCTTTCCTCCTTTGTAACTTCTAAATTCAAGAAATATCTATAATTGCATCTACAACACTCAAAATCCTCATCCTCGCTCAATCTGCCACCATTATATGTCATTGATGATTATACGTGTGAGTGTATATATTGTATACATATGTCACTTGTATATGGTTTTTTCTTCTTTTTGGCCCAATCATGGGGAACTTGTACTCTTGGAAGAGAGGTCGAAAGTTTAAATTTTTCAGGGTTAGGGTAGGTACACCTTGTATTTGAAGCACAATGGGTGCCATGTCGATAGGAGGGCAACATCAAAAAGTAAACATGTAGGATATAATCTATTTGAATAAACTATACGAGTACTTAAATTTGTGGATATTTTTTATCTTCCTAGAATAGTCAAGGGAAAACAATTGGGCCCAATCTCTTACCAAAAATTAATAGGATCAAGTGTGAAGCATAATAAAATAAACACTCATCTTATCATAAAACAATTTTGAGGCCTGCCAAAATCAAAATGACATTACATAATTTAGAGATTAAATGCACACGAGATATAATTAATACTAAAAACATTAGTCTTAGATTTTATGTTATTTATCACTACTATAAATGCTTTATGCTCTTCCACCTATGCATTTAAGGATACTCTTTCCATGCAAAAATTGAATGAAATGTAATATCTTATGTTTCACTAGTATTTACCATGTATTATATGTTTTCTAAACACCCATCCAAATTTCGAATACGAAAACAACCATGAGAATGCAATTCACATTAATAAAGTTAAGAAATAGGAGGTTTGAATCAATGTATGGACACCCATAGAAAACAAAGACCCATAATCTTATTGGATGCTACGAGTTTGGTAAAATATCTTAATGAAATGTGGATTGTAATATGTGTACCAAATCATTTAATCTTTAAATGTCTTTTTTGACAAACCCTAATATATTTTTAAGAAGATGAAATTGTAATTTTGTACATCCAAAATCACTAAGATGAATATCCCCAGATTTAAAAGTAGCAGTTTGACTTGTTAATCCTCCAGGGCCTAAAGAGCTAACTTTTTGACTTGGAAAACACAAAAATACAAACCCTATAACAGAGTGTAGAGATTCATCAAAATAGAAATAATTTTAGTAGATTTTGTTAGGATGTAGTACTTGTGGCCTCCCCTATAGCCATAGATGTGAGAAGGATAAATACACATATGACACATAAATTGATCCATAAAATAATTCAACACAATACTCTTTGTGGACTACAATGAATATACCGATATGAGCTAAATGGACTTTTTGAAGAAACTTGGAAATATTTAAGCTAATAAAATTTACATGTGTAAAGTGAAACTCAAAACCATTGTTAATATCCTCTTAGCCTATGCTAACGTAAACATGGGAATAGTGTACATATACTTGTGAAAAAATAGAAGTTTCTTGAATAGGCATATATGTGAATGCAAAATGTGTATGCCAATAGAAGAGTCATGATCTATTGATAAAATACTTGAATATATTTCAGTTCATGGACAACAATTGTTGTTGGATATGAGAAAAATAAGCTTGGGACCATGTCTTCTAGATTTTTACATAGATATAGATAGGATATGTAAATCAAATTTCACCAACCTTTGCCAATACACTTCTAGAAAGTAGTCGACATCATCACTATAGTTGACCTAATAGTTGAATATGTGAATAATGCATACAAAAGGTGCATGCATTTGACAAAATTTCTCAAGCACAAAATGATCTCATGGATTATGCTAATTGTTGGATATATTCTAAATGGACTTATCAAGAAGCCTTACATTTTTTCGCAAAATGTAATTCCCAAGTCTAAAACTAAAATTGGCAATCTTTGTGAATATTGTCGAGCATGCATCAAAGAGGATTAACATATTAGAGTAATGGATATTCCTTAAAAAGTGTAAAGGAAATTATAATTGAAAGTAGTAGTTTCTCTTGCCTTGATAAATGGGTATACAAACTAAGTGTCTTTGTTGTAGAAGAACATTTGCAAAAGACAACACAAAGAAGGGCATCAATCTAGTTGCATCATTGTGTTAGTCTTGAAAAATATTTCTTGCTAAAAAGGTTCCCAAACACTTAATGACCAAGATTTCACAGATTTTTAGAATTTCTACTTTAAGAAAAAAAAGACATGGCTAAACGTAAATGCAAGATACCTATTATTCCAATTTTTGTTATGGACAATTCAAAGAAAAACCTTCAAGCTTTAAAATGGTTCGATAATTAGCACATGCAAGTTACATATTTTATTGGAAAATATAACAAGAAATATAACATCTTTACATAACTTAAATTGCAATTTCCCCTATTACAAATGTAATAGAATCTCACTAAACAAAGTTTTAAAGAGATGTGAATAAAAATCATTACTCATTCAAGACTAATTTTCCAAAGAGCTATATCAACTTTAACTAGCACAAAAGGAAAGTAACCTTTAGCATAAAAAAATGTAACAAGGAAATAAAATATCACTGTTTAGTCCTTTCAAATCGAAAGGGTTAGTGATTGCTTGCTAAACCCTTGAAAGCTTTACAAGGAAAACATGATTTATATATCTTACAAATGAGACATGTTACATGCTAGATTCATTCCGAATAGTGAAATTCATAAGAAGTCTCACATACATTGGAAATACTTTTTCAACGAAACTAATCCCATTTTTAGTTAAGGCTTAAGCATATAGTGTTTTTATATAAAAGATAACCATTAATAAAAACACCGTATACTACAAAATCAAGTGTATTTTTGTTGAGTTTTTTTAAATCTAAAAATATAACATTGGAGTAGAATTTAACTTATAAACCAAACAAAACCATAAAATCTAGAAAACTAAAATCATTTATTGTTATTTCCAAATATCACTGGTATAGAAATCTTAATTATAATTTTTTGAAATATGTTGGTTTAAAATCTAGCTGCAATATTGTGTCAATCTTGAAAATCTTTCTAGTGAAAATATGGCCCCAAACAAAGAATTGGAGATTTTACCCCTTTCCAAGCTCTACTTCTCCAAGTGGAAAGGAAATATAGTTAAGTGGCATTTAAAAACAAATGCAAGTTACCAATTATTTCAGAAGTATTATTGCTAGTTCAAGCAAATCCTTCCACCTAAAAATAGTTAGATAATCTACTCCAAAAGGCTGCATATTTTATAATAAGATATATTGAGGAGAATGACATTGTGACATAACTTCAATGGAGATCTTCCCCTATTATGATTTAAGTTAATTTTTTTAAAGATAGTTGTGGATAATACCCCCACAAATGCAAGAATAATTTCCTAAAATTTCGTAGCAACTTCAAATAACACAAATAGAAAATTACCTTCAACATAAGCCACCGTAATGAGGAAATTTATTTTTGAAACAACAAAATAGGTGTTCAAATAAACCAATTGGCTACACAAAGAAAACAAATAGATTTACAGACAAAACCAAATGGGTATTCAAAACAACAAAGCAAAAACTATGCGGGTTACTAGATCTAGTGCTTCAATGGCTATAAAGCATGCCTAACAAGTGCAAATCTTTTCAATGTTGAATCCCCTTCTCAATTCACCCATATAAATCATCAAAAAATGAATTTAGCTTTTTAGAAGTTTCCTCCAAAGAGAGATAGATATGAAATTCAAGGAAGGCAAGGACTTGGTAGAGGGAACAATCTCTGCATTAATTAACAGGAAAATACAAGGAGAGAGAATGCTCATGGTGATAAAGATCCTCCCTCACCAATTTTTGGTCACCCAAATACAACCACACCTCCATGGCCTTGCCTCCCCGTTATCATATGCAAATTGACGCCCCACACACCTTTTGATTTTGTCAAGTGACATAATAGACCATTATGATGATGTTGGGAGAGGGATGGGCTACGAAAGATCAAAATAACAAATAAACAAATTTAACTAGTACTTCCAAATGAGAAACACAATCATAATAAGCAATTCTCACCCAATTCGAGCAATTTACCCACATACATTTAAAAATTGCCATAGCCTCCCATAATAGTAAACTATTTGAGGATGAAGTTCAAAGGACATGGCAGTAAGTTGTCTGTAAGTACATTGTGCCAACAACCGTAGAGGAGTATGGATGTGAGTGTATATGGAATAACAATTTATTTTCTCCTGTTTTGCCATTGGGAGGACTCATTTTTATAATGATAGCCATATGAGGCAACACAAATCAAGCGATAAAAACCATTAACCTAGAAAATATGAGAGGTTGTAGAATATCAAGTATGAGGGGGTTTTTTTTTTTCGGTTGGATGAACATGCATAATGAAAAATCCATTGAACTATTTTACTGTCTTCTTACGTACATGTGCTATTCTGGAAATATCTAATAGATATGTTGTCTCGTGGATAACAATGATTTATAGATTGAATAAAATGGGTATTCTCCTTTATTTTTAAGATCAAGATGAGTGCTAACCAAATATATCTCAACCACGAAAAGAAGTACATGTCTATAATGTAAAAATTGGGTTTGAGGATGAAATAACGCGAAAGTGAAGGTATATTGTTACATGCACGGTTGCTGCCCTCCACACAACTATTCGTGATTGTAGACATAAATTATTAGTTTGTATGTTGCCCACCAAACATCCCCTTCTAGCCCTACACTAGATTGTTCTTATGATATAGATAGGAAGGGCAAAGATCAATGGAATGGTTGTCTCGTGTACGCACGAAATATACTGAAGCCATTGATTTGTAAGAATGTAAGTTTATTACACATTTTTCTTATTGTAAGAATGTAAATACAATCTCATGTCAAAGACATGAATTTGGAATATATATATATATATATCAAGCCATTGATTTGTTCAACCAAGTGAGGCCAACACGATGTATAATGTTGTAAGGAGGGAAGGAATGCTATACACCTAGGGAAAGGATGTTATGATGTATATGTATTGATGGGGATGTCGACATGTGGCACACATCCCCTTATCGTAACATATACAACAGAATAACATGAGAGAACACCAAAATATAGATAAATGATGACAATATGCTCATATAATAGCTTTGCCACTTTGAGGGGGCAACCTCCAATACCACTTCGAGGGGGTAACCTCCAAACCATACAATAACACTCCAATACTCAATATGATGCTTAACTACAACCTTCTAACCCCTATATATACCATTCTAACCTATGGCCAATACTGAGGCCGACCTCCTAAGCATAATAAATCATAAATGAATGATATAATAAGATAAGGCGATGTGTGCCACATGTTGACATCTCCATCAATACATATACATCATAACATCCTTTCCCTAGGTGTATAGCATTCCTTCCCTCCTTGACATGTTTCGTCCCTGAAACATAAGAAGAAACCATGTAATGAGTGTGTTGTAAATTTTTACACACTTTGTGCCATGATCAATCATCCATCCATATGTGATCATGGTAGATGATACATATTTGAACTAATATCCATATTCTGCGTTACTCTGATTCCATTCGTGACCATAGTTTATCATCCTTGGATTCCATGCATAACCAACATAAGGATTCAATGCATAACCATAATAAGGATTCCATGTATAACCATAATAAGGATAACCATAATAAGGATTCCATGCTTCATAATTGTTGCTCCATTGATCCCCTGTATAAATAAAGTGATTATTCCTCCAATTACCTGTATATCTATATTGGTTGGAAATATGATGTGCCCTGGGATATCTCCATGATTTTTTTCTCTCATGTTGACGTGGATTTCCATATGCTGCAATTGTAGTATCCTCAACCTTATCAACTTGTTTCTGAACTTTCTTTTCTTCTTCCACCTTTGCATTTGATATTTTCTTTTTCTCTTGAGTAGATGAATCATCATTTCCTTCTTTTTCTTCATGTTCCTCTTTTGAATCATCCTTATTCCCTTCTTCTCCATATTCTAAATCATCCTCATGGTCTATATTGACTTTTCTTTGATTTCCATTAAGCCTGATATCCTGTAAAGTGACCTTCTTCTTTTTGTACCAAATCTTCATAAACTTATTTTTCATATTAATATTAATTGTCCCCAATGTCTCTAACCAAGGATACCCAAGAACAATATCCAAACCATCCATATATAAGGCAAAAAAATCTGAATGTAAAGTATATTTGTCCATAGTAAGTTTTAAATCTTCAAAAACTTGAATTTTCTTACCATTCACTTGAGCTTCTTTGATATTACTTTCTTGAATATGTAGATGTTGAGCCATATCCTTGTTGATGAAGTTATACTTGCTGTTAGGGTTTATGGAAACAATTATCTTATTCCTTTGAATGCATCCATGAAACTGAAATATGGTATCTTCCTTCTTGGGAGCTATAATATCTTCTTCTGCATCAATATCTTGTTTTTCTTCCTCTTCTTCATAGTCTTCTTCAACTTCTTCTGCGTTTGATTCTTCAATATATGCTGCACCATCATCTTCCCTTGAATCTTCTTCACCTTCCTCTTCATCTTCTTTCTCTCTTGATTCTTCAATATATTCTTCCCCATCATCTTCCTTTGACTCTTCTTCCTCTTTGTGGTCCCATCTATCCATAAAAAGTTGTTCCATTTCCTCCCAAGACCAATCCTTCCTATCATTTTTTAACTCAGAAAACCAAATCCATGCAGGACCACCAAGATAATGTGAAAACCTATTCCTTGTCATGAAATATGAGAAATATATATTCTTAAATTTTATCCACCATTCTTTAGCATCCATCTCACCATTTCCATAAAAATTTGTTATCCCCGTGATCATGATTAGGGTTTAGGAATTCTGAAAATATTTTGGCAGATGGATAAAAACACAAAGAACAAACCCTAACTGAAATTTCAAGAGCTTTCTGAAAATATAAATTTTGCTAAAAAATACCACAATTTGCTTCCTGAAAAGTGAATTTATGAAAAAACCTAAAACACCAATAACATCCGCAAAATAGATCCAATGGAGCTAAAATTTTCAGATATTCTGACTTAGAGTGTTTCCAAATTATGATGCAAAAATTGGGAAAAATTCGATACCCTCTTCAAGATATACTCAAAACAAAAAATTAGGGTTTTTGCCCTAATTTTGGCCGAAATCGCTGCTCTGATACCACTTGTAAGGATATTACTTGTATAAATAAGAACATATACAAAGAAAAATAACATGAGAGAACACCAAAATATAGATAAATGATGACAATATGCTCATATAATAGCTTTGCCACTTCGAGGGGGCAACCTCCAAACCATACAATAACACTCCAATACTCAATATGATGCTTAACTACAACCTTCTAACCCCTATATATACCATTCTAACCTATGGCCAATACTGAGGCCGACCTCCTAAGCATAATAAATCATAAATGAATGATATAATAAGATAAGGGGATGTGTGCCACATGTCGACATCTCCATCAATACATATACATCATAACATCCTTTCCCAGTGTATAGCAAATTCTTATTGGCGTAATTACAAGCTACTCAGTAAACCCAAAATCAAGTCACTTGATATTGTGGACTATAAAAGGACCTTTCATTCCCTTTCGATATATGTTGTTTGTTTATATATGTATGTAATTATTTGTTTCTATATTTGTGCTTGTGTGTGTGTGTATTCCAAATTCACGTCTTTGATGTGAGATTGCATTTACATTTTTACAATAAGAAAAATGTGTAATAAACTTACATTTTGAAGAATATATATAATATATCCAATATATATTCCAAAAACAGGTATATCTATTCCATAATATATATAGACATGAGATTGTATTTACATTCTTACAATAAGAATAATGTATAATAAACTTACATTTGTGTGTATTCCAAATTCACATCTTTGATGTGAGATTGTATTTACATTCTTACAATAAGAAAAATGTGTAATAAACTTACATTTCAAATGTAAGTTTATTACACATTTTTCTTATTATAAGAATGTAAATACACGTCAAAGATGTGAATTTGGAATATATATATATATATATATATATATATATATATATTGATTTGTTGACCAAGTGAGGCCAACACGATGTATAATGCTTATTGGCATAATTACAAGCTACTGTAAACCCAAAATCAAGTCGCTCGATATTATGGACTATAAAAGGACCTTTCCATATAAAGAAAGGGAAGGAAAGGTCCTTTTATAGTCCACAATATTGAGCAACTTGATTTTGGGTTTAACTACTGTAAAACCCAAAATCAAGTCGCTCGATATCGTGGACTATAAAAGGACCTTTCCTTCCCTTTCCTTCCCTTTCTTTAAGGTCCTTTTATAGTCCACAATATTGAGCGACTTGATTTGGGTTTAGTTAACTTACTGTAAACCCAAAATCAAGTCGCTCGATATCGTGGACTATAAAAGGACCTTTCCTTCCCTTTCCTTCCCTTTATATAAAGAAAGGGAAGGAAAGGTCCTTTTATAGTCCACAATATCGAGCGACTTGATTTTGGGTTTACTGAGATGCTTGTAATTACACCAATAAGCATTATACATCATGTTGGCCTCACTTGGTCAACAAATCAATGGCTTGATATATATATATATATTCCAAATTCACGTATTTGACGTGAGATTGTATTTACATTCTTACAATAAGAAAAAGTCTAATAAACTTACATTTCGACGTCTTTGACGTGAGATTGTATTTACATTCTTACAATAAGAAAAATGTGTAATAAACTTACATTTCGTCTTTGACGTGAGATTGTATTTACATTCTTACAATAAGAAAAATGAGATTGTATTTACATTCTTACAATAAGAAAAATGTAAAAATGAGATTGTATTTACATTCTTACAATAAGAAAAATGTGTAATAAACTCATTTTTCTTATTGTAAGAATGTAAATACAATCTCACGTCAAAGACGAAATGTAAGTTTATTACACATTTTTCTTATTGTAAGAATGTAAATACAATCTCACATCAAAGACGTGAATTTGGAATACACACACACACAAGCACAAATATAGAAACAAATAAGTACATACATATATATATAACAAACACAAATATATAAACGAATAAATACATATATATTTTCTCGGTATTTGTTGTGCGATTATATTTGCATATATATCCCTTATTTGATATATATATAAACAAACAAGTGTCGCAATGTGACTAGTCCCTGCCTCATAGTTAAATTGTTGAATTGTTTTAAAGGTATTAGTATTGTTTTTTTAAAAATATTTAGCATCAAATAGCTTCAAAGACATGAGGCCATAAAAAATAGGTTAACATTTAGGGCTATTTTGTATTTTGAGTTGTTAATTTAAATCCACAAAAAAATTATATTGCTCTCCAATTAAAAAAATTGCTTGGGAATTGTTCCATGAAAATAGGAAGTGTTCCATGAAAATAGAATTAATTATGACATAGTATTGTTTTAAAAAAATATTTAGCATCAAATAGTTTCAAAAGTGAGAGATGAGTCCACAAAAAAACTATATTGCTCTCCAATTAAAAAAATTGCTTGGGAAGTGTTCCATTGTTTAAAACTATTGGATAAAGGTTTTGGCGGGGCCCTTCCTTGTTTTTTTCGGGTAAGGTTACCTAGGAGAGGGCCTTAGCCCATTGTGACATCAGCAGCCCACACTGGGGCTCACGGATTAAACCACATTATAGTGGTGCCCTATTATCGGGGTATCCAAAATATTGGTAGTAGGCCGCCTTAACACTAAGCCAAGATTTGAACCTTAGACCTTCCAATTATTAAGAGACCCAAAAACTGTTACACCACTATGCATTAGATTGGACACTTCCTTCTACAACATGAATCTAAAATCCAAATATAAACATTTCATGAAAACTAAAAAAGCCAAATATCAAACACAGCTGGTATAAACAACAAAACCAACAAAACCAACACACTACCAGCTACAAACCAGCATAAACACTCCAAAAGAAGCATAGTTACCATGACTAATAAATACTATATCGGTACTGGCTGTGCGATTGTATTTGCATATATATCCCGGCATTTGATGTGCGATTGTGTATATATATATATATATATATTTGCATTCTTGGAAATGCAGGTTTGAATGTGTAGCTATGCAATCATTCCATTCCATGCGACCAAGCCAAATTCGTGGATGATGGGCTTTGTTGGACGTCTGAAATGACGATTCCATGTAGGGCAACTCGTTTTCTGGAGACTGCACCTCTGTGAAGCAGTTTTCAACCACAGCTTCTGACAGAAAACCATTTTCCAAATTTAGCCTGTGATTGATATCCATACCGTGTGCGGACAATCCTATTTTCGCAGCGGGCGAGATATTGCGCGAACATGCATTTCAATGCAACCGCAAATTTTTTTAGGGTTTTGTATTTTATTTTGTGTTTGCCCATTGATAGTGGTCATGCGTGTCTTTGTGTGCAGGCAGCCATGGAGTGTATGATGTGCAGTTACGAGGAGTTAAAAATGAGTGAATGCTTCAGCCGTAGTTGTTTTTTGACGGTATGCTTCCATGGTGTCAATACCAAGTTATTTTATGTCAGCTTGTGTACATTTCTTTTTGGCTCTGCCATCCAGTTCGCTATAGGAAGGAGGGAATTTTTGTTTCCTTTGATAAATTTGCCTCTGTTTTGATTTTTTTAAAAAATGATTTGTTTTTTCTTTCAAATCCAGAATACTATTCTATTGATAAACCACGTCCCGAAACAATTGAACCTGAAGAATTCAAAGGCCATGCCTGAGTGATCTTATGAGGTATCACGCCATTTTTGAATGCTAAACCATTTGGGCTTTTGCACCCTGAACTCAATCTCTTTCATGTACATACTCATCTGAATTAGAGGGTTCAGGTATCGGGCACAATTACATTTGGTTCTTATTGTTTCGAGGGATGCTGTGTAATTGAACATCTTGTTCCTGTAACCACAAATTAATCTACAGCTAATGCTATGGGTTTATACACGGGTGAAAGCTTACATAAATATGAAGCCCCTGGGGCTTGACAAATTTCAACTAATGTAGCTGTGTTTAAACTAGCATTTAAGATCTATTGTATAGTGCATGCGCTAAAATAGTGGTATAAGTGGGATTACTTACCCTTTGGCAGAGGTGTGGCCAAAATACCAAAAACGAGTGTATCTTAAATTTATGATTCCTTACATTACAAGCATATGCTCCCAAATGATGTTTTCTTAAACTAAACTGAAAAAGTGAAGAGGGCAATGCTGGATCGAGTCCATCAGAACCTCCAGATTTCAAGTTACTCTATTCATCACCTGTCAAATGGTAATTTTCAGATATGGTTGGTGTTGAAATTGGTTTTTAATTTGATTTTTTTACTGTCTGTATTTATTGTATGGTTATATTGGTGTTCACTATTGGATTTTGGTGTGCTGTGGTTGAAATGTATTTGTAATATTCAGGGCAGTGCCTAATTTAGATTAGGATTTGGTCTTAGAGGTATAATCTTTCAGGGGATTATTTTGATGGTTTTTTGTGGAAGTTCAGCGCAAATAAAATTTTCAGGTGGATTTGAGTTTATTATATAGAAATTTTGGTGAAGTTAGAGGCATCGTTTTGATGGTTCTGTGAATAGTAGCAGAAATTTGAAAACGTTTTAATGTGGAGGATATATTGAGATGATGACAAGAGTCTCTCATTGCTAGCCAAAGATGTTTTTTTTTGTTTTTGCTTGGAAGAACTGGTGTGGTGCATTCATCATGTTCTAGAAAAGACTGGAATTGATGCCTTGAGGAGTATGATGTGCGGTGCTTAGCTGTGAAACACTATTCAGCTTTTACCATTTGAAGAGCTGGGCTGATTCCTCCTTTAATCTGGTTTTATCCCCTATCATCTAGACAGCTTTCCTCTGGAAATTGGTGTATATTTGGATAATTTATCTGCAGATGAGCTTTGAGCTCAGGCGACTAAATAATTGTCTGTTAGCATTTGAGCCTTAAGCCTCACCATCTCAAAATATCCAATTTGCCGAATCACATTACTTTTCCACCGAGACTTTTTGCTACTTGTATTTATCATGGACTGCTACTTTAACTTCTCATTGGCTCCAGAATAAGTTATTACCTAATTTTTTTTTTTTTGAATTTGAAGCTGCTAGGTCGGTGGAGTTTGTAAGGATTTACTTGAATGAGTAGAATTTCTTTACCACAAGATTTGCATTTCCACCCCACCAATGAGGAGCTTCTCAGCTACTATTTGAAGAGAAGATTGTGTGGAAGAGGACTTTGGTTTGATGTCATTTCAGAGATTGATCTATACAAGTATGAGCCTTGGGATTTACCAGGTAAGTCATTTATCTTTCATTTTAATTGACTTTGAATTTTTGAACCAGAAAATTAATCGTAAGCAAGTATCATGTTTAAGAGAACATATTATATTGATTGAAAAAACATTATGTTTATACTGGCGATGGATAGGAATTAGCTTGTTAAGCTTGAAAATGAAATTATGTGTACATGATGAACCACAT
This sequence comes from Taxus wallichiana var. yunnanensis, assembly GCA_018340775.1. Classification (NCBI taxonomy): domain Eukaryota; kingdom Viridiplantae; phylum Streptophyta; class Pinopsida; order Cupressales; family Taxaceae; genus Taxus; species Taxus wallichiana. The sequence continues at coordinate 482,261,595 of CM031242.1, read as the reverse complement.
TTCAAGAAATTTTCCTCTGATTGGAAGCTATGAGTTAGTTTAATGGATCTAATAGTAAGTGTCTTAGTAATTGTCATTTTGACTCATATTAACCACATTTAAGCATAATTGGTTTGGACCTATTCATATAATGTTGGATGCAGGCAAGTCTTGCTGACAGAGTAGGGATTTGCAATGGTACTTTTTCAGGTCCAGGGATTATAAATATCCCATTGGGTCTCAAACAAATCAAATGACAGAAGCTGATTATTGGAAAGGTACTGGGAAGAAATGGCCAGTCTGTTCAGCATCTTGAAGAGGGGTCATGGAAAAGATTCTAGTGTATCACACTGGACGGGCTCCACATGAAGAACAAATCAATTGGGCGAGGCACAACTATAGACTTTGAAGTTTGATGTAGACACGGTTAGGATGTCCAATGAAGGATGGCTGTAGACCACACAGCCCTCAGAACAAACTCAAACAACAGACTGACTTGCAGTCACGCGCATGGAAGCAAAATGAAGCATCAATACTTTTATTTATTTTAAATGAGCAAATTACATCTTGCACACACTACAGTCGGGTTATAGATATTACAGTCAATGACAGTAATACAACAATCTCAGAATGAGATGCATCACTGTCTTTGTCCTTCAATCTCTCTCTCTTGAGCTTCTAAGCTACAAAAAGGTTCCCCTTTGTTCAAAAGAAGAACCTACTCAAAACTCTTTAAACCCTTCTCTCAAATGTAGGGGCGTGTTTATATAGGTACATGATCCACCTACTTACATTAAGGCTCTCAACTACTTCCTACTCAAACCACAAGTATAAATGCTCCACAAGCATTAAATGCACTATACATCCCTAATGTCCATAACACATTTCGATGTCATTAATCAACTCATCGGCTAAATAAACAATAGTTAGTTAGGTGGATGGTAACGGCTCTTCTGTTGGTTACAATCTCTAGGCACTCATAAGACTCACACATAGTTCTTAAACATCTGCACTCTAAGATTTTGCACAGAGATCACACATCGCAAGTCCAAGTTGTAACAACTTGCAGACAGGATCTGTGCAAAGGAAGCCATGTGCAAGGCTGCACAAGACCTTCACAAACATGCTGTCGTGCACCACCACTTTTGCACCAGACAAAGCTGCTCACTAGATCTTAGGAATCGGAACAATTAACCCTAGTCCTCTACGAACTACATTACAAACTGCACACACCAAAAGGGTTGTGCAAAAGAACTTCTATGCACACTGAAAAGCTGCATAAAACGACTTTAGAGACTTGCACGCAAACAAAGAGTTGCGTGCAACATTGCAAACTGCCGATATTCCACCAAACTTCCAGGACAGGAATGGGGAGCAGATGTGTTTTTGGAGGTTATTTTTTAGGGGACGATAGGGGATGACTATTAAAAATAAGGAAAAATTTAAAAATATAGGAAATTTCAAATATTTATACGATAACATTGATAAGGCATTCGTCATATACATTATAGAACCTTATTAGATAACATTAGAGCAGAATTGAGATTTCACATAAGATTCAATATATATATATATTCCTGGAGAGTTATACATTTGTGTATTTATAAGACCATTGGTTATTTCTTGAAGCTGAATTTCTCCCGGATAGACCACATATATATATATATATATTACAATGAGATCCCCAAGGGCCAAATTATTCCCTCTTGTGCCTCCTCATCAACTAGTTTGGCATCTTCGAGATCAACATCCCATTGTCCGGCTCGAGTTTGACAATACTTGGGAGTTTGTCAATCCTGAAATCGCAAGGCACCATGCATGGCCACTAACTTCTCTGCTCGTTGAGACATAAGTCTATTCCTCTTAACTAAGTGGATGAAGTTGTATGTGAACCAATTCCTCTCTCAGTGAGAGGAAATTGATAACATATGAAATGAGGCGAACAACAAGAATCCTCAAGTTGGGTGTATCCTTGCATGCTATGTCCATCATATAATCGATTTCTTTTTTTGTGATTTCCCTTTTTCATTCCCTTTAAAAGATTTAGTGTATTTTTAATTAACATAAAAAGGATGAAATAATGCTATAGGAGGCTATTATGATTTAATTAACTTCCAACATTAATTGCCCAAATTAAAATAATGCTTTACAAAGTGACTATTGATCTAAAGAACTATAAAAACACAAAGGAGAAATTGCACTTAGCTAATTTTGTGAGGATCTCGGGAGCTTCGCGTGATCGAGGGTAAGAACAGTTAATGTGAGACTAGAAATGTTTTGTTGCTGAAACTAGCACGTGAAACTGTACCTGGTCAAAAGCGTGCCATGTACGATCCCGACCCTTCTGTACGATCTTGGACCTGCTTGGATTCGGGCTCTGTAACTTTTTGTGTGCCTCACCTACCTGGAAATGACTGTCGTTGTGTGTCGATCTTCATCACTCACCTACGAAATGGCTGAACTTTGATTTAACCGTTAAACCCTCATAGTGTAAGATGGAGTTCTGAAAACAATGTAAGGTGGGTTGTGGGCACCCCTTTGTGTCGTTGATGTTGCCACTTTACTCCGAAGAGGGCTCAAACCGTGTGTCGTTCTCCTAGCATGTGATATCTACCATACTGCAATCGAATTTGACAAAAACATTTTTTGACAATACCTTGCTTGAGTTTCACACTTGCTCAAATACTTGGGAAGGGTCACTTTGCTTGCTTGTGGAGAGAAGATGGAGACTCCTGGACACAGGTAGGAGACTTCAGACCTATAGAGAGTACTCCCTAATGGATGTGCATGATTTATTTCGCAGTTTTGGGAGCTTGGAGTGCCTTTTGTGCTTGTTTTTACATGAGGAGCTCTTAAAATGTCAGGACCCTAAATGAGGTATGATTGACTTGCTTATATAGGCTTTTGATGGTTATTATGTCATGAAAGGCCGACCAAGAGGGAATATTAGTCCATATGAAGATGATGCAATTGAAAGTTTTAGTGCACAATGTGTTGGTCCAAAACCGTATACTAGGGTCGACTTGTAGATTTTGATAAACCGACCAAAGTGACGGTTTTTACCCGGGAGGAAAAAGTTGATTTTGACTTCATGGAGTTGGGGATAGATGTTTCTAGGTATGTTTTGTGCAATTAAACTTGAGAAATTGACGACAAAAAGCTATGCAAAGATAAACAAGTGACCGAAGGGCTATTAGGGTGTGCTAAGCTAGAGTTGGGAGGGTGTATTTGTGTATGCAAGTGTGCAATATCAAGACCAACAATGTCAAAGGATAAATTGCCAAATTTGAGTGTCTACAATAATAGGGTTGACTTGAGTTAATGTAGCTCTATTAGTCTCTCGCCTCCGGTTTGCTAAATGTTGGCCCGGTAGATCGACAAAGGGTAGCCACTATGCTTGAAGTGCTATTAGGGTGTGCTTAAGCTAAAGCGGGGAGGGTTTATTTGTGTATGCAAGTGTGTAATGTCAAGACCAACAATGTCAAAGGATAAATTGCCAAATTTGAGTGTCTACAATAATAGGGTTGACTTGAGTTAATGTAGCTCTATTAGTCTCTGCCTCCGGTTTGCTAAATGTTGGCCCAGGTAGATCGACAAAGGGTAGCCACTATGCTTGAAGTCAATTAGACTCATTAATATACATCTTTTAAAAGGCCTTTATGAGTTCTTTCACGTCTCTATCATTAGATGAAGGCACTCTCTAGGCCGTGTTGCATACCATTTGGGATTCGAGCATACGTTGCCATATGAAGTAGGGTGTTCATTGTGTTCCACCATCGCGTCACAATGGGCATGATATGCTCATAAAATCCCAAATTAGGATCCTCTTCTTTATGAGTGGCTTGCTTCATCCGCCCAAACATGTTGTCAAATGTCTCATAAATCTCTCTAAGACTAGGAGAGTTTGTATTAATGATTACACCCAAATTAGAATTTAAAACCTTGATTGGGATTGAAATCTTAGAAACTAATGTGCAATTAGATAAATAGATAAATGCTCCAACATTTAGATCTCGACAATACATGTAATCTTGAATTTGGTTTAGAATGAACTCACGAGAAAACAAAATAATTATTCTCTGTCTCGGACATCCGCAACATACAAATTTATAGGAGTAGAGTTTCCTATAAAGTAGGAAACCAATTACTATACACATAATATTATTGTTATAACAATATATATGTTTAAACAAACAATTGACCAAATAATAACCATCCCAACTATTTACCAAATGTAAATAAGTGAACACTAAAATTCCTAACATTCCCCCTTAGTGTGAACATGGGAGAAAAACACCATCTTCAACCAAGCAGCATGCCGCTCCGTAGCTTGCACATGGTCTCGATCCTCAACACTGATTGTGGGAACTACATCATCCATGAATAGGGGCCCATCAACCTATCCAGGTGAATACATGAATTGGGACCGTTCAACCAATTCACATCAACCATCAAGTCAATCTGATCAAGAACACTTCCTGCTATAGTATCAATGGTACAAATCTCCACATCATCATCATCACGGGGAAACACAAACATAGTACTGCACACAGAACAAGGATGCTCATTTGTTCTTATTTAGCACACACAACAAAAAGTGTCACTAATGTAGTTTGCGGCCTCTGAGGTAGTGACGAACTCGAGAACATTGATTGCCCTCCTACCTCCATTGTCTCCATCCTTGATGGATGTGTTGCTTAACTCAAATAAATTTGATCATGGAGATCATTTTGAAATGCCCCCTTGATTTGGACTCGGACGTCGGGTAACACCGAAAATGCTTCCGTGAGGCGATTTTTTTATATATATATTTTTTTGACACAACGACTCAACAAACTTTTTGATAGTTACCCTCAATAAACTATGACTCTTTACAATGACACTTATAACGACTATTTGAATTATATAAGACGACAACAAAAAGTAATTAAATATTATCTTTTTTTAATAGGAAACATAAAAGAATAGACTATAACATTGAATGACTCACAGGAAGTTTTATGTTATCAACTATAACTAAAACTTGACTTATATCACATATGACATGATTACAATGGACAATAGTCAACTTGTTTTGCATGAATTTTGATTTGAAAATTTTTACACCTTTTAATTTTGCAAACTTGGTGAGGTGAGGACGTGTCGAACTTTGGAATGTCAATTCCAATGCAAATTGAGGTGTCATTTGTACTTCCTATCGCTTTTATCTCACCACGTGTGTAGTAATGCAGTTGATTCGAATCATTCTCGAGTCAAGATTAGGCGTGATATATGGCCAAGTGCTTATACGCATACCCTGCACAGTTTTTTTTTAAATTCCTTGTTGCCCAACGTGCTACGCCAGCTCTTCCTGAAGTTCTTGCAATATTATAAAGTAATCCCTGGTTGAATACCTTTCACATTTCCTGCACTAGAAGATCCATCAACGTGGAGGAGTCGTTTACAGGGTCGTGACAGGTAAACGAGCACCCAATAGAGTTAACACAAGGTGTTACTTCTGTCAATGCTGACTGTGGTGATATGCATGCACATACAGATTGGACATGCTACGACAGTAAGCTCCTCCCACACTTATTTCTTCATTAACGCCTTTCCTCTGGGCAAAGTACGAATTGGACTATAGAGATTTACAGGTACATGAGATTCATAGTATTAATCCTCCACGCTTGCATAAGATTTCTCATTGCTCCTCATGTGGACCAAAGAACACAAGCTGGGCAGATTTTAAAGGCATTTGAATAAAATTGAAGGTATATGCATTGAAAATCCTTCCTAGATTTTAAATACATGCACTCCTTTTTTGGAAAAAATAACACCCACACTCTTCTTGCAAATAGGAAGATTACTGCGTGCAGGCACCAAGCTTGTGAGTGAAATAGCTATCAGATTGATTGATGAGACTTTGACTGCCACACAATTCATACATGATTATACCATGCTTTGATACCTGATCTTGAATTTGGTTCATAATGAACACATAGAAAACAAAATAATTATTCTACTGTCTCAGACATCTGCAACATACAAATTTATAGGAGTAGAGTTTCCTATAAAATAGGAAACAAATTACTATACACGTAATATTGTTGTTATAGCAATATATAGGTTTAAACAAACAATTGACCAAATAATAACCATCCCAGCTATTTATCAAATGTAAATAAGTGAACACTAAAATTCCTAACAAAGTGATATCGAGAAGTTGTATTCTATTAAGACACATGCTAAATATAGTAAAACATAAGGAAATCAATGCACTTAGCTTTTTTGTTGCTTCATAGGCTTATCTGAAACTGAAACTGAAACTGGGTCAATAGGCAGTGACAAGGTTGAAGGTTCGTTGTCTCTGAAATGAAGCATTGAAACCCTGTTGATTTCTAGTGCCAAATTGGATACTAGAGTGAAATTCTTCCGTGCTACTTCACGCTAGTGTCTAACACTTCTCTTCTCTTATCGTTTTGGGTTGCTCCGTCTTCGTCTTTAGGTGCCTCATGTATTTTTGCTTCTTCTAGAATACTTGAGCATACTCTTGTAATGATCCAATACCCTAATTTCCTGTACAAGCACTCAAATAGTGTTTTGTAAACTAGGTGGATATTCCACTGGGTTTCACCAACACGGATCCTATAATTTCCTAACAATTTTCTTCTTTAATTAGTGTGTTATTTGCATGTTAATTTGAATTCAACAGTCATTAAATGTGCTTTTGAATGAATGGAAAGTGCTGCATACTCAAATGAATACTAAATAATGAAATAGAGCAAAACATTATTAAAGAGACACAAGATTACCCCAGAGAAATTCAAGTTGAGAAAACTCTAACAAGAGTGAAGTCATGCGTAAACAATGAAATAGAGCAAACATTATTAAAGAGACACAATATTACCCCTGGAGAAACTCAAGTTGAGAAAACTCTAATAAGAGTGTAGTCATGCTTCCTCAGCTCACTATCTCATTTTTCAAGTACAAGTTCACTGCCTTCTCAAGGCCTCTATGAACATACTACTATGTTCAAACACTCATACAAGCTCTGCAACTGATTCACTCGCTATTTTATTTCACACTCTAATTTAGAAAATCACATACAGTCAAGAAGAACTTTTGCTAGGAACCTTTTCTCCCATATATGCTTACAAAGACCCTCTCCATACACATATACAAATTTGACACCAAAGAGAGCTCGAATTAGAAGCTATAAGACCCGAGAAGTTGAACAAGCATTGTTTGTAACCGTTACTCTTCCAAAAACCTTCCCGCGTGCTAAAATTGCCACTTTCAGCAGGAGGCGTTTGCGAAAATCGCCGCGATGGCTACAAAATTGTTAGGGTGGTTACAAAATTGCTAGTGACAATTACAAAAGTGTCGGGGCGGTTACGAAACCGCCACTTTGGCTTAATTGGCGGTTTTGTCACCATAGAAAGTCCTCTACCTTTTGGAGTCCATAATTTTTGCACACAAACTCGAAATCGAGTGCCCTTTTTTTTGAACTTGCATAATTTTTCGAGAGGAACACAAATATGCAATCAAGTTTTTATTTTGATGACATCTTCATAGTGTTTTAGCATTTTACACCGAAAGTATTTTATTTGAGGTCTCTCGGTTTTGCAATTTCCTTTTGAACCCTATTTAATGGTAACATCTAACAAAGAGCAATAAAAAGAGTGTTTAAGTGATTCAAAATTACATCATTGTAATAGTGGTTTAGTTAGCTCATGTGGCTTACATTACTGATCCAAAATTCGGATCAAATAGGCATTAGATAACGAAAAATGATGTGTGGTGGAGTTGGATTGCACATGGTGGCCAACCCCTTATTGATTCTTACCAAGCACAACACTACATTGCCCAAACAAGGGGCTCAAAGTCCATGTAGTTCTCCTAGTTCTCGTGCAAGAGTGAATGCAAATTTAAAGTGCTGCCCCCTCCCCCATGTTTGCCCTCGTGCCTCAACACCAACATCGGGCTTAGTTAGATATACTTGAGATGTATCCTTTGTGAGTGTTAAATGAAGTGCGAATAGATTGCTTTTAGATTGATATTCGCTAGAGTAAAACCCCCTTGAAGTGCCCTTTGGTGTGTAGATACTTGATAGTGCTTGATTTGGCCTTGAGATGCTTTTGACTTGGTTTGGTTTACTCTTAACCTGGTTTAGAGTGCTTCATACTTGTGTAGAGGTTGCTCCTAATGTTTGCTCTTGATTTAGGGAAGATTAGGGCAGCTTTACTTAAGACTTGATAAGTATTTGCTAGAGGAGCTCTTGAGAATGTCAAGGAGTAAATGAGTGTGTCTAATTCGCTTTTATACCTTTCCACGGGATGTTATTTTACACTAAGGTCGACTAGGAGGTGGAAATAAAATAAACATAAGAAAATTTGATCATTAGGCCACTTTGGAAAAAAGAGTCGAACATGGACAAAGCGTCGAATAGGGACAAAATTGTGTGACGGTTTTGTCCAACATGGACAATATTGTCTAAGGTGGTGGTGGAATGCTATAAGTGGAAGTCTAGAGAAGATTGACAAGAGATATAGAATGTATACGAGCAATGAGATCCGTCTTGTAGGTGTGTTTGAGCAACAAAGTAGGAGAATAATAAGTATTTACGAAGCCTTAGGAAAGAGTAAAATAATGCGTTTAAGTTCTATTTGTGTGGGCAAGTTATGATTACGCATAGTTACCTAAGACTTTGGGACGAGGGACGTCGAGATGTAGGGACGAAGTTCTTTGAGACAACAAAAATGCTTGAGTTGGCCTTGAGATGCTTTTGACTTGTTTTGGTTTATTCTCAACCTGGTTTAGAGTGCTTCATACTTGTGTAGAGGTTGCTCCCATGTTTGCTCTTGATTTAGGAAGATTAGGGCAGCTTTACTTAAGACTTGATAAGTATTTGCTAGAGGAGCTCTTGAGAATGTCAAGTGAGTAAATGAGTGTGTCTAATTCGCTTTTATACCTTTCCACGGGATGTGATTTCACACTAAGGTCGACTAGGAGGTGGAAATAAAATAAACATAAGAAAATTTGATCATTAGGCCACTTTGGAAAAAGAGTCGAACATGGACAAAAGCGTCCGAATAGGGACAAAATTGTGTGACGGTTTTGTCCAACATGGACAATATTGTCTAAGGTGGTGGTGGAATGCTATAAGTGGAAGTCTAGAGAAGATTGACAAGAGATATAGAATGTATACGAGCAATGAGATCCGTCTTGTAGGTGTTTGAGCAACAAAGTAGGAGAATAATAAGTATTTGCAAGCCTTAGGAAAGAGTAAAATAATGCGTTTAAGTTCTGTTTGTGTGGGCAAGTTATGATTACGCATAGTTACCTAAGACTTTGGGACGAGGGGACGTCAGATGTAGGGCGAAGTTCTTTGAGACAACAAAAATGCTTGAGTTGGCCTTGAGATGCTTTTGACTTGTTTTGGTTTATTCTTAACCTGGTTTAGAGTGCTTCATACTTGTGTAGAGGCTGCTCCTAATGTTTGCTCTTGATTTAGGGAAGATTAGGGCAGCTTTACTTAAGACTTGATAAGTATTTGCTAGAGGAGCACTTGAGAATGCCAGGGGAGTAAATGAGCGTGTCTAATTCGCTTTTATACCTTTCCATGGGATGTAATTTTACACTAAGGTCGACTAGGAGGTGGAAATAAAATAAACATAAAAATTTTGATTGTTAGGCCCACTTTGGAAAAAAGCGTCGAACATGGACAAAGCACGCCGAATAGGGACAAAATTGTGTGACGGTTTTGTCGAAGTGGTGGAATGCTATAAGTGGAAATCTAGAGAAGATTGACAAGAGATATAGAATGTATATGAGCAATCAGATCCGTCCCCGTAGGTGTTTGAGCAACAAAGTAGGAGAATAGTAAGTATTTGCAAAGCCTTAGGAAAGAGTAAAATAATGCGTTTAAGTTACATTTGTGTGGGGCAAGTTATGATTATGCATAGTTACCTAAGACTGCAGGACAAGGGGACGTCAAGATGTAGGGACAGTTTTGAGACGACAAAAATTTCCTAGATTTTTGGGACGGTGGGGAATGTCTATTTCAAAAATATAAATATTAAAAATATGCAATGGGTACCATGCGACGGAAAAGTGACATGCGAGCATGGGAATCTACAAGTGACTCTTCCTCACACCCGACCTCTCGAGGTCGTGCCGAGACAGCTGGTGGGTATGGAATATATGTGAGATGCAGACAAACTAGTTAGGCAATCTAATGTCTTTAATAAGCACTAGCGGAATTTGCGAGTCTAAGGCAAAGAAGGCCCTCCTAACTCAACAGGCGGCGTGATAGATCGGTCGCCATGATGACTGCCAAGGCTCCAATCAATATCGAGCTCTGGCGTGATTCGATCTATAGGTTGTGGAATATGTGGAAAGTGACCCGGGATAGTTTCGTGTATTTCTCCCGACGAGGTCATATGGTGGATGGTAAATATAGTCGACTTTACATGGACGATTCTCGGCCTAGTCCGAACTCTCTAGCTTTGTTAGGCTGCTGTGTCTAACAAGGATAATTGTTCGATGATGATAGGTGGAAGTGGAGTAGACTGGAATATTAGTGTGCGTAGGCCGATTGTCATGTCTAATTCTCCTATGGATTCGTTGGGCTGCGGGATTTGTGGGTCACAACCCGTAGACTCTTAGTTGTTGTGGACCTGTTATGGTCATGCATGAAATCAAATCCTAATCCCTAGTATCCAGTAATCGTATGCTTTCTCAGCTTCTATATTTAGGATCAATAACTGTGCGATTTTCTCAGAATATCTTACAGCGTTCGCGCAACTCCGCATTCTTAGGCTAATATCTATATCTGTAAGAGTGTCTCCTGCGCTTGGCTGTGGGACCAAAGGATCACAACCAAATGTTTGTTCTCTTTCAAGCCCTTCTACAGTCATATGAATGTTGCCTAGGGTAATCTGTAGTTTGGTTGATTTGACCAAAACGTGTGTGCTTGGTCGTCTTCTATGTTTAACCCGCTCAACTGGGAATTGATTTCTGCGAAGCTTCTTTTGTTGTTCGGAAGACTTGGATCCTAAGGTTTTGGTCTATATCGATTATCGCCGTGATGAGATTGGGTTGAGGCACGATTGGCTCGAATACGTATTCCCCAGGCTCTCTGAGGTCCCGTGGTGTCATACAAAAGCAACAATGTAAACAACTACAATAAAATGAAATTTAACCATGTGAAGTGTATCTATAGCATATATGATTTCTCTATTTTTTTGTGTTTTCTGACGAGCTTTATGAATTTAAGAAAGCAGCTATTTAAAATATCTAGAATTGACAGCTAAAATAATAACTTAAAACAAACAAAATGAAATTTAACTATGTGAAGTGTATCTATAGCATATATGATTTCTCTATTTTTTTGTGTTTTCTGACGAGCTTTACGAATTTAAGAAAGCAGCTATTTAAAATATCTAGAATTGACAACTAAAATAATAATTTAAAACAAACAAAATAACCGAGTGTAGCTATTTGTCTGTGCAATTTGTAGATCTATTCTAAACAATGAAATAGCTCATCTAATCTATTTGCAAGGCTCTCGATCCTACCTCAGAAGTGAGGAGTGAATCATAGTTTCTCAGAAACTATCAATCCCCACAACTTCCCTGGCAATATCGAGAGTAGAATTAACTGAAATAAAGCAATTAACTACTCTATTTGATATGATTCTAACTAGAACTTTGAAAGCTAGAACCTGGATTCTGCAGAACAGTGGCAAATCCGATGGTGTGTGTGATCTTGTCACCTCAGTGTGATCTCCTCGTTCCTTCGTGTTCACGTGGATCCAGAAAAGCGTGTAATGCTAGCATCAACAGAAGTAGATATTGGGATAAAGGCAGCTCAAAACACTGACTGAATACAATGCGAGTAGGAGAGGGATAGCGCAAGAGTACAGAGCTTGGCTTATGCAATTCCTAGCGGGATCTATTGCGAGTCATGCAACATAAAGCGTCCGTAACACAAACTATCCTGTTTGAGGAGCAAAACCTGCAACTTTAATGGCTTCCTATTGGTAAACAGACTATTTTATTCCAATGGATTGGATAAAATAACAACGAAGATTTCTTTGCCTGAAGATGGATATGTGGCTTACTAACAAGAAAAACAATGTTAACTAAGCATGCAATGAAAGAAACTAAGCATTCTAAGCAAAATGAAAACTAAATCTATTGCAAAGAGAAATCAGAGGCAAATTTTGAGGGGCCATTTGCTTGAGCACAAGCCAACTATTTATAGCATTTGCATTTACCCAAGGTAAAAACCAAATGGAATTCTTAAACTATAAACAATGGCAAAACACTATTCCAGGGAACCAGAATCATAAATGCAAGCTTATGGCGGTGAAAGAAAGCTGGTAAAACGTTGAAATTACGTGAGTCGTGTTAAAAGCGTTTTCTGGAAAATGCGTAAAGGACCGCCGCCCTGAGCAGGGTGGCGGTTTCGTTACTGAAGAGAAAAAGGCCAAGAAAAGAGAGGAAAAGAGAAAAACAAAGCATGCGGGGGCTAAGCGGGGCATGCGGGATGTTAACGCATACTTGGAGAGCTTTTCCGGATCCCGAACACCTTGTGAGGAGACCTGTATCATCATTGGGTACGTGTCACGTTGTTACAGCGATACAAGATACCTTACAATTTTGGGTACGTACATATTGCCCCCTCGGAGAAGCGTTTTAGCCATGAAGAGGCGTAAAACGGTGGGTCCGAGTATGGCGGTCCCGAAATGGGAAGTTAGAAGTTATACCTGATACATCCGTGTGTTGAAATGACGTCGTCCAAAATTCCCGCTACCTGCAAAACGAAAAGAGAACTCAAGTGCAGATAGACACAATAGTTTGAAAAATAAACGCTAAAATAATAGGGAATGAGAACATACCATTTGTGCGGGGATAGGAACTTACCTCCGTCGGCGCTCCAAACCTGTGAAAAAGTCATTTAAAACGAATCAGGGCGCTATATATATGAAAGTGGGCCCATTTTCCTATTCATTTGTGCGAGTCGATTTGATTGATTTTGAGCTCTGGGACCCACGGTGACGGTTTCTTGCGTGAGTAGAGTCGAAACGTCTGTGACGAGATAGCGATCATGCCTCCACGTGCGGAACATCGACCCGTGAGATCACAGGTTAGTTTTCTTCAGTTTATCCTTTTTACCCCCTTAAATTTGAAATGCTAAATATTTTGTCATGGGGGGGTAATTTTTGAAAATGTTAGTATTAAAAGATCCACTAGGGGGCGCCTACTAGGTAGGCTTTGTTTTTAGGTAAAATGGTCATTTTTTGCACTTTTTAGGATTTTTAAGTTTAAAAACCCGTGTGGGTTTTCGGACCACGACCGCCACCCCCGCCCGTGCGAACGGTTACCGACCGCCGCCCATGCTCGGGCGGCGCATTACTGACCGCCGCCCTTAAGGCGACGGTTCTGCAAACCGCCTCTGCTCGTAAGGCGGTTTTGCATAGAATGCAAAAGGATCATCTTTTTGAAATTGTTTTTGCTTTTCTAGCATTTCTACGTGTTTTCGTGACTTTTCCAGTGTTACTCGGATGCTAACTTGCTCTGTTTTGTGTGTTTTTGGGTGTATGCAGGCGAGAGAGGAGTATATCCGGTGGAGTAGAGAGAGGGAGTGTGATTGGCTCCCAAGGGTACTAGATGCCCTCTCACAGGATGAGGAGGACACTCTTCAGCGGGCTGGGATACTACGCATTTCACGCGTGCCCCATGTTACACCATCTAGTCACATCCTTTGTGACTTGTTCTCATACTGGGATGCAGATCGAACACCTTCCGATTGCTAGGGGTCCGCGGTGAGTGGACTATTACATTGGAGGATGTCTATCGCATTCTGGGGGTCCCGATTATTGGGAGACGACTCACCTTAGAGACAGCAGGTTCACGGGCACAGATTGCACAATGGGCTACATATATGGGAGATGTAGTCATCTCCACGGGGTCGAAGAAGGGGGTTAGAGTTCAATCCATTCCTACTTTGCCCATCCCCTTACTTCGCCAGGCTATCATGGGGATCCTTGCCTCGAGACTGATCGGGGACAAGGGAGGAGATACTTTGTTATACTGCTGGTCCCCTATTATTGCACAGATAGAGGGACACGGTCGGATATATGCCTGGGGAGCAGACATTCTTGGGACCACCTACCACGACTTATACAGGGTAGTCCGTTTACAGGGGCAGTCCTTGAGCCACTCGACCCTGGTTATGAGTTGGGTCTATGAGCACTTCATCCCCTACGGCAGAGGTGAGCAGAGACCCGTAGTTGTGAGGGCAGTCAGATGGACAGAGACATGTCGGTGCTTAGAGCACCTCATCAGCCAGTTGCCTCCCTGACTACTGCCGACATGGAGGCCACACCATACCAGACTATGGCAGGTATATGGGGCGAGGAGGCTCTTACCTTGATCTCCTGCTCCACCACAGGCAACTTATTGATAGAGTGGGGCGAGTGGAGATGCACCCCTTTGGCCGAGTTCCTCAGCAGTTTGGCTTACCATACATGGGTATGCTTCCCCCAGTGGCGCCAGTATACAGATCAGTCCGAGAGGCCAGAGGGGGGCCTAGAGGCCGGGGTTGGACAGTGGTTACTCCTGGCGTTCCTATTGCAGCTAGGAGGATAGTACGTGCTAGAGGGAGAGCCGGTGCGCCTCAGGCACCTTTGCTTCAGATCGCCGCGGTCCCGCCCATGCAGTGATGATGACCCATTGAGGTAGACTCCAGTCCGAGGAGTTTACGAGGGGAGAGACAGGAGGAGACCGAGGACGGTGATCCGAGTGGCACGACACCCGTGGACATCATGCAGGTGGAGAGGGCCGAGCAGAGTGCAGAGAGGGTGATTATGGTTTCAGAGGAGCCACTCTCCCAGGGCCATGGGGAGGATGAGTCTGCATTGCGGGCGCTACGTTGCTCCACCACGGGAGCAGCCCCTTAGTCGATGCGGCATCCGTGGCGGGCGCGATCCCATAGATCCATCTTGGAGGCCTCAGTGATCCGAGTAAGTTACCCTCTCCCTTTTAATGTTCGTTTCTTTGTTAGGATCTCCTTAGTTGCTATCTTGTATTTTTAATTTCTTGTTTGGTTTCTAATTTGTTTTCTCCTTTGTTTGTAGAGACCGCCGATGAGTGGCAAGATTTGATTCGCAGGGTATGCACTGATACCCTGATGATCCCCATGGAGAGGACCCGTGCAGAGTTGTCCGTGGACGCGAGGGAGCCTTCAGCAGCCGGTGGACATACTGATGTCTTCGCTCCAGTCTGGCATGTGGCCAGGATGGTATCGACTCTCTGCACAGAGTTAGCGGGGTATAGGACGGCCGAGCGCCTGATGAGGAGCCATTCTCGTGGTGAGACCGCGGCTGCCCTTCGGGATCCTGAGCCCTCTGTGCACTCAGAGCGCCGGTGTAGCCGGAGTCCTAGGCGTGGGCGTGCGCCTTCAGAGGGGTCTTGTAGGGATTGAGAAGCCACTTGGCTCTCGTAGTTTTTTTTGTATGATACATTCTTTTGTATATCCCGGGCTCTTTGAGCGTTTTGACCATGCCTAGTGCATGATGGCATTGTACATAAACGTTGATCATTTATATATATGTATATTTGTTCTGGATCAAACTCTTGGCATTCATGGCTCACTTTCTATTTCCAGTTTCCTTATGTATACCATGATGTATGTTTATATGTTTTTAGAATGTATGCAATGGTGAACAAATGATGCAAGTGTTTTACTTTCCTTTTTTGTATTTCATGATGCTGATATATGATGATGTAGATATAATGTGATTTTGAATCTTAGTTTCTGTAAGCAATTTTGGATACTTCATATTTGTTTTGGCAAAGTGATGAAAATAAACCGGTACGATGAACAGATAAACCTGCCCCTACCCCCAACTCCACGCAACTAGTAAGATGCGAGGGCTTATCACCAAGAGTTGGGAAGGGCGCAAGTTATGAGATGTAGTGAAATGATAGTGATGGAAGATAGACAAAGCTTTGGTGGAACCAAATTAGGATACCACAAGTCCACTCCACGCGAGTGACTTCATAGTTTTGGATGCAACTTGCTTTGCGGTTTATCCAGACTTAGATCCTTAGATGGCCACATGGTAGACAAAATCTGGGTTTTTAGGATTTTAACTCTCTTGGGATCTTGAACATCTGATTCATTTGTTTTTGACTCAAAGCTTCAAGGTTTGAATTGTTTGTGTATGACCTTTTGCATTTATTTGTCAAGAGGACCCCCTACACTTTGCCCCATGCTACTAGTAAGAAGCGTGGGTTTATCACCGTGGGCAAAGCATAGGCGAGTAAGGGCATTTCCATCCTTTCCCAACCCTACGTCACTAGTAAGAGACGCAAGCTCATCACCAAAGGTTGGTGGGGCAAGGAAATGTGTAAAATTAAAATTTTCTGTTTGATCAATGTTTGACTTGTTTATTTGAGTAAAATGTCAGTATGTGTTTATTTCCAAAGAGATATACATATGGGATAGATGTGACACCATGAAGCTTCTAGAATAGACCATAGGCAAGACACCTACCCTAAGAAGAAACCAAAAGTGAGAATAAACTTGCAGATCTTGGTATGGTTACCGTTAAGACTTTGTCATGTCTAGCTTTATTTGATAAAATGATTCCGAGATAATTTGATGATATCATGAAAATGGAGAAGTATGATTAAAGTGTTTATGCCAACAACATCATGAGTTTGTAATGAATTGCTTTGAGAATAGATTCCTTGATCACAATTTGTGTACGAAACAAGCGGACAATATGATCCTAATCTATATGAAGATGCAATGTAGATATATATATAAGTAGTGCTAGCTGCTTACGCGTAGAACCGCTTGAGGTGCAGGGAATTGACTGTTTCGCCAAATTCCTCACCTTCTAGCGTACATAAGAGGTATGCACCGTTTCCATAGTCCTTCATGACTCGGTATGGGCCCAACCATTTAGGCCGGAACTTCCTTCGCTGGTCTTCTTGTCGATCCATTTGCCTAATCTTAGAACTAGATCAGCTTCATATATGTCGCGTTCATAGACTTTCTTATTATATTGCGGCACATCCGGTCAAAGATAAACTCTATGCCATTGCTCAAGATATAACCTAGCTTCATCTAGGCTTTCTAGTTGGGAAAGACGCGCTTCTTTGTAAGCGTCTTCATCCAGAATCCCTTGTAATGAAATGCGGAGACTGGGTATTTCAACCTCAAGTGGGAGAACTGCCTCTGCCCCGAATACTAGTGAGAAAGGAGTTGCTCCCGTTGGTGTTCTTATTGAGGTTCGGTGGGCCCATAAGGCCGGATATAACTTCAAGTGCCAATCTTGTTTGTTTTCTTTCACCGTTTTAAGGAGAATGGCTTTTAGTGTTTTATTCGTCGCTTCAGCTTCTGTCCGTTGGCTTGAGGGTAATACAAGGAAGCCGTATGATGGCTTATCTTAAATTTATTGCATAGTTCGCGAACCTCTTCATTCTTAAAAGAAGTTCCATTATCGGAGATAATGATTTGCGGATACCGTACCTGCAAAATGATTTGGTTCAAAATGAACTTGGCGATTACAGAACTAGGTACAGTAGTAAGAGGCATAGCCTCTACCCATTTGGTAAAATATTCGGTGGCCGTGATTATAAAATTATGGTCATCTGTGGACGAGGGAGAGAATTTCCCTATTAAATCTAGGCCCCATGTAGAAAAGGGCCATGGAGTAGCGATTGGTTGCAGAGCTTGTGCCGGCATGTGGATCTCATGGGAGAATTCTTGGCACTTATGACACCTGCGTACGAACTCTCTGCATCGTGTTCTGAGAGCAGCCGTAAATAGCCCATTCGATATATTTTACGAGTGGTGGCATGGCCACCGAAGTGGCCTCCACACATTCCACTGTGAGATTCATGGAGAATCTTCTTGGATTCTTCTCGTGCCGACACATCTTAGAAGCATTCCATCGAACGCTTTCCGATAGAGCACTTGCTCTATAATGATGTATTTAGCTACGATAATACGTAACCGCCTTCTTTGTTGCGGTGTAGCCCCTTCTGGATACGTATGGTCCATGATATAATTAATGATACCCGTGTACCAAGGACACTCAGAGATAGGAGGTCTGGTTTCAATGTAGTATACGCACTCGTCTGGAAAGTCTAGATCTACTAGATCGCCTCCGTCTAATGGGTTATCAGCTAACCAATCCGCGATGATTTGTCCCTTAACCGACTTCTGATTTACAAACGTTAATTCGAATTCCCCCATTAAGGTTATAAAACGTCCAGCCTTCTTAGACAAGGATCCTTGTGTGAGGAAAGTTCGTAAATGGTCCGTTTTTACCATGACCCTTGTTTCTTGATTCAGCATATAGTGTCTTAAGCGTTTGGTTGCAAAGACTATGGCGAGGCATTCTCGTTCTGCTTGTGTATAACGTGTTTCATAGTCGAGCAACGTTCGGCTAATGAAATAAATCGCGCGCTCTCTCTTGTCATCGTCCTCTTGGGCCAACATACAGGCTAGCGAGACATCGGTAGCTCGTGAGTATAAAATTAATGGGCGATCTAGCTTAGGTGGCATTAGCGTAGGTGGTGACAACAAGAAACGCTTAATGGCGTTGAAAGCTTCATTGCAATCTTCAGTCCAATCAATGCTATAGTCTTTCTTGAGTAAATTGTTGATTGGATGAATGGCGAAACTTAAGTCCGGGATGAATCTTCGAATTGCACCCAGCTTTCCGAGAAATGACCTGATTCCAGATTCATCCGAAGGTGGGACCATTTCGAGGACAGCCCGAATTTTGGTTGGATCAACATCTATCCCTCGTGACGATATGATGTAACCTAGGAGCTTTCCTCCTGTTACACCAAAGACACATTTTTCTGGATTTAGCGTGACTCCGTATTCTATTAGACGTGAAAGAATGACGCGGAGCACCTCCGGGTGGTCACAGCGCTTCTTGGCCTTAGCCAACAAGTCATCTACGTAGGACTCCACAATTTTATGAATTAGATTGTGAAATATATATGTCATAGCTCGCTGGTATGTAGCACCAGTGTTCTTGAGACCAAATGGCATAACAGTATAGCAATAGGTTCCCCAAGGAGTTATAAATGTGGTTTTAGCTTGATCTCGTTCAGATATTCTGATTTGATTGTATCCCGAGAATCCATCCATGAGAGACAAAAGTTCAAACCCAGCTGTTGCATCAACAATGACATCTATGGATGGTAATGGGAAGTCGTCCTTAGGACATGCTTTGTTAATGTCTCGGAAATCTATGCAGATGCGTATCTTCCCATTCTTCTTGAGAACGGGAACGATATTAGATACCCATTGAGAGTAATCGACTGGTTTGATAAATCCTACTTGGAGGAGTTTTATTACTTCCTCTTTCACCATGAGAGCTACCTTAGGTTTCATGGGTCTTGATTTTTGTTTAATTGGCTTTGCATCAGATTTAGTGACGAGGTTGTGTACCGCAATGTGGGGTGCAACTCCTGTCATTTCCTTATAATTAAATGTGAAAGCCTTTTGATGTTCTCTGAGAATTCGAGTGTGTATTTCTATTTCCTTTGGGGTTAACGAGGATCCTAGTTTTAATATCCTTGGTTCATCTTCCATTCCGATGTTAATATCAATCGTTTCTTCGATTAGAGAGGCGTTACCTTCTTCAAACTCGGATGGTGCTTTGGAGGTAAATCCAAATCATCCCCATTTTCTACTCATGTGTATATGCTAGGTTCCATTTCTGAGGGAAGATCCATCATGGCATTTCCAAAGTAGGAAGACGAATGTGGGATTAAGGACAAATCTATCATATGATAGGAGAGATGTAGTGCCGCATAGGCATTTAAGTAATCCAGAGTGGCCATATCACTATCAACATGGTCTAGGATAGTAGATTCATTTCCGTTTAAAAGAGAATTCGTCATTGTTTTTATCAATGGTTCATCACGAAGGGATACCATGAAACGGGTATCCTCTAACTCATTGCTTGGAGTAAAACGTGATGCTGAAGTTGCTATTGAATCGGCGAGAAGATTTTTCTCTCGCGGGATTGCTTCAATTGATATGAAGTCAAACTCCTTGCTTAAATCTAATACAACTTTTTTGTAAAGTTGTAAGTGCTCGGCTTTGGTTTCATATATCTTAGAGACTTGGTTTGCTACTAATTGCGAGTCTCCTAAGACTCTGATGTTATCAACACCAATTCTCTTAGCTAAGATGAGGCCAAGGAGGAGGGCTTCGTACTCAGCGCCGTTGTTTGTGCACTTGAAATTTAGTTTAAAGGCAAAAGGTAAGACTTTTCCTTCAGGGGAAGTAAAGATGACACCTGCCCCCACTCCGTAATGGCATCTAGCTCCATCAAAATGGAGTGTCCAATATTTAGCTGGGAGTATAGATGTTGGGGCATTTGCGCATTCTACTTCCACCATGCAAAGATCCTCTGCTGGAAGAGAACCAACACCTAGGGAATATCCTATGCCTACTGAATCGAATGGTAAGAATATTGGTAGATCCTTTTCTAGCAATTCAACGATTTTTGCAAAGAGTTCCTAATGATACTGTTTCTACAGTGTTAGCCTCATCTTTGGGGGTTGGGGTTGCCTTGGCTAGGCTCATAGTTTCAAGATCTGTCGTAGGTACCAACCTTTCTTTTGTTTTTGCGTCGGTAGGTTTATTAAGTTGGTTTGTTGGGAGTTCAAACTCCGAGTGTACGCCTGGTCTTTTCTTTAAGTCAGCTAGGTGTACATCGAATGGTTTTGGATCACCTTTGGCCACAAATATCTTTCCTAAATGTAAAAACCTTACTTCTTGAAATAGTGTAGAAGGGATTGCCTTCATGCGGTGTATCCATGGTCGGCCGAGGATCATATTATAGTTAGTTTCCCGATCTATAATATAAAACTCAGTCAAGATGGTTTTGGGTCCTAAGGTGACCGGTAATATTATAGTTCCAACCGAGGTGGCTTTAAGGCTATCATAGCCCCTTAGTGTATTTCGAGTTGTGGAACAATTGGTTTCTCCATACCCTAGCTTTTGAAGGAAAGAGAAGGGGACTATGTTAACCGCTGCCCCATCGTCTATCATTGCGCGCTTCACATAGTTGTTATAAACCCATACTTGTAAATGTAAGGTGGATCACCTTGGCGTGCGATCTCGGTGATTCTGTCGGCATTTTGTTTATCTCGAATATGAATTCGACGTCCCTATCTGCCTGCCCTGGAGGATGAACATCAAAGTCCACATGATTTACCTGTGTTTCAGGAGGTGGAGTGATGTTAATTAAATGACCTAAACCTAATGCTTCTAAAAGAGCAGCCCTTGAGCGGAGAGTTCTTTAAAGAAGTCTAAGAATGAAATGTGCGAGAAGGTTTTTGTTAGGTCGTTAATCAAATCATAGGCACCCACAGGTTTTACTACGATTTGTTGGATGTCATCGGTGGCTTGGACTTGGCTGAGAGAAATACTCTCGTGTCCTTGTTATAGCTTCGATGGGTAGTTCAATGTCTAACTCCACTAAACCGACTACCTTAGGTCGTGGCTGACTTCCTAGTTGTGGCGCAACTAATGGATTTAGCGAGGTTGAGGCTTCATGATCATTGTTTCCTGTCATTACACCCTTGTTCATCCCAGTTAGATTTAGCCTGTTGTTATCGTGATTTGGGAGTGGATCATTAAAGATCTTCAGGGGTGCATTTTGAGGGAAACTGCCCCTGAAAAGGTATTTGACGTTGGTGACGTAGGATCTGCCAAGAACATATCCATGAAAAGTTGTCTTTGTTCATCTGGCAAGCGTTGCATGAATTTATTGTAGTCACGGCACGTTCTAGTGTCATGGCCCCGAATTTTGTGGAAACCACAATACGAATTAGGATTGTAATTCCTAGTTTGTTGGTTTGATGTGTATTGTGGCCCAAAATTTTGATCAAACCGTTGTCTATTAAAATTTTGCGTTTGTTGTTTTTGGTTTGAATTCTGGTTTTGGTACCTAGTTGAATTTTGGCTTGGACCCTGTATGGGATTTCGCCGTTGTTGTTGTTGTTGTTGTGGATGGTTAAAATCCACTGTATTGATTGTCGGGGTAAAGTTGTTATTTCGTTGGTTGTTTATTTGTGATGGAGTATTGACAACATTTACCTTTTAGGCTGGTCGGTTACTCCATCTGTTGTTACACCCCGATTTTTGTTAAGGATTTTAGGTCCTTGATTGACGTTCGTGGTAGTAGGATAAGTCAGTAGTGTTACGGTTGGGGCGATTAACGCCCCGCTTGCTCCATATGTTTTCGACCACTATCAATCGATTCTTTGCTTGATCTATTCGAAGAGCACTCTCCAAGACTTCATCATAAGTTCTTAATGGGAACTTCTGACTTCTTCCTTTACTTCTCTGTTAAGAGAATGAAGGAATAAATCAGTGCATAGTTCCATTTGATCCATGTTTGGAGCACTTGCCGAAGAATAAAGAACCGCACGCCACCTTTGGATGAAATGGGCAACAGATTCGTTGTGTTCTTGTTTGATGTGTAAGAACTCTCTGATTCCTGTTCTTAATAATTTGTTCATGTCGAAGGCCTTGATGAACTCTGACACGAGTTGTTTGAACGAATGGATGAAAGCCTCATGTATTCTATAATACCAATCGAGAGCAATGCCTTCCAAGGTTTTTGGGAATATCTTAGCAACAACCCCATCCCATGGGAGTAGTTCTCGAATGGCATAGCGTAAGCTTTGATATGTGCGTTTGGATCTCCCTCACCTTTGTATTTGGGTAAATCGGGAAGAGGTCTTGGAAGCATGACGCTTCGTATGGTGAAATCTAAGGGCTCTTTCAAGTATTCTGAATATGTCCCTATCGCATAGGTTTCGACCATTGATGGTGCCTGCTGAGGGAGCGGTGGTGGAATGGGTTGTTGATATGGCGTTGCATATGCATTGGTAGGGGCGTAAGGAAACACCTGTGTTTGAGCAAACATGCTGGGAGAGGAGAACATATCCCCTTGTGGTGATTTGGAGTACATGTTTAAGTATGACGGGGTCCCAGAATGGATTGTTTTGTACTAGACCGGGAGGAACAGTGTTAGAGATGGTGGGTCTAGTTGGTGTTTGTTGTGAATACTGAGGAGTCATGCCTAACGTGCCTATTCCTGTGAGGAGGTCTACTTGGCTAGGATGGTGTGGAGGATTGGAACTTCCTGTTTGCATGAATTGCGAATTTTGACTTGCTTGGGCAAGTTCTAACCCTCTAACCTTTTCTACTAACGTTGAAATGATTTCATTTGGTGAAGTCACGGTGTTTTGCCGTAGTGGCGTTTGTTGTATACCATGGTGTTGTATAGGCATGTGATATCCTCGCTATGAACTGATCGCTATCTTGCCAAGTTTCTCCGAGGGTATTTCCTATATGCAGTGGCATAGAGGTATTTTCTTGAAAAGAGACCTCGGGTTGTGTTTGTAAACCTCCTACAGGTGGATACATACTTCGAGAACGTTGGTCGTTCTTGGCATAACGTACCGAATATTCATCGTCTAAACCTCGGTATGAGTCTGATTGTCTACTAATTTGTGGTCTAAGCAACGATTCGAGGAGATGAACCAGATTCTCCGTGAACGTCATGTTATTTGAGCCTAAAGGCTCTATTTGTTGCGTTTGAGCGAGCTGATCTAACTCCTCAGTTTGAAATGATGAGTTATATCTGATTCTCGGAGTTTGTGTTGACAACTGGTTAGTTGAGTAGTTGTCACCCCATACTGAGAGTGAGGGTGATGATTGTCTATTTTCTTTGGGCGTAGTATGCCTCAAGACCCAAGAGGGGTCTGCCATATGCATCGAATCCCGACATATTCGGGGGGTATATGAATACCCGAATAATGGGAAGGAGCGAAGGTGATGGTGAAAGCCAATGAGGCGGAAAAGATGAAAAGTATACTAACTTGGAAGAACACGTAATAATATGACTCCGAACTAGAAAGTAGGAAGTTTCACGTCAGGTTCACCAATTTTGTACGATGGAAAAGTGACATGCGAGCATGGGAATCTATAAGTGACTCTTCCTCGCACCCGACCTCCCGAGGTCGTGCCGAGACAGCCGGTGGGTATGGAATATATGTGAGATGCAGACAAACTAGTTAGGCAATCTAATGTCTTCAATACGCACTAGCGGAATTTGCGAGTCTAAGGCAAAGAAGGCCCTCCTAACTTGAATTGGTGTGATAGATCGGTCAGCAAGGATGACTGCTCAAAGGCTCCAATCAATATCGAGCTCTGGCGTGATTCAATCTATAGGTTGTGGAATATGTGGAAAGTGACCCGGATAGTTTCGTGTATTTCTCTGACGGGTCATATGGTGGATGGTAAATATAGTCGACTCATGGACGATTCTCCTGGCCTAGTCCAACTCTCTAGCTTTGTTAGTCTGCTGTGTCTAACAAGGATAATTGTTAGATGATGATAGGTGGAAGTGGAGTAGACCGGAATATTAGTGTGCGTAGGCCGTTGTCTATGTCTAATTCTCCTATGGATTCGTTGGGTCATGGATTTGTGGGTCACAACCGTAGACTCTTAGTTGTTGGGACCCGTTATGGTCATGCGTGAAATCAAATCCTAATCCCTAGTATCCAAGAATCGTATGCTTTCTCAAACCTTCTATATTTAGGATCAATAATCATGCGATTTTCTCGAGAATATCTTACAGCGCTCACAACCCGAATTCTTAGGCTAGTATCTATATCCTGTAAGAGTGTCTCCCGTGTCTTGGGTCATGGTGGGACCAAAGGATCACAACCAAATGTTTGTTCTCTTTCAAGCCTTTCTATAGTCATATGAATGTTGCCTAGGTAATCAGTAGTTTGGTTGATTTGACCAAAACGTGTGTGCTTGGTCGTCTTCTACGTTTAACCCGCTCAACTCGGGAATTGATTTCTTTGCTGCAAGCTTCCGTTGTTCGGAAGACTTGGATCCTAAGGTTTTGGTCTATATCGCTTATCGTTGTGATGAGATTGGGTTGAGGCACTATTGGCTCGAATACGTATTCCCTGGGCTCTCTAGGTCTTGTGATTGTCATACAAAAACAACAATGTAAAACGAACTACAGTAAAATGAAATTTAACTATGTGAAGTGTATCTATAGCATATATGATTTCTCTATTTTTTTGTGTTTTCTGACGAGCTTTATGAATTTAAGAAAGCAACTATTTAAAATATCTAGAATTGACAGCTAAAATAATAACTTAAAACAAACAAAATAACCGAGTGTAGCTATTTGTCTGTGCAATTTGTAGATCTATTCTAAACAATGAAATAGCTCATCTAATCTATTTGCAAGGCTCTCGATCCTACCTCAGAAGTGAGGAGTGAATCATAGTTTCTCAGAAACTATCAATCCCCACAGCTTCCCTGGCAATATCGAGAGTAGAATTAACTGAAATAAAGCAATTAACTACTCTATTTGATATGATTCTAACTAGAACTTTGAAAGCTAGAACCTGGATTCTGCAGAACAGTGGCAAATCCGATGGTGTGTGTGATCTTGTCCCCTCAGTGTGATCTCCTCGTTCCTTCGTGTTCACGTGGATCCAGAAAAGCGTGTAATGCTAGCATCAATGTGGAGTAGATATTGGGATAAAGGCAGCTCGAATACCGATCAATACAATGCGAGTAGGAGAGGGATAGCGCAAGAGTACGAGCTTGGCTTATGCAATTCCTAGCGAGATCTATCATGAGTCATGCAACATAAAGCGTCCCGTAACTTGAAACTATCCCGTTTGAGGAGCAAAACCTGCAACTTTAATGGCTTCCTATTGGTAAATAGACTATTTTATTCCAATGGATTGGATAAAATAACAACAAGATTTCCTGACAAGATGGATATGTGGCTTACTAACAAGAAAACAATGCTAACTAAGCATGCAATGAAAGAAACTAAGCATTCTAAGCAAAATGAAAACTAAATCTATTAAAAGAGAAATCGAGGCAAATTTTGAGGGGCCATTTGCTTGAGCACAAGCCAACTATTTATAAAGATTTGCATTTATCCAAGGTAAAAACCAAATGGAACTCTTAAACTATAAACAATGGCAAAACACTATTCCAGGAACCGTAATCATAAATGCAAGCTTATGGCGGTGAAAGAAAGTTGCTATAACGTTGAAATTACGTGAGTCGTGTTAAAAGAGCTTTCTGGAAAACGCGTAAAGGACCGCCGCCCTGAGCAGGGCGGCGGTTCTGGGCTATAGACCGCCGCCAGCGCAGGCGGCGGTTTCATATCAAGAGAAAAAGGCCAACAAAAGAGAGGAAAAGAGAAAAACAAAGCACGCGGGGGCTAAGTGGGGCATGCGGGATGTTAACGCATACTTGGAGAGCTTTTCCGGATCCCGAACACCTTGCGAGGAGACTTGTATCATCATTGGGGCACGTGTCACGTTGTTCCAGCAAAGATCTGATTTTACAATTTTGGGTACGTACAGTACCCTAACCCTAAAAAAAATGAAAGATTAAAATTTCAGCACCATAGCCAAGAATTTTACCAAAGACATGTAACATCTTTTTATCATGTCACTTATACAATTATATTCTCGAATTACAAAATTAGCTTTTTGGAACAATAGAGGGCATGCAAACTACATGAACAACCATCCATAAACAAAAACTAGCTAAGGTAATTGAAAAACACTACAAACTTAAATACAAAGTTGGCCTCTAAAACATCCTAATATACTGGTAAAGCCTCCATTATCATACAAATAGAGGCAAAAAGACTTGCACAACAAAATTTAGATCCTTATAAATCTGCTCAAATAAATTTATAGATGCTATTGCTATGTATAAGAAAGGCTTAAAAATGTAAAATAACAAGAACCTCTCATTAGAATATCTTCTTTTGGAACCTACATAAAACCTGTAGAAGTCTAATTTTTGGGAAGGTAACTTTGCATGGGAAAAGGATTTGCATCTAGTATCATTGCATAACGTACTAGTTTTCATTTTTCTTTTGAGTCGTAATCTTTTTTTTGGTATATGTGTTTTATTATTTGGGGCTTATATTACATCAAGACTTCGTGGAGGTCCTCGCCATCTCAGGGATGTCATGGCGTCCCTGTTGGAGTTCCCAAAGTCTCGAAGCACCCAAAATGTCTTGAGTGCGTTTCCTAAACACAAAGAACATACTTGAGATGTTCGCTTTTTTGCGTTTGGGGTGCGGGAGGGACGTTTTGTCCCCATTCACAAGCACCCACGACGACGGAACGGCTTGGGGATGGGGGGTGCACGTCCCCACATAAGATTGTGATTAAGGGATATAAGTCAAATCAATATTGTCAAGTACCTAGTTACCAAATTTAGGTGTCGACATTTGCCCCTCCTTTAAGCTAATAAATGAAATTTGCTAGCTTTAAAGGAAAACATACCAAAGTGTTTAAACACTCTGTCTTTGCTCGATGTTCCTTCTTGTTGGATTGTTTGAATGGTAGCAAGATGCCCCCAAGAGCGAAACTTGCAACACAAGAGTGTAAGCGATGTCCATCTACTTGAAAACTAGAACTTTTAACTATGAATTTATTGAAACCGAAATTGAAATAAAAAAGAGCAAGGAAGGAGTACACTTGTATAACTTGCAGACCAACTCTGCTCTACGAGATGTATGTAGAAGACAATGCTCCTTGTTAAGACATGAGGAGATGGAGATTGTATTGGTAACCATGGCAAATTGGGGGTGATCAAATCCCCGATTAGAATAAGGTTGAGGGCACAATAGGCCCAATTGGAAATGCCATGAGAACTAGGGGACTTAGAAACCTTAGCATGTATAACTAGAAGAGAAATAGTAAAAGTAAATCAGGAGTCTTGGGGTGCAGCAATAAGTTCAACACTCGAAGAAAGGTGGAACCGCATGAGCTGACAAAATTGTAATGCCATAGTACGTCAGATGTCACTCAGCCTTGACGTACATTTTCTAACAAACCACACCATTACGAGCAAATCTAGGTTTGTACTTATCAAATGTCTCGAACTCCTTGAAATTGAAAAGCTTGATATAGAAATAACAACCTATAAATTGATAAATTTGTAACTTATACTTGCCATAGTAACCATGCCCCTTGCATTTTGCAGTAAAATAGTGATTCTATAAATAAAAGTAATTGCAATGAAATGCAGTGAATTTGCATTGTAACATGTGTTCTTGTGAGTGATTTCTTGTCTGAACCACTGTAAAATTTGTATGTTTTTGAGAAAATATATTTTTGCCTGTTGGAATTGAGTTGAACATAACTGTCAATGTGTAGGACACTATTGTACCATGGCTCTATGTGCATGGTACTATCCCAATATAGAAACTGTATTTGTTCTTATTTCTAACCTTGTGAATTTGTTCCTGTATGTCTGTATCTTGTAATTTTGTCTGTGTGCTTGATTTGCATTGATATTTTGTTACAACCCCATTGAATGCCCCTCTTCGAGACGAGGAGATGGATTGTAGATCACTTGGATTGAAAGAATTGAAGTGTTTCCAAGTCAGATATAACAAATAATCATTGTTGGAACACATATAGGAGGTGGTTGTAGTGGACACATTGTAGAACCCGCCCTGATAGAGAATGCATGATATACATTATGGCATATCAAGATGGCAAACACAACAAGCATACAAGCACACAAGCTCACACACACAAAGTCATGCACAATGTCACATAGAAAGGCCAAATGGTCGCATACAAGGGATACACAAGTGTCACACACACATAATAGGCCAAGAGCCGCATAATCAAAGGCTATTGAGGCTACAAACAAGGGACACCGAATTGATGCACATATAAAAATAGGCCAAGGGCCGCACACACAAGACAAGCAACAAGAAAGTGCAAAGAAGAATTGAAATACATAACCAATAGGCGTATAGAACAAGATATATTAGTCCAACACAGTTCACATGTGTTAGTCCCAAAAATCCCGCTAATAGCATATATGACAATGTACAATATGAACACAACTATGATATGCAAGGTATAAATGGAAAGAGTTGTGTAATAAATAGAACAATAACACATGATAGTGTAGAAGATGCCCCCAAATTAGCAAGGCCATTGGGCAAAGGGCAAGTCCAACATCTGAAATCATATAGAGTTATGTGTATCTTGCATTATGCTCATATACCTCGTGACACGCATGTGTGTGTAGAAAATTGAATATGCTATTTATCAAATCATGTGACAAACAACATATAAAGTAGAAACTAGTAGCTCAAGCTATGTTCATGTCTTGATTTTGTATTTTTAGAATATTTGAATGTTTTTGAATTTGAGATATTTTTATTTTTGGTGTTTGTATTTGTTCGGAAATATTTGAGACCCGTGTTATCCGATGGCAAATTCAAACGGAGGAGGGGAATCAAGAATTGTATCTGATTGCACGTGAGAGTTCGGAATGACATAATGGGTTGTTTCATCAAAAGGTCCTGATATAGGTGAAATGTGTAGAATGGACCACCTTGGAAGAGGTGTGTGCCTCGGTGGGGTACTGCGTGAGATAGGAGATTGTGTCACTATAATTTGATTCGGTCGTAATGCTTCAGGAGAAGCCATTGGCTTATATCTATGTGATTTCGATTGTGGCTTATGTTAACGAGGTGTTAATATAGGAGTGCTTATCACTTGATTGGGAAGTGTTTGAACAACTAGGTAAGTATAGGTCATGCGGCTATTTCCACACAAGGAGTAGGATCAAGAATAACATCCAAAAGAAATGAATTAGACTCATAAGGAATGCCCTAGACTTTGACAACTTTGTTACAATAGATGTATTTGACATAATTATGCACATTAAAAGCGATAACACGAAGCTTGTGAAGCCAAGGGTGTCCTAAAGAATATGTCATATGTCCCAATGCTCAAGGACCAAGAAAGGTGTAAATAGGCTAGCTGCCCCCACTCTAAGGGGTAAGGTAATATTTCCAATAGATCCATTAATAGTCGCAATATACATTATGACCGAAAGTTTTAGATGGAGGCTTACTCATATCAACCTCTGGGGGAGGGAGAGACACGAGATTGCATTCAAGAACTCTTTAAGTATA
This sequence comes from Taxus wallichiana var. yunnanensis, assembly GCA_018340775.1. Taxonomy (NCBI): domain Eukaryota; kingdom Viridiplantae; phylum Streptophyta; class Pinopsida; order Cupressales; family Taxaceae; genus Taxus; species Taxus wallichiana. The sequence continues at coordinate 482,231,555 of CM031242.1, read as the reverse complement.
GCATGTGGTGGAAAAGGTAGTCAAAGGATCAATACCCTCATGGAGTGGAAAGGAAGAACTAAGCTACGATTCTATTGTAATATCCATTATTTGATTGGAATGGGAAGTTGTTGATGATTGGAAACAATTTGTTGTGTTGTCGGCGTAATAATGGGGAATGTTGTTACCAAAGGTCTTTGTATGCTTGTTAACCTGCTTGGTTATTGGCTTTGGCTTGTTATGCAACTCACTATTCATCAGCCATATATGGGGAAATGAGTTTCACCTTTATTGAAATAACATCATTTGTAGGTATATCTTGCTTTGGTGTTTTCTTGTTGAGAAACCCTTTCTTGAAAATGTTGTTTTACTTGTCTTGCGACTTATCTTTTTGTAAGTGTTCAGCTCGTTGCTTTTCTTTTAGTAACCACTCGTGCGATCTCTTTGCAAGTTCTTATTCTAGCCATATTCTTTCCTATGCGATAATATGATGTGGCACTTGCACTAATATAGATGTTGTCGAATGATGCATTGCTTTCATATCCTCTTTGGGGTTAGATTGCTTAGCTTTTTGTATGTAGATATGCTTTGTAGATTCAAAATAATCCAAATCAAAACAAAGTACATTTGTATCACAATAACACAACATGTACAATTCCCCAAAATCTACAAAGTGGTTCACCCAATGTGGGCTACGTCCACCAAAGATAGAGATCTCAATATATATAATAAACAAGAGTACAAATCAACTCTTCCCACAAGAGTACAATGCATCTCTCCAAGAGTATCTCCTCCTCCAGATCTCTAAATGGATCTACATGAGTGCACTACAACCGTGCCTCCAAACCACCAACAGATCTCACATAACTAGAACTATTGCATCTCCGAATCTGCAACCAAGCTCTCATGTGAATCTGCAAACAAGACCTCTCAAATGGGTCTACCAATGTGCAACCATAATTATGCACCAAGAAGTAAGTCTCTCCTCCATCACTACATCAACCTGTGCAAACAAGAAGACAACCTCCTCTACAATATCTAGGATACTATCACGTACCCACAAGCTATCCAATGAGCTACAATACTAGATCTCTATGGACCAACAATACAACATGATCTCATGGATCTACAATACAAGATCTCACAACAACATGTGGATCTACAAGAAGAAACCATATGTGCTTTGCATACTATGCAAGCCATTACATTGAGACAAAACAATACAAAGGAAATACAATAGAAGACATTACCTCTTTCTCACCATTCAGATGTACCTGCCATTTCCTTCTGTCCAACTTCTCTCCATGGAAGCTTTGTCTTCATGTAACCTTTTTTTCTTTCTTCTTCTTCTTCATCCTCTCAACCAAGGATTCCACATGCAATAATAATCAATTACATGCAATTCTACCTTCTAACCCTAGCTTTTCTAGCTTATATAAGCATATACAAACTTAGGGCATCTTAGCTATGCATTTACAACCTTTAGATCACCTTTAAATCAAAGGTTGGATCTAATCCCGCATCTAAAATAAAAATAAACACATAACCGTGTTGGTTCAATGACCTGACCTCCTGATGTCCTCCCGAGGTGATCGATGCCGGTTCCCCAACCGATGTCGGTTACTGTGTAAACCAACAAGTTTGTAAATCATGCTATTTGTGAAGCAATTTAGCTCCACAACTCAACAATCTCCCACTTGGAGATAAATTGTTGAACATGTACTTGTACATTACCATCCTCTACATACCGTGAAGACCAACTATTCTTTACTTCAACAATTCTCTCAAAAAATCGGAAGATTAAACCATCTTCTAAAACCAAGAAGATAACAAACCATGACTTACCATATACCTGCATGAAAGCTACTACTGATCCATGATACACGAGCTATCCATACATCAAGCTCCCACTTGAATCATAACACCAAGCCTCTCATGCAACCAAGCCACCATGACTAACACACCTGCAAGAGCTCCCACTCAAACTGAAATACTTGAGCTTCAATCACAACCATAGCCATACCTATAAAACCAACCATGTTCTCCAACCATCTATCCATGTCTCCATGCAACCACCAATGCAACTGACCAAAGACAAGTCAAACTGGAATATGCATAAGCAAAAAAAAGATCCTGGGTAAAGACAACCCAAATGAGTTCTACATGCAACTAGTGGGTGATCAATCCACAACACCTGCATAACTCAAAGAATCCAAACACTACATTCTACAAATCCAACCTGCATAAACAACTTGCATGTCCAAGACAACCATCTGAAAACATATATCTATCATGGAGTAACATAGTAATAAGAGGAAATACAAACATCCCCTACTCATGCTCAAGGGCATCTAAACCATGCTCATAGGCATCCATGTGCAAAAAAATATCTACATCATCATAGACTCACAAAACAAAATCTATCCACATGTATAAACTCACCATGTACATCCATCCATATCACTAGGCTCTCCAAAAGCTCCAAGTCTCTCACCGACTAACTCCAAAGCCACATATGAATCTTGTGCTCATCAATGTCAACAACAACAACCATGCTAACCATGCTACTAATAACTAGTGCAAATACCAACAAAAATGTCATCAACATACTGCACAACCATCCAAGATGAAAGCAAACAAGGGCAACATCAATAAACTATAAATACACACTGTTGTCACACCTGTAACCTGTAACAAACATATTTTTCCTTCTTTCACCCTTCAAACTCTAAAACATTGCTCTCTCTTCTTAACCCAACTGAACAACCATCAACTTCATCCCATAAGGATATCCAGGCACTACAAAATAAAACTAGAAGTGACATCACCATGCACTAAACACAAAATACCTACAAAACCGTGACTATCCTCCAAAACAACTTGTGCCTCATGCCACTCTGAATAGTAGCATTCTCCTCTCACTCCACACGTGCATATGTGTCCAACCTGCAATGCCAACAACCATGGCTTGCTCCCACTCAACATGAACTCCCTGCACTTACTTCCTCTAATCACCAAGCTCAAAAGCTCCAATATATATCAATGAGAAATAAAATAGATGAAAGAAAATATAAAATTGATTCCCTTCTTATCAAAGAATACTTCTACATCACAAAAGTTTGGACTTCTTGTGAAGTAGGTTGAACCACCTTCTTTTCATCCATGTGTACTCAACATCTCCATTACCTACAATTGTGTCTAAACATGACTTTTCATTGAGGATCTCATCCTTAGACTAGATACCCTTGTCCTCAAGATTCCAACACATCCCGGAAATAAAATTCAAACTCACCAAATATCCATGGTGCATATTTTACTTGTGCACACAATCCAAACATAATACCAGTTGCTTCAAATGAAAGAAATAAAACATGAACCATATAGAGATACTTAATTTGACCCAAGTCTCACTTGGACTCACCGAGCCAACTCCGTCCTCTTTCTGATTCAAACATTGAAGTGATCTACTCCATTTCTTCCTGTACACTTTGTGCAAGAAACTGATCCTCCAAAATGGACACTAAACCTTTCATGCCCTCTTCTCTAAAAAAAAACCGTACATATTTACTCATCAGAGAGATCGACCTCGGTCTGTTGACCGATACCGGTTCCCTCTGTGACCAATGTTAGTTCATGACCAACATTGGTGCTGCTGGAACTACCACAATGCCACAAATTGGCATAGTACACCAAACTAGGTGCCTACTCCAACCAAAAAGGCGATAGTTGTGTTGAGCCAGTCATTTCAAGAAGCACCCAAATCTTGCACAAAAACTTTACAACAATAATACATGCAATAAAATTACACCAAGATGAAATACATCACCTTACCAACACCAAGACACTCAACCATCTTTAACCAAAGTACTTTCCTCTCTATGGAAGCCCATCTTCATTTTGTGCTATTATATTTTGCCTCTCTAATGAAGCCCATGCATCTAATTGCACCAAGGATGCATAACTGCTCCTCTATCTCTTACTCAGATCTGCAATCCCAAACATGCATGTGCAACCAAAACATACAAGCATTGCAATACCAAGATAACAAAACCATACCTCTATAATCTGGATTTGCAATCTGACCAACATGCATGTGCCTCCAAGAACCAGGGACACCTCAACAATCAAGACACATTCACTTTGCATCTTCTCAAAATTCTTCAGATATGTGATTTTTGTTTAAACAGTCACCGACATGGTGTCCAACTAACCGACCACGGTCACCCTGCCGATACCAGCTAAGGAATAGTACGACCGAACATCGGTATAACATACCGACACCGGTCACTTTGTCATTTTCTAAACCTTTCATTTCCAGCTCCCACTTGATATTAAATCTCTCCTGTGATTTACACATCAGGCAAAACAAAACCCTGCTCTCATACAACAAGTCATCATAATACCACTAACAAAACCTCAGAAGCAAACCCTTTCTCTAAAAAACTAAAAATCTAAAGCCATCACTAGGCTACGATACTAGTTGTTGGGAATACTAAACTGCAAAATAGTGCTATGATTCAATAACAAACCAAATCATGCAAATACGGAACTAGACAATTCCCCAAAATCTACAACAGTGGAAGTATAAACTAGAAAATCCAAATCAAAACAAAGTACACACACATAACACAACATGTACCATGTGGTTCACCCAATGTGGGCTACGTCCACCAAAGATAGAGATCTCAATATATATAATAAAAAAGAGTACAAATCAACTCTTCCCACAAGAGTACAATGCATCTCTCCAAGAGTATCTCCTCCTCCAGATCTCTAAACGGATCTACATGAGTGCACTACAACCGTGCCTCCAAACCACCACCAGATCTCACATAACTAGGAACTACTGCATCTCTGAACTGCTGCAACCAAGCTCTCTTGTGAATATGCAAACAAGACCTCTCAAATGGGTCTACCAATGTGCAACCATAACTATGCACCAAGAAGTAAGTCTCTCCTCCATCATTGCATCAACCACTGTGCAAACAAGAAGACAACCTCCTCTACAATATCTAGATACTATCATCATACCCACAAGCTATCCAATGAGCTACAATACTAGATCTCTATGATCTACAATACTAGATCTCTATGGATCAACAATACAACATGATCTCATGGATCTACAATACAAGATCTCACAACAACATGTGGATCTACAAGAAGAAACCATATGTGCTTTGCATACTATGCAAGCCATTACATTGAGACAAAACAATACAAAGGAAATACAATAGAAGACATTACCCTCTTCTCACCATTCGATGTACCTACCATTTTTTCATCCAGCTTTCTCTCCATGGAAGCTTTGTCTTCATGTAACCTTTTTTTCTTTCTTTTCTTCTTCATCCTCTCAACCAAGGATTCCACATGCAATAATAATCAATTACATGCAATTCTCTACCTTCTAACCCTAGCTTTCTAGCTTATATAAGCTTATACAAACTTAGGGCATCTTAGCTATGCATTTACAACCTTTACCTTTAAATCAAAGGTCGGACCTTTACATCTAGAGAAATATGAAGCATTCATATTATATTCTATTGCTTTCGAGAGAAGTATCATGCACATCACAATCGTTGGTAGCATTTGCTATTGCGATAGAAGAAGGAACATTACAAGTAATTGGTGCGTTTTCCATTTATGTAGAAGGATAGATATTGCAAGCAATGGTTTCACGTTTCTTTTCAAGAGAAGAGTGAGAGATAACACAACTATTTGTTTCCATTTGCATTTTAAGAGAAGAGCGAGAGATAACACAACCATTTGGTTCCTTTTGCATTTTAAGAGGAGAGATAACACAACCATTTGGTTTGTCTTGCATTTTAAGAGGAGAGATAACACAATCATTTGTTTTAACTTATGTGTCAATATAAGATGGAAAGAATTTCATCAAGAGGATGTGAGGTCTCCATTAAGGTAAGCCAAGAATCGAGAGGGGGGATTATTAGAGTTGAAGAATCTTTATTGTCACTATATTATCACTCTCATAAGCCCTAACATCATCGAAGCTATATTATATTGCTCATTTATATCGTCATTCTTAGGAATGTACTCATGGTAACCATAACTAAAAGGAACTGCATGGGTTGATTATGGGCGAGCTTCATTAGATGCATCGTTATTAGGAGGCATCGTTGGTCCTCAACCACTTGGTAACCGTAACTATAAGGTATGACACAAGGGAAGTGTTGATTACTTCTTGCTTACTACAATTCTCATTGTAATAATCATAGCTATAGTCATTACCATCACATTCTTCCTCATACATATAGATATTATTGTCATTAGCCACACATGCTTGCTCAATAGTGTTCTTATAAGAAAAAAGCACAACACGAGTTGAAGAGAGTGCTTTGGAAGATGAAACTCCACACTAGGGCCTAAAAAGGAAATCGTGTGGATGCTCAAAGGTAGAAGTGTTTATGGAAACCATACTACTAGGTCTTCTGGGAATCTAGACCCACACTAACCATAACAATGGCAAAAAATGTAATTATTTAGAGCAAACCAAGGATGGCAAACATGTAAGGCCAAACCCCAAGTGTAGGTGTGCAAGATCAATAAACGGGTTCACTAAATTATTAGATTTGGATTAGAATTTGGGATTGAAATCTTAGAAACTAACGTGCAATTATATTAATAGATACATGTACCAACATTCAGATTTGATAGGTGATGTAAAATGATATTGAGAAGGTGTATTCAATTAAGGCACATGCTAAATATAGTAAAACACTAAGAAGATGAATGCACATAGCTTTTCTATTGCCTTGCAAGCTGATTTGGATCCGGTCAAATAGGTTGTGAGAGGGCTAAAGGTGCTTTGTCTTTGAAACAGTGCTTGGAACCCTATTAGACACTAGTGTCAAACTCGGACACTAGAGTGAAAGGCTTATATCCCACTTTATGCTAGAGTTTGATGCTGCTCTGCACTTCCTTGTCAATTTGGGTCACTTTGTTTTCGTCTTTAGTTGTGTCCTGTAATTTGGCCTCTTCCGAATACTTGTGCATGCTCCTGTAATGATCCAAAACCCTAGTCTCTTGTACTAGCACTCAAATAGACATTAGATAACAAATAACGGCGTGTGGTAGAGTTGGACTACCCTTGGTGGCCACCCCCGTTGTTGATTATGATCAAGCACAACACTACATTTGCCCAAATGAGGGGCTCAAACTCCGTGTAGTTCTAGTGCTCATGCAAATGCGAATGCAAGTCTATAGTGCCTCCTCCTATGTTTACCCTTGTGCTTCAACACTAATAGCGGGCTTAACTAGATATACTTATAAAATAGAGATCGTTTGACCTGACCCATCTATATATAGGAGATGCCTTTCAATTTAGAGGGGATTTGATCTTTAATTGGTTGAGCCCGACTTCACATGCCCTATATACAGATAGGCGGGCCCTAACCTATATAGGCCATTGTCGACTACCGCTCTGCCCCGGAGTCACGTCATCACGAGGTTTCGTTTCCGTATGGTCTGCATGCCGGGGGGGTTCGTGAGTGTTGAATAAATTGCCAAAATAGAGTGCTAGAATAGATTGCTTGTAAATCAATATTCATTAGAGTAAAAACCCTAATGAGTAGATAATCCATTGAGTAGAAGATAAGAGCCAATTTGGACATGTGACAATGATATTGATGAGTGGCTGATGTCTAATATTAGTCCGCCCATCCATGATGATAGACCAACCCGCCCTTATTCAAGTTTGCCTCATCTACTCCATCACCACATTCACCTTAGAATACTTTATCAAATAGGTTGGTGCGTAGTTTATGTTCTCCAAGAGGGACTAACAACAATTACATCTTTGAACATTTGTTTGAAATAGGGAGAATGTGCCACATGAAATGGTATGGCATGGGCATAGAAAAATTTGGCAACAGAAGACTGCTTCATGTAATTGCATATTGAACATCCTTGTAACACTAGTAGCCTTTCTCTTTCCCTTGGTAGAACCCTCTCCCTTTTGACTCTCAACATCCATGGTTTGGGTAGGCAATTGCATACTAGGTTGTGTAGTCTCTATTGGCATTCCCTTATTTCTTGCCTCACCCTCCATGTACAACCTAGTCACCTTGACCTTCTCAGGTAAGGTTATTTTTGCACAACCTTTTATGTCCTCTCCACTTATGCATAAAAGATGAGGGTAAACCTTTTAGTAGTTTCCCTATATTGCATGTTGCATGAATGACATAGCCATACTCTAGACCCCCCGAGTTTTTTTCCCTGTCTTTGTTTATGGCTGTTATAAATTGTGAAAGGGTTTTTAGGATTAAATGGACCCTTTGCATAAATTTGGAGGAGTTCAAAAGGGTATTCAAATGGATTATTTGAACCCACAATCCCTACAATACTCCTACTCTCAGAAGAAGCCCTAGTAGTACCTCTATGGCCTTTGTGTTGAATTTGAATCTCTTCACCCTCACTACCCTTACTGCTGCTCATTGTTTTTGTTGAAAACTCAAAACACAGCTGCAAGTGCAAACATAAAACAAAAAGCAAACAAAATATCCTCCCTAAGCATTTGACAAAAAAATTTGTGCAATTAAAAAATAGATAGTAAACTTACTTCAAACGATGTATTTTAATGCTCTCATGCCTTCTCACTGTTCTTCTTTGTCTTCTTCACGAAATGCAAAATGACAAAAATGAACCTGTTTTTTGATTTTAGTTGTTAGTGTGGTTGTTTTACGTTGAAGGTTAGTGGAAAGGGGTGTGGGGGTCCTTGTGGGTCTCCCGTCACCTTTTTTTAAGTTTTTCATTAACAAAGTGTTTTATAACTGTTGGGTTGCAGCCGTCCCCGATATGGTTGAGGGACGTCTGGACACTTGTTGGCTGTACTGACTGTCCCCTGCATTTTTTTCACATCCCTAGGATGTTTCCTTAAAAAAATAAATTGGGGGAAGTCTAGGGGATGTTTCGTACCCATCTCCGTGTCCATAAAATGTTTCTTATAGGGACGACTCCAAAAACACAGGGGGCACATCCTCAGGGTACATTGCAAACTGCTTCTTTCTAAACTAAGCCATTTTTGGTTGATGCAAGATTGCTTGTGAACTCGGATGCTCTTGCATCGTAACCCAAACTATTGAAAAGAAGCAGGAGCTCTTACTCCCGTATTCTCCAAGAGCTCTGCTATTGGTATTCCATGTTTAGTTGCTTTTGCTACACTTATTCACGCCGCATCTTCAATTTCTTGGCCTTACAAAATATTCTTTGTATTCCTTGTGCATTGTCTTACTAACTTTTCTAGCAATCACCTTCTTTACTTCCTCGCACACTTTCTCAAGCATCTGTTATCTCCAATTAACTTCTTCAAAATTTGTGCTTGTGCTCATTTCTTTTCCCTTCAAAGTAAGGGCATGAGTCTGCCACATTGAAAATGGGTGAAATATCTAGGCCTTTAGGCAACTCTTTCTTGTATTCATTGGATATAAACTTTCTTAATGCTATTGATGATCCAGTCTATTTCCAATTCAACTTGTCATATATTCCTCTCAGAAATCTCTCCTTTCTTAGGTGTGCTAAGACCATGTCTCCCACTTGATAGTCTACCTCTCTTCTTTTCATATATGCGCGCTGTTTGTATCATGCAATACCTTTCTCCAATTAATTGCACACTTGTTGGTGCACATCGTACATATGCTCAACAAATTCTTTTGCTTTTGTGCTCTTCCCTTTTCTTCCCTAATGTCAAGCAATCCTGCCACACCTTTTGGACAACTTCCATAAACTATTTAAAATGGTGTCCTTGTAGTGCTCCGACTAACTGAATTGTTGTAAGCAAATTCAACTTGTGCCAGAACTGAAGTCCATGTTCCTAGCTTTCCTGCAATCAAACATCACAACAAATTACCAAGTGTGATATGTTGAACTGAACTGCAATTTGGTATTCAATTTCTTCCACATCGTTCTCCGAAAATGTCCTACAAATTTTATATCTCTTTCAGATACTCAGTAGTAATCCATGCAACCTCACAATTTCCCTGAAAAACAAGTTAGTTCTATGCATAACATTGCAAGTTTCTTTTGTATGCAACAAAATGAGTTCTTATTGAAAATCTCTAGATGGATTTGTGACCCTTTTGTGCTCTATGCAATCTTTAAACAAAATCTATACTGATATCCTCCCATGGTCTCTTTGCTATGGGAAGTGGTTGATATAACGTCGTGTTTTGACTTCTTTTTGCCTACTGGTAAACTATACACTCCCGCACATACTTGTGCACATCTGCACTTATCTTAGGCCAAAAATAACTCTTAGCGAACTGCGCACATGTTTTTATGCTACCAAAACAACCTACTAAGCCTATGTTGTGCTTATCTTTAATCAATTTTTCACGCATTGAGCCTCTGGGTATACATAATTGTCTTCTTTAAAACAATAAACTACCCTGCACGAAATAGTTTAACTATGGTGTCTGTCTACACTTAATGGCTATGCGTATGCTTGCAATGCTTCCTTGAAGTCTTCATCTTCTACGTGCAATAGTATCATAGAGTCAAATCCTACTCAATGCATTTGCAACTTTGTCAGATTCACTATTTCTTTGCTTTAACACAAATGAGTAATGTTGCTTTAATACTTCATATGTCTTTGGTTCAACTTACCTCGACTATTGATGAATTGCAATAATTGATGGTCTATGTATGACACAAACTCCTTAGGTAACAAATAATGTATCCTCTATGGAGCTTGCACTATGGCATATAACTTTTGATCATACAACAAATACTTTTTCTTTGTATCATCTAGTTTCTCACAAAAATATGCTATAGGTCTAGCTCTTGTCTTGAATCAACTAAAATACCTTAAAGAAATTAGAGAATGCTAACACAATTTTTTCAGTCAGTGTCCTCTTCAACTAGTGGAAGCCTTTCTCAGCTTTTATATCACCCCCGTTGCTTCTTTAATAGCCCCACACAATTTACTAAAGTTGCAAATGAAGTTCCTACAAAAGTCGCTAAACCATGAAATCCACGTGCTTCAAATGCACTTCAAGCTGACGGCCATTAAAGGATAACTTGCACCCTGTTTGGCTCCATCTTCAATTCTTTAATCCTTCTTGGGAAATCACAAACCCCAAGTACACCAGCTCCTCCATGAAGCTAATTTTTTTCAAATTGACCAGCAAATTCTCTTTCAGCCTCTGCAACACTTGTCTTAGATGCATCAAGTGATCTCCTTTCATTTTCTGAAAATCCAAATGTCATCTATATATGTTGTGATAAATTTCCCTAGAAAAGATTTCAAGTTTTCATTCACGAGTCTTATGAATGTGCTCGCTGCATTAGTAAGCACGAATGGCATGACAATCCCATTCATATAATCCCTCCTAGAATATGAACGCAGCCTTCCACTCATCACCTTCTTTAAGTCTATATTCGTGAAATACTGCGTTCTATTTTAAAAATCCATCAAATTATCCATCACGCCCAACAATGGAAATCTGTACGTAATGATTATCGTGTTGATGGCTCTGGAATCAGTGCACATCCTCCATTCTCCATTCCATGTGTTACACTCGGGTATTTTTACGGCCCGGTCCCGCTGAGCGCCGGTGAGCGGGTCAGGGGGTTCGGGGCGAAGCCCCCGAAGCAAATTTTCATGGGTGGTTTATTAACCCATGGGTAATGGGTAACCGTTATGGGCTGTTTTTGGGCCCATGTTTTTTCGGTACCCATTGTTTTGTAAAACCGCCTCTTCGGTTACCCATAGGTTTATGGGACAGGTTTTGTTTTCTACCCATTGTTTGATACCCACGGTTTTGTAAAATTGCTTAAGCAATTGTCTATTTATATGGTCTTATGCATATGATAGATGAAGCAAGCAAATGTATTGCAGATGTGTTTTGAATTCGGTGAATTTAGAGAGTTTGTTGAGCATAGCTCCAAACGGATCTCGGTATCAGATTGAGAGAGCGGAGGCTTGTAATAAAATCTGAGCAAGTGATTCTTGGTGGACGTAGCCCAAATTGGGTGAACCACGTTAAATATTGTCTCTTTGTGTTGTGTTATTTTATTCTGCAATTTTATTTGAGATCTGTAATAATTTTTGCATATTAGTTTCTACTGTTGCGATTCTGTGAGGGATTATTCCGCATATTTTATCCTTATTTCCTAACAATTGGTATCAGAGCCTGGTTTGGTTTGCTGAAGTGTTGAATCGTAGGGAAAGTTTTTAGCTTGAGTGGGAGCTATGGCAGATGAAGGAAGATCTAGGGTTGATAAATTCAACGGGCAGAATTTCAGTCTTTGGAAGATGCAGATGGAAGATTACCTTTATCAAAAGGATCTTTATACTCCATGTTGTCTGAGAAGGTGAACAAACCCTCGAGTATGACAGATGCGGAATGGGATTTGTTGGATCGGAAGGCACTTGGAACGATCCGGCTGAGTCTTGCATCTTCGGTATTATTTAATGTTTCAAAGGAAAAGACTACAAAAGATCTAATGGATGCATTAGGAAGTCAGATGAAAACCCTCTCGCTAATAATAAGATATTTTTAATGAAAAAGTTGTTTAATATGAAGATGTCTCGAGAATAGTTCAAGAGTAGATCATTTAAATGATTTCAATACGGTCAGTGAATATGCTAGCTTCAAGTTACAATAGAATTTGATGAAGAAGTTAGGGCTTTATTAATTTCTGTGCTTTTACCCGAGAGTCGAATAGCCTCGGTAATGGCGGTAAGTAACTCGGTTCCAAATAACTCAAAGTCAAGTTCGAGGATGTCAGAGGGGTGATTCTAAGCGAGGAAATGCGAAGAAAAAGCTCTGGGGAATCTTCTACTTCAGGAATGCTTGACAAAGGGAAACTAGAGGGAGACAAAGAATAGAGGAAACCGTGTGGAAAATCAAAAGATCGGGCAAGGTCAAAATCCAAGAACAAGATCAGACATGTTGAATTGTGGAAAGCCCGGGCATGCAAAGAAGGATCATTGGAGCTTCGGATAAGAAGAAACAACAGAAGAAAACAAGGAGGCAAATGTGGCATCGGGTAATGTATGTCGATGCTTTGATTCTTTCTTTGCATAATATTATCAATCTTGGGTTTTAGATTCAGGGGCTTCTTTCATGCTTCTCCACATAGGCATTATTTTGTTGATTATGTTCAAGGATTTTGGGCATGTTTTTCTTGGTGATGATGAGCCTCAGAAAGATAGTTGGAAAAGGTTCTGTTCAGTGTTAAGATGCAGAATGGGAATACATGGCTATCAAGGATGTCGACATGTGCCTACATTAAGGAGAAATTTGATATCGGCAGGGGGGTAAATGGGAAGTGATGGTCAGACCGTGATATTTACAAAGCAGACTCTTGAAGGTTACCAAGGGTGCTCTTGTGGTGGCAAGAGGTAAGAAGGTTGAACCTTGTATTTAACCACCGATAGTACTAATGATTGTAATCTTGTGGCTTCGTATGCGATACAACATTATGGCACTATAGGCTCACGGCCATATGAGCCATAAGGGCATGAACATCATAAAGAAGAATTTGCCTGATATACGTAAACAGTTTTGATTTCTGTGAGAACTCGCATATATGGGAAACAAAAGCGAGTAAGGTTTCTCAAGGTCGACCTACGAAGAAAGAGAGTAAGTTAGAGCTGGTACATTCTCGATGTGTGGGGGCCACTGTATCATCTCTCGGGGTTCAAGTTATTATGTTACTTTTATCGATGATGCAACAAGGAAAGTTTGGGTTTATCAGATTAGAAACAAATCTGATGTATTTGACACTTTTGTTAAATGGAAAGCCTCGTAGAGAGAATGAAACAGTCTTAAGCTAAAATGTCTCAGTCGATAATGGAGGGGAGTATCAGAGAATGAATTTAATGATTATTGTTTCTAAGAATGGAATCCGTAGGCAAAAGATGGTTCCAGAACTCCGCAGCAGAATGGGGTATCGTAAAGGATGAACAAAACAATAATGGAACGTGCTAGAGCATGAGGTTACATGCAGGATCGCCTTTTCTTTTTGGGTAGAGTGGTGAGCACAAATGTGTACTTGATAAACAGAGGACCCTCAAGTGCCTTGATGGAGGCATACCCGAGGAGGCTTGGTATGGTAAGAAAGTTGATTATTCATTTCTTAGAGTCTTTGATGTGAGGTGTTTGTTCATATAGACAAGGATGATAGACCAAGCTAGAGGCTAAATCAAAAATGTACTTTCATTGGTTATGGTGGTGATGACTTTGGATTTAAATGTTGGAGTATTAAGGACAAGAAAATCATTCGATCTAGGGATGTGGTCTTTAATGAGAAAGTCATGTATAAGCAAAAAACAGGGAAAACAGGAAGAATCCAAGAAAGAATATGCAAAGGTAGAGGATCTTCCGATGGGGAAAGTGACCCATGAATCACTTCAGAACCTACTCAACAGAACCCCAAACTCCTACAAAGAGGAGGTCTTCTAGGGTAAGAAAAGAACCCGAACGTTTTTCTCCTTCTCTTTATTATTTATTACTCACCGATAGTGAGAGCCGTAGAGCTTTGATGAAGCAATGCAGTAGATGCCAAGAAGAAATGGGAGCAAGCCATGAATGAGGAGCATCAGTCTCTCATGGAGAACCAAACTTGGGATTTGGTGAAGCTACCTAAGGCAAAAGATCATTACAAAACAAGTGGGTGTACAGAGTTAAAGATGAAGAAGGAGGAAAGAAAAGATATAAGGCCCGGTTGGTGGTCAAGGGGTTTGCATGTAAACAAGGTATAGATTTTGATGAGATTTTTTCTCCGTAGTAAAAATGACTTCTATTAGAACTGTTCTTGGAATAGTGGCAAAGCAGAAGACTCGCACTTAGAACAGCTTAGATGTAAAGACCGCATTTCTCCATGGTGATTTGGAGAGGAGGAGCTATATATGCAAAGAACCAAGGATATGAAGTCAAAGGTAAAGAGGAGATGGTGTGTAAACCAAGAAGAGCTTGTAGATGGCCTCAAACAAGCTCCACGTCAATGGTATAAGAAGTTTGATAGCTTCATGATGGAGCAAGGTTATATTAGATGTCATTCGACTATCATGTGTGTATACAAAGAAATTTGAGGATGGAAGTTATATTATCCTTGTGCTCAGTATGTTGATGACATGTTGGTCAGTAGTAAAAACATGCAGAAATAAAAGTACTCAAGAAACAACTAAGTGAATCCTTTCGATATGAAGGATTTGGGGCAGCCAAACAAATCCTTGTATGAGGATAACTCGGATAGAAGGAACGGAAGTTGACTTTATCTCGTGAAGAGTACATTAAGAAGGTATTGAGAGGTTTAATATGCAGGATGCTAAACCGGTCGGGACTCCTTTGCAGTGCCATTTTAAGTTATCAAAGGAGCAAAGTGTCCCAAGACAGCAGAAAGAAACCAGATGTCCAAGGTACCTTACTCATCGCAGCTTGGCAATTTGATGTATGCTATGGTGTGCACTAGGCCTCGATATTGCCCATGCAAAGGGGAGCCGAGTAGATTTATGAGTGATCCAGTAAAGAGCATCGGCAAGCAAGAAAGTGGATCCTTCGGTATTTGAGAGGGACCATGGGGACAGCTTTGTGCTACAAAGGATCGACACCACTTTACGTGGTTATGTAGATTCGACATGGCCGGAGATGTAGACAATAGGAGGAGCACACAGTTATATTTACACCGTAGGTGGGACAATAGTGAGCCGGATTTCACGACTACGTGTTCCGGTGGCTTTGTCAACCACGGAGGCCGAGTATGTTGCACACCACAGAGGCAAGCAAAGAGATGATTTGGTTACAACAATTGCTTGAGGAGTCAGGGGCATAAGCAGGAGGAATGTAAGCTATATAGTGATAATCGAGTGCTATACACCTAGCTAAACTCGCTTTCCACTCCGTGATGAAGCATATACTTGAGATATCACTTCATCGACAACTTTGGAGGAAGATAAGTCAAGTTGAGAAGATTCATACCACTCAATCCTCGCAGACATGATGACCAAGGTGGTCACAAGGGATAAACTAAAGCTATGTTCAGCTTTGGTTGGCCTTCGCGGATGACAGTGAAGGGTTGAGAAGCTTGCTCAGTGGAAACTAGTCTCCAAGTGGGAGATTGTTATGTTTGTGGAGCCTATTTTCATGTTAGAGTATGGTACACCTTCCATGTGTTACACTCGGGTATTTTTACGGCGGTCCCGCTCGCCGGTGAGCGGGTCAGGGGGTTCGGGGCGAAGCCCCCGAAGCAAATTTTCATGGGTGGTTTATTAACCCATGGGTAATGGGTAACCGTTATGGGCTGTTTTTGGGCCCATGTTTTTTCGGTACCCATTGTTTTGTAAAACCGCCTCTTCGGTTACCCATAGGTTTATGGGACGGTTTTGTTTTCTACCCATTGTTTGATACCCACGGTTTTGTAAAACTGCTTAAGCAATTGTCTATTTATATGGTCTTATGCATATGATAGATGAAGCAAGCAAATGTATTGCAGATGTGTTTTGAATTCGGCTGTGAATTCTGTAGAGTTTGTTGAGCATAGCTCCAAACGGATCTGGTATTGTATTGAGAGAGAGCGGTGGCGTGTAATAAAATCTGAGCAAGTGATTCTTGGTGGACGTAGCCCAAATTGGGTGAACCACGTTAAATACTTTGTCTCTTTGTGTTGTGTTATTTTATTCTCGCAATTTTATTTGAGATCTGTAATAATTTCTGCATATTAGTTTCTTCTCATTGCGATTCTCGTGAGTGATTATTCCGCATATTTTATCCCTTATTTCCTAACATATTTCTCATGGGTGGCAATCCGTTGAGTAGATAATTGAAATAACCTTTGCAATCTCGCTCAACAAGTCCTTCAATTCACATGAAAGTGCTTCTCTTTTGCGCTCACATCTTGCGTGGGCGTAGGTATGAACCCAAAACATGCTCTCTTCTTCACTTCTTTCATGAATTGTTTTCCGAAACCATCATTGTTCTCGGACCATTGTCCACTTCTTCATTCTTTTCCTTCAAAGGATTTAGAGTGCATGTTCTCACATCCTTAACCAATGTAGAGATGTTTATGTGGCCATCATGCTGTACCTTCTTGTCAAACTACCAAGGTCTTCCAATTAACACATGGCATATGCCCTGGGGCATTATGTCACACATGACTTCATCTTTATATGTGCCGATCTAGAAATTCACCAGACATTGCTCATTCACCAAATTTTGATGCCCCTTTGACAACCATGATAGGTTATAGGGATTTGGATGCACAATTCTCTTCAAACCAAGCCTCTCAACCATCTCTTGAAAACAAGATTATCTCAGGCTTTGCCATCATCAACTATCACTTTCAAGCACTTACCTCCGGACTTGCAATAGAATCTTCCTCTGCGTGGGGTTATTCTCCTCATTTGCTTGTTTTAACAACACCCTCTTCATCATGAGAGATTCTTCACATTCTAGCTATTCTTTTTGATGAATTGACACAATACTCTCCTCATCAACTTGTGCATTCACATCATTTCTCCTACTACCTTTGTTGTGTGCATGTGGGCACTCAAATGCTATATGCCGATTCTCTCCACACCTGAAACATGTACCCATGACTCCTTGATCTCTACCTCGTCCATAGGATCATCTACTTGTGGCAGAATTTCCTCAACCAATCGGGCACGATATTATTGCCCGAGAAGTGCTAGCTTACGCTTCTTGCACAAAATGACCTTTGCAGCCTACTTCTTTGTCCTCGTTTGGGCGCGAATTTTCCTTTTCCTTGTGATGTGCCTTGTTGCTTGCAGTACAATTCCTCAATGTTCAGCATGCTTTGATAGAATTCTTCAATAGATTGCATCCGGATCATACCAAACTTGTCTTGAATGGAAATGCGTAATCCATTTGCATATCTCGAGATCTTCTTGATGTCATCCTCAACATGACCCGCTCCGGGAGCAAGTATGCAAAACTCTTTAGTGTAATCCTTTACACTCATCTCGTTATGTCGCAAATTTTGCAACTTCTTGAACAAGCTTAAATCTAGGTTACCGTGAATGCCTCTATAGGCTGCTGGTACTGCCTCTGAAATCATGTATATGTCTCGCAAGCTTCTGGAGTTATGTGTAGGGTATGTCGCGACATATCTAGGTACATGAATCTGCAGTCAAAACCATTTTTTTGGTTTGTTTTTGGTTCAAAAAGTCAATACGACTTTAAGAATATAAAAAAACACCCTAAACTTTAAAAGACACCCAAAGCTCTTTTTAAACAACTCATTTACCTCAGATTTGCGTACGTATCTCTCATTGCGCATTTGCTCTCTCGCCTTCAAATTGTCAATTGCTTAGGGCTGATCCTATGCTACTATAATTGCCAAGTAGTTTGAGGAGCTTGCAACAAAGAGGCTCTCGAAGAAACATTGGAGAGCATTATGATTATAATTATAATGGAGCATTATGATTATAAATTATAATTATAATGAATATGCTAATTTGTCTTGTTTTTGTGTATACATAGTAAAGCATCTGCTCAATGTACTGCTTTTATGTTCGACCAATGAATATCATGGCATTTGGGATTGAAATGTACATGTTTTTGTTAGCATGTGCAAAGAGAAGAAAGAAATAGATAGAGCAAACTGTACTGCTCAAATGACACAGGAAAAGTTAATTTATTGAGAGGAGCATTACATTTAGTTACAACTATCTCATTGGTTATCAACAATCATGCTGGAACCGTACACCTTTATTCTATATAAAGTGCTATTTTTTAACACCCCCTCTTAATGACTAAATCGGAAACAAGACAGTTTGTCCCGAAATTTTACAAATTTCCTAAAACCCATATGTTTAGTCATTACATCTACAGACATCATGCCATAAGTTGTACTTTAAAATCAGCAGTCCATGCTTGTGTTGCGGTTGTTGAATGAAAAGAACCGCAAAACAAAAAAGCTGGTCCCATGAATAAAGGATATGGCAAGTGGTCCAATGGTTTTCTCGTTACGTGATTCATTGACCACCGATGAATCACCAATGGTTGAGAGTGTCAACCCCATCTCCAGTGCTGAAATCGTAACCTTAAAGACGTGGATTGAAAAATCTATTCCGTGCTTGTGTAGCTCGCTGAGTCTCGTCTGACAAAGACTCAATTATCCTGCAATCGAAGTCACCTCGATCACGTCCTTGCAACACCGTGTAGTGCTCATCCAACTTTCTCAATAAGAGAAATGTGACCATCTATGCAGTGGGAGTTAGAACCAACTCCACAATAGTAGGAGAAATAACCATCTCCGTCTCAACAACGGTCTCCGTCTTAGCAGTGGTAGGAGTGAGAATCAACTCCTCATTTATTTGCTCGTCTATCCCCCTCTGTTGGGAAAGATTTTTCACAACACAATGAGCAAACTGGTCATGCTCTCTGTCCTTCGAGCAAGGACCTCTCGAGTGAGTGGTGGGCATGCTATCTCACCATGCATCGTCATGCATCTGGAATAGTGGAGTCTCCGTCCACAACAAACCGTTCTACTGTAATGAGGAAATCCATCCTCCCAAGGCATGTTTGCCTCCCGTACACTGGTATAGTGGATACTCCTCCACAAAGAGGTGCATGTAGGTTGACCGTATTCAAGTCAACAAATTTGTGAGGAATGACTTCCTCCTAAGGCATTGCAGCCTCCCCCGCACTTCCCGTATGGTGGGGCTGTCCTCCACACGTGCATTCCTGTTGATTGCAGCAGGATCAACAAGTCGATACTGACCTCCTTGCCCAATACCAAGGGCAATTATCCGTCTCTGTTTCACATCTAAGACAACACACTTCTTTCCATAGAAATCCACAGAAATATTGGGTTTTTCAATCAATTGACGAATAGATAGAAGATTCTTTTGTAAAGAAGGTACATATCTAACATTCTGTACCAACAATTTATGAGCATTATTCAATACAATGCATATATCTCCTATCCCTTCTACTACAAGTGATTCTCCATTAGTTAGTACTACTGATTCAAAACATATATTTGCAGTAAATGAAACATACCAGTCCCTACGACATGAAAAGTGTGCAGACGCACTAGAGTTGATGATCTAGCAACTGGTATCACTGTCATTTCAGCATGATGTCGTAAGACACTAAAGAGCATGCCCGTCATCCGAATCCCGTTCTTCTGCAACTGCTGCCATATGTTCCTCATTACATGGCTTTTTGTTCTGCTGTGAAAGATCATACTTCCGCTTCCGACAATTCTTTTTGAGGTGCCCAACCTTGTGATAATAACATGTGACCTCGATACCGAGTGGAAGACTCACCGACCGACGCTCTACTTTCCCTTTGACTGAGTGACAAGAGCACTCTCTGAATGGTCACAATTAGATTCTGCCTGAAGTTGTCTCTACTCCTTTTGCAATAGGTAGGAACTCACCTTGTCAAACGTGAGTGTTTGACTTTCAGCCATTAAATGGAGTGCCTCCACAAATGACTCATATGAAGAAGGTAAGTTGTTTAAAACCAGAGCCACCATATCATCGTCGTCCACCTTTTTGTTGATGGAAGATAATTGGTCTCGGAGGTCTTTCATCCGAAGTAGGTGCTTAGACAACGATCCACCTTCTTGTAACTTTACGGAAAAGAGCATATTTTTCAGGTATAAAACCCGACTCTTTTCTGATGTCTGATATTTATCCCTTAGACTGGCCCACAACGTGTTTGCCACAGTGGCATTCCGCACTTCCGGTATCAAATCATCCGATACCAACAACTTGAGAAGCAATAACGCTTCCTTATGATGTTTGTCATAATCCTCGAAGTTCGTCGTTGGTCGACTTTCATCACCCTTGATTATTTTATCACAATCACGAAACTCCGCGACTGTTAAAATCTTATGACTCCATACATTAAAATTAGTGCCCGTTAATTTTTGTGTCTCCGACAAAGTCAAGTGTGAAATATTTTCCATTTTATTATTCCAAAGTAATGGAAAATAATAAAATAATAATTTGCCCCACACTTAATAAAATATCTTTTTCCAGCAAATATATTTAATTAATTTAATTTCTCCAAAGATATAGTATGAATACCTTTGTTGAAAAAGTAATATAATTTTAGGGTATTAATTCACCGACCTTTCAAAAAAGGAAGCATAGAAAACAATCCTGCCTGGCACACGACTTCAACAAAATCCAACGCAATATTTCTCTTTCTCCCAAGCAGGCTTAGAAACACTTCACGATTGTTAACGTTTTTGTTCCTTTCTTCACACGACTCAGCATATGGTGAACTAGTCACGTTTTGCTTGCCACGATTTTCAAGGTATTCACCGGTCATGTTTTGCTCTTGTTTTGCCTTCTGCGTCTCACGTTTTCCTCCAAAACTGGATTTGCAATGACCTTGCGCCACGATTTTTGGTTGTTCATTTGTTCTTCGACCCACGACTTTACCAAAAACGACCGTATTGTCTTCGAACTGATTTTGTGCAAAAACGACTATGTTTTTGCCCTTGTTTGCCCACACTTTCCTCTTTTACGCCCTCATGAACGAGAACCATGAGTCGTGCACTCGAACCACGAGTCGGGCACTCGAACCACGACTTTCTTGCTATGCTCCTTGTGGATCAAATGACTTGCACGATTTTTGTGCCCTCGGTTTTCCCTTGTGTCTAGTATTTTCCTCAAATGCCTTCACGTTTTGTCAAATTCGTGCCTTGTTAGGGCTTCCTCGAATTTTTAGTTCGTACCTCTTGAGGCTTCCTCGAACCGTAACCTTGGGCCGCCCGATACCAATGTTAGCATGTGCAAAGAGAAGAAATAAATAGATAGAGCAAACTGCACTATTCAAATGACTCGGCAGTAGAGGTTTATTTATTTAGAGGAGCATTACATTTAGTTACTGAACTATCTATTGGTTATCAACAACTGCTTGGAATTGTACATCTTTATTCTATATAAAGTGCTATATTTTAACAGATTTTGTGGTTATTTAGCTTATTTTGTTTTCTTTATGCACATCATATGATTAATTTTGCTTATTTGCTTTATCTTTTACATTTTAAAATATTTTTGTATGGTTGTACTGATCCTCCAAATTTTTTTGCCATACCAATGTATTGGATCCCCGTACTGTGTACCAAATACGTAGTTTGTAACCAAATTGTAGTGTGATCTATATAAACTAGTGTTTTAACAAACTGCTCCAATTGCGGTTCGGTTTGACTGGTTTGACTGGTTCATTAATTTTTTTGCAAACCGTTAGAAAAACCGAACCAATGACCGGTCCAAGATGGAACGGCCGATTCGTACCGCTTTAATCTTGAATCGTCCGGTTCCGTGCTCAGAGGGAATCAAAACGCCTGCCTGCATTAAAATACTAGACCGGTCTGAACTAGTTGAGGGGCAGGTTTTGCCTTAAAACATTTTTTTCTTCTAATTTTAGCTTTTAAGTTACTTTTTTTCAACCCTAACGCTAAAATTATGTTATATAGACCCCATTTGGAAAATCAGTCAAATGATCTCGTCTTTGTGCAATACAACCTCTGGCTAACGCGCAACCAATTATTGAATATGATACATAATACAAATCCCATTGTCTTGGATGATATTGATCCAACCTAAGAATGGGTAGAGGAGAGTCACCTGGCAGAGTTTGATCCTGATGACTTGGGGTGGATGACTTTGGATGATGAACCATTAGTAGCACCAGATATAACAAACACTAGCTGTGTTACTACAACTATTGTATATGTCCCTAAGGAGTCTGATGTGTCCAAGCCAAAGGAACATGATGACATTGATGGGGATGAGGATCCCATTCTTAGCAGTTGTGTTGAGTTTGATGATTGATATCAAACATGTAGTAGCTTGTAGCATATTGTTTTTTGGACTCTACAAGCCATTTAGATCCTCATTGTTTATGTATTTTGTTTTGGATATGTAGTGCACTCAGTGCCGTTTTGCTATATTTACCCTTACATGGTATATGCATGAGCAAACTTTGCATATTTTGTCTCTAATTATTTGTAATTTTAAAAATTTATTGTTTTCATTAAAATTGTAATATTTTATGTATTTTTAGTAAACCGGTTCATAAGTTTTAAATCGGTCTGGTTCCGGTCCGACCCTTGGCCAGCTCCGAGTCCGGTTCTGATTTTTAAAACATTGATATAAACACACCCCCTGCTTGAGGTAAGGGTTCAAAGAGGTCTGGGTGATTTCTTTGATACAAAGTAAGAGATTGAAGGATTGAAGATTGTGACACATCATTTTTTTGAGATTGTTGTTTTACGGCTGTTGACTGTAATGTGTGTAACCAGATTATATTGTTTGCAAGCTATAATTTCCTCAGTTGAAATCAATAAAAGTATTGTTGTTTATCCTATTTCCGTTTGCGAGACTGCAAGCTAGTCTATAGATTGAATGAGTTTTGAGGGCTGCATGGTCTAAGGCTGTTCGTCATTGGGCCGGGCTGCGTCATTTGGTATCAGAGCATATGTTATCCTTGTAGGTTAGCATGGATAACCTGTTTGCCACATTTGCAAGTGTCGGTAGAAGGAAGTGAAGGCATATTCCTGCAAGCAGAGTGTTTAGTAGGTGTTAGATTGTGATATATAATTTTGAGGAAAATATAGGGTTCACACAGGAGGTTTCGCAAGAGCGGTAAGAACACCCAGTACGCCGAGACTTGCAGACTTGTCAAAGTTTATGAAAGAAATGCAAGCCTTGTTGGAGGCTATGGAGACCATGTAACGCAGATCAGTTGTGATGGATGAAGAGATCGATAACAAAGTCACAAAAGAAGTGCTTGAGATACAGGCTGAAGAAGACTTGGTCGATGAGCTAGAGGATAGATTCTTGCACGCAGTCATGAAGATTAACAATTTAACAGTAAACTAGAGTTGGACACTGTAGTTATTCAGGGAGTTTGAGTTCTGAAGAACTTGGGATCACTGAGTTAGAGAAATATTTCGAGTATTAAGGAATGAAAGATCCCAAGTAAGTCAGGTTTGCTTACACAAAGTTGAAGTGTCATGAATCCTTGTGGTGGGAACATGTGGAGACAGAAACTTTGTGGAGAGTTAAATAAAAGATCAAGACCAGGGATAGTTTGGTCGCAAAGTTGAATGATAAGTTTTTATTTTCTAATTACCATTTAAGGCATCAGGTCAGTGATGCCTCCATATGGTGAAATATAGACTCCATAAACAGTCCATGCGAGTGGGCATATCCAATGATACCAAATCCACCATTTTGGCAATTTCTGCCTAAGTACAGAAAAATCAATTAGTTTTTCTTGTCAGGGAGGTAACATTGTAAATTAAAATAAAACTACTAGGTAAACCTTTCCCAGAGAATTTATAAAAGTTGTCATGTATTCTTATATTATTAGATATCAAAAGCATGATATTCTCAGTCTATTGCATTAGAAAAAGAGCTTTTGGAAAAACAGTGAAGTTGATCAACTTTTTGGATCATATTTCCGAGCACATTTTGTGATCCATTATTAGAATTAAAGAAAATGTGTCTTTAAGATGCTCGATCATGGAGTGTGATTGAAAAATTAGCTACACAATTTTTTTCTTCCAAAAACTCTTCCTGCTTACTAGATATGTCAAATACAAATACTAAGATAGCACATAAGTTTACACTCTATTAGAATCAGCATCCGGATTTCTGTTTCCCGTTTCTTAACTTTGCAATCCTTAAATAATTTGAAGTAAATTATAAAGACATGTTGGTTACCTTTCTAGGTATGTAAAAACCTGAAAACAGATTGAATACATCATAGAAAGCAGCAGCCACAATTGCAGCCATTTGCTGGTTTGGTGACAGGCTGTCATCATCCATAATGGGTAGAATAGAGAAAGGTAAAAAATTAATGAATAAAAACCAGAAGATCTTGTGAGCCATCCATTAGAAACGAAGCATCCTGTAGACAATATTGACATAAGCAACTGATTGGATGATTATGTATGGTATCTCAATGGCTGCCTGTTTGGCGAATATAAGTAGTATTAGCAATTCCATATGTTTCTCAAAAAAGAAGAATGTTGTGCAAGTGCTATGGAGACCAGTGTTGGGAACATAATGTTAGTACACCCATGTTATAGGGGTGAGCGATTAGTTAGGTGTCTGGTTTAATATATTTATGTGAGATAATAATGTATTTATTTTATTAATAAGTGAATTGTACATGCGTAACAACTCACCTTAGAAATTAGGAGAGATTCTAGGGATTACATGAGTTGTTGCGTATAAATTTGTAATCTTCTATTGTTAATAATATGAAACTTTTGGTTCGTGAGGGGGAGGGGAAGGTAGTTAAGTGGGTAGCGCAGTCGCAGTACAGTAGTCGTTGTTGGGAGCTCGACTCTCCCTCTATCTGAAAGCATATTAATTATATACAATAGGCATGCTCACAAACACGACTCAGTGGCTTGCCCTTCGATGGGGTTGGCTGGCAATGAGCGCCACACAGCATGTTGTTTCCTCTAGAAGCACTATAGACGAGATCTCTCTCTCTCTCTCTCTCCTTCCCTCCATGTATTGAATATTAAATTTATGTCTGCTTTGTTCAATCTCCGACCAAATCTCACAACCAACATAAGAAAAATAAGATATTAGGAAACACTGCTTGTCTGTGCAAAAGCATATGGCATTGCAGAATACATTCCTGCTCCCCTCTCTCTGAAGAAAGCTGTTTTCTCAACTGGAACAACAGGCTGAACTGTTTGACAATTGACTGCTTTTAGGCAGAACACTGATGTATACGTACCCTCAAATACAGCAATTAGGTCTGCATTGGTACCCCTGGCATGCAAGAACGTTAGTAGTTAATGTCTGAAATTCCCGAGGGCAGAATGCCTATAGAATTATAAATTTATAACAAACTGCCCTATGTTGTTTGCCAATGAATTTACCTTTTGCTACCAATGTTCCAAAATACAGATCCAAATACCCCACCAATCAAAATAGTTGCTAGCATTCTAGTGACATTGTAATGTGGACTTCTCCACTATGTCTACCATTGCTTCCACAGGAAGGACTTGAACTGTCTAAAGAAAGGTTGTGAATATCGAGTTTGAAAACAAAGTTCTTTTGCACCAAAATTGGAGTACAATGCTCTTTTACTGATGCTTCATTCCTCCTCCATCATGAAGGTTCCCACATGATAAATGTGAGAAATTAGGAAAAAAAAATGACATACATAGAGATTTTAAAGCTTAGACTGGTACTGAATCGCAGAGAGATGAGTTCTTGTAGTTTTGTAAAAGACTATTCCTTGGCCAAGTTCAGCAGAATCAGAGCTCACTTCAAGCATCCATGTAGCAGGATTATATTTGTCCTTTATCTTTGGCACTCCAGGAATAGCCTGTAATATAACATATTGGTAAGAGTGATAGTGAGTTGGTGACCATACATTGAAGTAATCTCTGAAGCAATGAGGACCTTTTTATTTTGGACCTAATATATACAAATTTTGGTATTTGCGTACTACTGAATCATGATATAATTCTTTAGAAGATGAATCCAGTAGTTTCCTAAATGTTGGACAAAACAAATTAAATAGATGAATCTAAAATGATATTAAATTAATCATGATATAGTCTAATATTAATTTTTTTTTAATCTTTCTCCACAATGTTCAACTCTTGATCCATCCTTCAACACTGAATTTACCTCATAGTCATAGGTCACGTTATGAAAATTTTGACCCAAGGATCCTGCATAAATGACATGGTCTTCTCTTTTCATTAGGAGCAGCTGCAGGTGAAAAGAATCAGATATTAATGCAAAAATCTATTGAACAAACATAATGTCATTAAATGCAACTATTTCAAGCATTGCTCATCTCATCAAAAGATTCAAAAATGTGAATTCTGGGTTGGTGGATAGTGCAGATAACTGTTCTTCCTGTATTGACTGTATTGTGTATAACTCTCATGAAAATAGCTTTCTCAGGCATCTAGTCCAGAAGTTGGTTCATCCATGAAAATAATAGATGGATTTGCAACAAGCTCCACAGCAATTCTTAACCGTTTTCTTTGTTCTATGCCAAACCAAGCACACCTGGCCTGCCTACAAGCGAATCCCTTAACTCTACCTGTTTCAGAACCTTATCCACAAAGGCTCATGGTAGAGCAAATCAGCCATGTTAGTAAGGATTAAAGAAATTGAAAACCTCACAAATTGAATAAGGATTGAATAGAAATGAGAGAATTGGAGTATAGGACTTACGATTTGGGTATTGTTATCAATCTCTTTTGGAAGATGAAGAAATGCAGAATATATTAAGGACTCCCTCACTCTTACTTGTGGAGAATGTATCCCATTTTGCTCACAGTAACCAGAGATTTGAGAAAATGTTTCTTGCTTTTTGGAATATCCAGAGATTTTGATATCCCTTCAAAATATCCACCAGTCCTCCTTCCAACCAATACATCCATAAGCGTTGTTTTTCCAGCTCCACTGATCCCCATCAAAGCTGTGAGAACTCTTAGCTTAAATGGCCCAGTGACTTCACAAAGAAGTTGAAGTCTATTCTCTATATCTCCTGCTCTTTCATTTTCTGCAGAAAGTGAAATGTCAAGAATTTCAATTATATTTAATGATTCTTAAGGAAATTCCTTTGGTAATAGTACACACTTGATCATTTCCATTGAGAAACCATTGTTACCTTATTCATACGAATAAGGTCAAAAAATGGTTCGGACTGAACTTCTCAGGGAAAACGAATTTGTGCATTCAAGTTCGAATCATTTCCAATGTTTTTAATAAAAATATATTAAAAATGCTTAAAACTTAAGGCAAAAAGTTAAAACCTAAAATATGATTACAGCAAACTGCTGTCGTGCTGTGCATTCAAAACCCTTCAAGTTGTGCTGCGAAAATGTGTTTTTAACTTCTGGAAATCCGTCAAGCAGGGAAACTGCAACGCGTCCTCAGTCCTCTGTCTTCACTGCACATTGCAAAGCCATCTAGCTGTTTTCATCTTGACCGGAAAATATCTGTGTTTTTGAGCAGGGCATCGAGCTCATCCTGACCAGTCTGTCTCTAATCCGCAGCTGCATTTGAAAGTTAGAGCTTAGAGCTAGGGTAATACTTAATCAATTCATTCCCGTAAGTTTGTTTTTTAGGTAAGATTTTATAATGATTTTGGTAACTTAAATATAGTTTAATTTATACGTAGTTAGATTTTATTTAGTTAAATTTTATAAGATTTAGTTAGATTTTATTTAATTTAAAAAAGTTAGTTTATTTATTTTTATTATTTTAGCTCATTTCATAATATATATATATATATATAGCTATTGGTACCTAGGGAGAAGGCCCTAGCCTGCAAAAAATTACATTCAGTTCCAGTCCATGATATTTACAATCATCAATGGACTCCCATGGTGAGTTTAGGCACATTATCGTGCTCCATACAATACATAAATAATTTTTTTACAAAAGCTACCAGAAAGCTCCCCAAACCCAACCCCTAAAATTTAAACTATCAACATGATTCCAGGCCGAAGGCCCAACGCAAAAACCTATTCCTAGCCCAAAACCCATAATCAAGCATACCCTCACAGAGACTAAACCAGACCCGAACTTGCTAATCCATCTCCTCACTGGACGACATCTTTGCAAGAATTTCGACCTCCGAATCATCCTGGCTAGGCAAAGGAGAAGGAGATGAAGCCACACAACACTCCGACATCGCAACCTTGCCTTCTCCGACAGCTTCACCCTTGACACTCCGCCACCGCTTCCAGTCCCTAGGAAATCCCCTGAACCCCTCAAGCCAACGCGCAGATGTGAAATTGCATGCTGACCAGCCGCACTTCCAAACATTCGTGCTCCTTGTGAAGGATAAACCATCCTAAAGAGTTTGGCAAAATATTTGCCGCACTCAAACCCTGGGCAACCTCGAATACATTTCTTTGGCCAACAGATTGATTGGGATCAATCATTAATTTTATCTTATCACAAATGTCCACCTCATCATCTTCCTCAAAGCTCTATGCAACTGACCAGACCTTCTCGAGCCAGCCCCTCATAGCAGTATTTTTGATCTTGCCATCCATCCATTGCGAGAAGGATTCACCCATTGCTTCGCCGGTTAAAGCCCACTTCCTCTTGCGACTGGGACCAGCTCACAAACCCTCCGCCCTCATGCTAACCGCTCGAGAAAACCAAAGCCGAGCCCAAAAGCTTACCACCACGATAGACCCAAAAGAAAAAAAGGTTGAGTGATGGAAAGAATCACCCTTGACCTCTCATAAATAGACTTATCTCCATCCTTCCCATGAATGAGCAACACATGTGAGTACTTAGAATCCCAACGAAGATCACCTTGCCTCAATCATCATCAATCCAAAAATTTGGCAATTAATGGTCGGCGGCATTCATATTAATTCTCCCGCACTCCCAATCACCAACCGTGCATCCCTCGACAGGAGAGCCAAGACGTCACTGGGATAGCTCGCCTCCCAAACTTGGGACTTTAAATGATGTTTTTCCCATAAATTGGCCCCTCTGTTAGCCAATCTATCCGCCACCTTATTCCCTTCCCTTTTAATATGTGAGAATTTAACCTCGGAAAATGAAGTAAGAACAACTTTGATTTTAGCACATACTAGTTTCAAAGACCAGGCTTTAGGGTCATTACCCTGAGCCAAACCAATGATTGTTTTTGAATCCCCCTCGATCCAAAGATGACTCCAATTCTGATTTTTAGCTTCCAATAAACCAAAAAGAAGGGCCATGCCTTCTGCAACATTGTTGGAAGAGATGCCACAATCTAAAGCCAGAGCCAAAACTGGCTGGCAGCTTGAATCTCTGAAAATGCAACCACCACCAGCATTGCCGGGATTGCCTCTCGAACCCCCATCAAAGTTTAGCTTAATCCAATCCTTATCAGGAGGTCTCCACTCTCTGCTCTAATTTCCTCACTCTCCTTATCAGGAGATGAATTTATTATATATAAAGTATGTATTTTAGTCTATTCTATTATAAATTTTCCTTATAAGTTTATCTTTTACAGCAGATAATTTTCATCACATATTTTATATGTATGAAATTTGAAGTGCTGTTGTATTTTGCTATGGATGTGTATTTTTGGTATATTTTTATGTGTAATTGGGTTTTAACAAATATAGATAATTCTCATATTTTTAATATATTTTCTGAAATTTTAAATTTTCCAAAACGAACTGAACCAAGCCTTTTGCAAAATCCCGAACTTCCAAACTTTTCCCCTCATCCGAACAACCTGAACTTTTCGAACATGGTAACTTTGGGTAATACTAATGATGTAAATGGATAGTTCAATTAGCCTCTTTTTTTTGTTGAAAATGGTGTAGAAGTTGATATTAAACTTAAAAAGGTGTTAGATAAACTAGACAAATTGAGATAAAATCTCATATGCTGGGTAAAGAGTTTACAATTCTGGAAAGCAAAGAGAAGCAGAAAATAGTACTGGATTACTAAGGAACACAAATTAAGCCCGTGGGCTGTATCAAACACTTAAACAGGGCAGTTTTGAATATTTTCAAAACCTCCTACCTCCGTCTGGGACTTTCAGATTCCTTGTGTGCATGAATTTCATTCTCAACATTTTTGGTACAACCAACTAGGAGATTCAGGTGAAAAGAGCATGAGCACAAATTGTGAAAGAGTAGGAAGCCTTGCAACTCCAAGCATCCAGCACGAGGTATTTGGATCCTTTGTAAAAGCAAGATTTTGAGACATGATGAGATTGGGCCAACTATGATGAGAAAAGTGATTGTATTTACTAAAGCTTTCCCGATTTGTGCAGGTGAGGCTTTTGAAATGTGGAAAGGGGCTGTCATAAAAGCCATGCCCATGCCAAATCCCACAAACACCCTTACCACACTCAAAATGTATGGGTCAGCCTCCATGAAAATGGCTCTGTTAAAAAATAGAAAATCTGCACTTGATAATGCAATTCTCACAATACCATCTAGATAAAACCCTTGTAGCAGCAACTATAGCTGGTTGGATTGGTGATTTAGGAATGGCGATCAGTGTCTCCCTAGACTGTGGATGGGGGTCGTTTACGTCTGTAGATTGGGCACAAAAAGAACAACTAAAAGTCTTATCAAATCCCTCATATCTCTGTTGGTATTGTGACTGGAATTTGGAGATGGCAGAGCTGTGTAAGATATAAAAACCTTGCCTATAAAAGCACTCTAGGAAGCAACAAATAACCCGATGAGGGAGATCACAGAGTTGGCCACACCATATTTGTTCTCTGCTGCCATCTCTCGTGTATCCCATGATAAGATGGACATTAATCATTAAAAACCTTGTGTAGGAGGGGTGCTCTGCCTCTATTCTGTTGTCATTGGATAGAAAATGGGGTCATTTACTCTTGAATAAGATATTCCGAGTTCATTAGTTTAGCCTCCTCTTTCTCTGCTTTCTCAAATTAAGGTTTCCTTTTCTTCTGCGGTGTGTTAGCCTTATTGTATGGTCAAATATTGAGACTGGTTAGGACCAGATCTATGAGATAAGGATCTTTGACGATAAGATGGTTTTTTTCCTTTGTGTTTCTCTCGTTTGTTGATTTGCAGGAATCTTGCTGGGGCATTGAACTTCAACGATGCTTTTACTTGATCCAAATTGTCTGCATTCAGATCTGCTAATTGTTCAAAGTGGTTTCGGTAGAAAGTTTGAGCCATTGTGGAAGATGATTGTTTGTCTTTTACTCTCATAAGCCTTTTGTGTTTGTCTTTCTGCTAAATTTTCTTCTGTTGTCTGTTGATTCCTTGGGAGAGTTTGGTGTTGTTTTTGTGTGTTTATCTGGTTGATATGTTCTTTTCTCTCCGCTTATTGTTTTAGTGGTTGTGTAGATTCCTAAGAGGGTTGGAGTGTGATTGTAAAAAGGGCACACACTGGCTAGATGGCTGTGCTTGTGATCTGCATTGGAAGAGGATATTTTCATAGTTGATGTGCTATTCCAATTCAACACCCTTCATATCAAAGATCAAGCGGTCTAGTAGAGGTTTTTCGAGATTCAAGCTCACACACATGTGTGCATGGTTGAGAACTCCGGGCCTCCTGGTGAAATCAGATATTGTGATGTGTTTGTCCAGTAGCCGCTCCTATTTTTTGTAGGACGTGGCCTTGCCAATTTTTACTGGGATGTAAAGGTCGATGAACCCAAACTGGAATAGCAGTGGGCCAATATTCGACTCGGTTAAAAGCTGGAGGCCAGTGTTTTATGAAAGGACCTGATTCGTTCTTGAACCAGTGCCTCCCTTGAAAATCTTGATCTCGCTCTTGCTTGGATGAAAAATAACCATGAAATACCTTTTTGGCATCATGACAATATCTACAGAAACAGTAGGCTCTAAGTTGTCTTGGACACCATGATTTGAGAGTTTGGATCTATGTATGAAAGCTTTTTCTTTTAGTAATCAGGGTCCATTTACCATTTCATTCAAGGTGAGTAAGACCTTTAGGGGCGGTTTCAAGCTTGAGATACCAAACATTTTCCTTCCTGGTTGGAAAGTTTGTCCTAGTAATTGTTTGTTGAGCTTGATATTGGAGAAGTTGTTGCAGGCTTACTTTTCAGATCTGGGTAGTATCATTGGAGACAATATGCCTGAAAACAGTGCTCATGGAGGAGTTCATGGCCTCCTCAAAGGGGTGGATTGATGTCCTGGTAAGCTCTGGACTATTATAGTTGCAGATCTGGAGGAAGTGGTGCAAGGAGCTAGATGGGTTCTTTGGGGAGGGCATGGGTTTCTCTCTTGCTGCTATTTTAAAGTTCTTGGGTCATAATTCAATTAATCTCTTTTATCTTATCTCCTTTTCTTACCTTGGATATCATTAGGAAAGATCTCCGGCCTTAGCCACCTTGACTTTCAACGTGCAAATTGTTTGTGGTGGGTGGAATCATTCTTTGAATTGTTATTGATTTAGCACTATTTAACTAAAGAAATTTCGGGGTAGAATAGACATATAGTTACGAGAAAACATGGAATTTCATGGTTAAGAGAAATTAGAAATGCAAACAATCATTAACTTATTTGGTGGCCTTAAGGTTAACACTCGATGTTTTTCACCATTGAGCTAACTTTTCAGAATTTACTTAAAATTTAAATTTGACAATTAGTAAACTTTTGTAATAGTAATTACCAATTTTTCCTTTAAAATGTACATTTTATTAGATTTGCCATTTATATTTATCAATAGTAAATTAGATGTTTTTCTAGAGAAATTTGTTACCATTAAATACCTATAAATAATTTCCATTCCTTAAAATTTTCCTTGGTTCAATATGAGTCATACCCGAGGCATGTCAATGAAGTAATTGACATGATCAAGAGACATTGCCAATCGCATGAATGGAAGAACACCAGTTGCTGCTTCCAAATCTGTTGAATTTATTTCTTGCTTGATTGATCCGCTGTTAATGGGATGCATCTGCATTTCTACTGCAGTCAATGCTGATCAGATTATGCTACACAAGATTCTCCTGCAATCAAAGCTGACAGATTATGCTACATAAGTTTTAAATACCATGAAGGAATCAAGATTCACATACCAATTTTATGCCACTAGAAGGGTTTATCTGGAAACAAACATTCTTATCCTTACCTTCCGTTTTGGAGGATCCTCTTTTAGATCTCAATTCATTAAAGTGGCACTCTTGGTCCTCTGTCATAATTTCAGACCTGGAGCTTTCTTGTTCTTCCTGCTTTTCTTCAGATCTGACAGCTTGATGCTTCCCGAGAGAGAGCTTTTCATGATTAAGGCCATTCTCATCTTGCAGAAAGGAAAGTTTTTGCAAGTGAATGGAGGTGTAAATTGAATTTGTGAAGATTGGGAAGAGAACTCATGATTTAGGTATGCAAGGTCATTGTGAATAGGAAGTCGAAGTGCAGTTTAAAGTTTAAATCCCAATAAGGCAGCAGCACCTACAATACCAGTCTCCTTTTGGGTTGACTCTTTAGTACAGCAACACCCAAGTTTGCGAAGCCATCTGTACTCTGTTGGGGAATACAAATCCAAAATCAAGAAAAGAAATTAAGAATTTATCCAAATATTTGATCCATCC
Organism: Taxus wallichiana var. yunnanensis; assembly: GCA_018340775.1. Classification (NCBI taxonomy): domain Eukaryota; kingdom Viridiplantae; phylum Streptophyta; class Pinopsida; order Cupressales; family Taxaceae; genus Taxus; species Taxus wallichiana. Next base: position 482,197,566 of record CM031242.1, on the reverse strand, counting down.
TTCCAGGGAGGTTCGTTTATCAGAACTCTGAAATAAATCTATGATTTGATAATTGGTTTATGGATCCATCGTGTTGAGTAAAACAATATCCAGAAACTGGTATATCAAATGTTCATCATTGTGCAAGACCACATGATCAAATGTATGATTATACTTGGTTAATATTGAAACTGAATTGCTAAAACCTCTACTATGCATGTCATTAGCTCTTGTGGATTATGTTTGCCTTTATTCCATCTAGGATCAAGCATCTCATTCAAAACAACAGCATTTTTGGCCTTTGGCATACACTAAAGGGGAGCACTGGTAAGCCCATCTCCACCATTTGAAATGTTATCTGTGAAAAAAATAATGTTGAAGCAAATTGTGTCGATCTAATCTTAATTTGAAATAAATGTGAAGAATGAATAAGATTGATGACAGCCCTTTAGAAGTAATGAAGCCTCCAAAGCTTGAATATAAGAAGCAAAATGATTGCTCCTCCTGTATCGGCAACAGTCTGTTCTGCATAGTCCTCTGCAGATGCCATATGGCGTGCAATAATAACGCAAGGAATTGCCTGAAGCACTGGCAATGTCAATGGCACCACTTGATAGAAACACTAAGACATATTAAATTCTAATAAGAATCAGATTCTTTTGGTGCTGAAATCAAATTGGTCTGAGACTATCTATTAAAGAATCAAAACAGTTATACCAATAACCATAGGCGAACCAAAAACAGTGAATGGAAAAGTCAAAAACATCTTTGACAAAATTTAGAACTTGGTGCTTATGCCTCTCTAGCCTCATTAGAAAAATATAGTTAGTAGACAAAACCATTGAATTATTAAGTACAACAGTGAGATCAAAATTTTAAAGTGGTATTAAAACCACCTGGCAGTTCTTATATGAATTTCTGGCACTTCAATTACCTACGAACAAATATTGCAGAACAAAATGAAAACATTGAACAGTTTTGAGAGGATCAGTTCTCCATGTTTTTACAATCTACAGGCCAACCTGCCAGCTTCAGGAGCATATCCTATTCCATAATAAGCCATGACCACCCAAACGGCTGAATCTACAAGTGACATTGGAATACTCAGCAACAAGGAAGGAATGGAGAAAGCCCGTGTGGAATATAGCAGCAGGTCTCGTTGTTTACAAATACAGGTAACCTGACAAGTGTGAAGTGCATCTCAGGTATGCCATTAAACAAGTTTGTAGGTAGGGAAAAAGGGATCCGAGATACAAATCTGCATCCTCTGCATTTTGTTGGTGCATCCATGTTCTGAAAATCACAGTAATTGCTATAAATGCTAGAAAAATAACCTGCATAATCAAATGACTTGCGTGAGGCCTATTTACAGCAATGATGATTCATTATTAGGCATAGCTCCTCATTGTACATAAGTGCTTACTTATACAGTCTTGCTTATGTAAATGATTGAATTGTACTTGACGAGAATCCATTCTTTAGCAAAACAGGCCTTCAGGATCTCCATTTTAGGGACTGAATGTTTACTTTAATGCCAATGATGCTTTATGACTTGAACCCTTTTCATAAGGTGCAGACAACTCACTAAAGAGTCTTGTGCCTACATGAAACCTCTTCTACATATTTGCAAATTCCTCCACAGAGATATGGCGACAAGTTCCCCTATTGGCCCAATATTGCTCTTGGTCTTTCGTTGATGTTCCTGCAAAGCACACTCGGGTCACGTGTGTGTTTCAGGGAAAGGCAATGAATTTGAAATTATTATTAATGTTCATAAATAACCACATAGATTAATGGGACTGAAGATAAAGTTTGGTGCAACAACCAAAGAGAAATATCCCCAATTTTCTCTCTTCGAAATGTCCCAGCGCGAAAATTGACTAGGGGATGGCTAGCCGTCCACTTTGTTCCAACACAAAAAACACAATTTTTAAAAAAAACTAAAAAATAAAAAAAAGGGGGATGAAATTAAACAGTTTTGTAGGTTTCGTGTGTTATGACTCCCTTACAGCTGCACAATTTGTGATCAACGTGATGAATGGCATTGAGTTGACTGGAAAGAAGTTGAAGGTCCAACTTAAGTGAAATAACAAATAGAGCAAGCCTTATTGAATAAACACGCCCATCATGTGAAGGGAGATTGGATGAATGGTAATGTTCTTTCCAAATGGAGATTGCTCCATTCAACATGTAGTAGATATATGCCCCATTTTTCGTGGGTTAAAAAATGGCTTGAATATAATATTGAAGGGAAGAAATGGATATTGTGGATACTTATATATGTGGCTCTAATGCTGTCATATGAAAAGGGTGGAAATCGATAGTTCCCTTTGGTGAAGATTGATGGCTTGAAAATTCATGTCATTTATGTGCATATCACATAGTAGACCATTTGGGTGCCTTGTTCCCTTTTTAAATCATTTTTTTGGAATAAACCGATCTATGTTTTGGAATCAATTTTTAGTTTTGTTACTACTATATTAATGTAAGATTATTATTGTTATGCATTGCTTCTATTTCTATATTATAATGTTTTATGCAGCAGTGAATTTGACTGCGTTATGGATATGCAACCATTCATAGAAATTTTCTAGGTCATTGTGTTTTGTACATGTAATTATGTAAATTACTTGTGTTGAACTCTCTCCTACATAAATGACGGTGTAATTATTATATATCCACATTGGATATTATGTGAAATCTCAATTCAACTCTACTGTGATGTATTAAGGTTCTATAACGCATATGATGAATGCCTTATCAATGTTATCATATGAATATTTGGAAGTTCCTATATGTTCAAAATTTCCCTTATTTTTTAATAGCTGTTTCCTATTGTTCCCTAAAAATGGCCTCCCAAAAAAGCTCTCAAAATGTGTCCACAACCTAAAAACTTGGCAAAACATAGAAAAATATCAATCTTTTGGGTAAGGAACTATAATCACAAGGAAAAAAGTCGAGTTCTATAAACAAAGTAACTTTGGTCTAGGGCAAGGACAACTCTATGGGCTATTTCATGGTTTGTTCAAACTTTGAGAATTTTCAATGGGTATAATTCTTCAAATAATTAGCCAAATCGGGTGGAATTAGATTTAGTTAACCATTCTAAACTTAATATGTATAAAACAAATCAGACAGGCACCAAGTAAGAACCCACTATATACCCTCGAGGGCATTTGAATCCACAACTTTTAAAAAAATCAAGCACATATTCTTTTGGCACACAGGAAACAACTTGTCTCAAAAGCAATATTATGTCAAATAATTCATATGTTTTAGGTGCAGGCTGAAGTAGAAACATGAGATTAGTTACATCCATGAAGGAAACAAAATTCTTGTAGACATTTAATGATTTGATAAGTTGTAGATCTGTCTAGATGTGTGGATTTTGTCCATAAAAAGATTTGTTGGCCCAACAATCATCTCACCTAGAGGCACAAAATGGATATTATTTCAAAGAGTTTACCTCTGAAACACAAAAAAACAAAGGAATTAGGGTGAAAGCACATTATTTGATTCACATACTGTTAGAATTTGTGGAGAGAGAGAATAAACCGAATAAATGTGTAAAGAATGATTGAAGAGAAAACCGGAATACATACTTGGCCAAATGGTTTGTGTGTCCGGGTATTTATTATGCAAAGATGGTTACAAAATTAGTTAGCGGTTACAACCGCATAACCATACAAAACAATTATAAAAGGGGAAGTCTTATTCATTTATTCCTACACCCCCTCTTAAGACTTACCCTACATAACTCAAAAACAAACAATCTAACAAAAACGAACTACGCAATCTTCAAACACTTTCACTTTGAAAGCAATGCTACGATAAGGTAGGTGTTGTCTCTTTCCCGTTTACAATGCCCCACAAATTTTTATTCATAAGTTGCATTTGTATTTTCACTCTCCATGTATGAAAATTTAGACCAGAATATTTTTCTATGGGCATTTCCATTTTAATAAAATAGAATAAATACAACTGCGTATTTTGGCAATGAATAAATAAAATAAAATAAAATACCAGTTGCACAGTTCCGTGCCCTAGCGCAGGTAGTCTTTTTGCTTCTGTGTCTTTCCAGCCTTATGTCTGTGAAAAATGTTTGTGCCCTAGCAATTCGTGACTGTAATAATGCACCATATTAGCGCAAATCGCGACTGTAAAAATGTCTAAAATCACGATTTTTCGTGGCTATTAAAATCTGACTATTTGTGCTCGAAAATGTTGTTATTTTCCTGAAAAACGTGCCATTCGCGACTGTATTTTCGTGCTCGAAAATACTGTTAATTTCTTGAAAAATGTGCCATTCGCGACTGCATTCACGACTGTATTTTTGTGACTTTTTTTTTTTTTTTTTTTAGAAAAACGCGAGTACAACGTGATTTTTTCTGAAAAACGTGAGTACAACGTGATTTTCGTGACTGTATTCTTCTGATTCGCGACTGTACAGCGTGCCCTAATGGGACTCACGAAAATATCTTTCTTCCTCCCTCTCTTTGCTTGCCCCACGCTCTGATACCACTGTTAGAATTTGCGGAGAGAGAATAAACCGAATAAATGTGTAAAGAATGATTGAAGAGAAAACCGGAATACACACTGTACAAATGGGTTGTGTGTCCGGGTATTTATTATGCAAAGATGGTTACAAAATTAGTTAGCGGTTACAACCGCATAACCATACAAAACAATTATAAAAGGGGAAGTCTTATTCATTTATTCCTACACATACCAGTTGTAACACCTTTCTTTGGTCCACTTGAAATTCCCCCATGCACTGCATCTTCTACAATGGTATTTGCACAGATGGCCATACCAAAAATTTATTTCCAAATTGAAATTAGTTGTTACAGTCTTGCTTTTCCCCCTCAAAAATCTGTCTTACAGTACAAATAAAGAATAATAGTAAACAATAATTAGAGAGCAATCTTTACCTCCCTAACCAAGAAAAGGACAAGAATGATCTTCTGTGATCGTTATTTATCCAAATATTGGCCTCTATTGGATTGTCCTATGATTCTACGTTCAGCTGTGTACCGAGTTTCCAATTACTTTATTCTTGCAATAAAATATCATTTGAATTTTTCCTCTTGAATATGGATCCAATAGTTGGATCTGAAATATCAAACACAAACTTCTTTAAGCAAATGTATCTAGAAGACTTTATTCATAATTGCACTGCAAAGAAACCACAACCACACTAAAAACAAGACTAAAATATGTTATTGTACTGCGAAGCAACCACAACCAAACTTAAAACTATCATTTGGTTTCTTCCATTTCTAGTGGTGCAATAATAAGTTCGCCCACCTTAAGAGCATAATTGATACCAATGTTACTTTAGGCACTCTTGGGGCTGTTACCTGCAATCACAATATAGATAAGAACATAATTCAAATTGATACTGTAGAGTTATCCTCACGTAATCTTAATATGGAACTTCCTTGACCACATGGAAACATGAATTGATTCATTTTTTCAAAAACTTCTCCATCAATCTTAAATGAAATAAAAAACGGAACGCTTATGGCTTTTTGTTAGCCTAACATACCCGGAAACATATAATTGTAAGAAACTAAAATAGCACAGTTAAATGTAGTTTCTCCCTTTCTCGGCAAATAAAAATGTTTAGTTTGATAAATGAGAAAGAAGATAGAAAGAGGAAAGAAAAACCCCTTTCATGAAAAGATCTACTTCAACCTCTTGGAAAATTCTAGCTTCTTTCTCCTTCTAGTCACTTTCAAAAGCATATTTATTCATATTTAATACAATAAGTCACTATTTCCTTTTTACGAACTTAAAAAAAATGTTTTTTTGTTAGGAGAAGTAACCAGCCACTTATTAGTATTGTGTGGGGCACTAATAATCAACCTTATAGTATCGGGTGGCGCACTAATAATTAATCTCATATGGCTTAGCATCAAGGTATTGAGGGGTATCCACTCTCCCCCAAAATTAAATATGTATAAATTTATGATGCAGATTGGATCACTTAGCTTATCTAGAGACAACACCGTAACATCCTTAGAGAAATTTAATATCTCCTGAACAACCATCATTCCATGTAAGTCATTTTGAATTGTAAGGGATGATGTCTTCCGAGGGACAAACTCCTTCGGCAAATGCACATTGTACACTATTTGACCATATACATGCACTTAGCCAACAAAATCAATATTATAATATAATTTTAATGCATATGGATGATTATAACACAAGTTTTTAATTTTTAAGTCCTTGTCCAATCTTCCAGCGAAAGATAAAAGTAAAAGTAGTCTTTTTAGATTTAGGAAGGCCTAATAAATGGTTATTTTGCAATAGACATCCATCTTGGTTATAATAATTGACTAATTTCCTTTTCATTTTTGGTTCAAACTATCATAGTTTGATAATTCTTAGCTACAATATATTAGATGGCCTGAGGGTCCCACTAACATCCTTAAAAATTACGAGTTTGATCTTCTTACTATGTGACAATCCAACCGTGCCCAACAATGCCCACAATTCATTCATTGGCCAATTTAAAATGATCTTGAATTTATTTGCTGCTTAGAAAGTCCTTTCCAAGGACTAAATACTGGTGAAACGGTCAAAATGAAAAACAGAAAAATACTTGCCGTTGAGATGCCTTGCATTATAAGGAACTTTTGAACACAAGATAATTAATTAGGTTTTTCTTTCCCATAACTATAAAATAGTGATGAGGGAGCATTTGAATTAGAATATTTTTGGGATTATGAAGCCACATGGAAGGAAAAAGGAAGGCATACAAAGCAAACATACTTATACATCAATCAATCAACAATCATGTTAGTATATTTGATTTTTATATTGCATCGTACCAAACATACCAATCAATGCGAAATTGATTTTTAAAAAGGAAACATAAATAAATTATTTATAGATAAACTTATGCCTTTGTTTATCATCTAGATGTAATATCACATTTGAGTACATTCTTAACATGCCTCAATAGAATCCATTCTTGAGCTAAGTGGAAAGATTTTCCATATTTTATTTTCTATAAGATCTAAACAATGCCACACCTTACCCTATCATTGCCAATGCCTACATGATTTCAATTTTTGTTCCCTTAAATAGCATAGATGCAAGAAATAGGGATTCTTATTTCATTGGTTTCATGTTACATACAATACGGAGACTTATAGATGAGTCAGGTGTGCATACTCTTTCAAAAGGATTAATCTTTAATAAAATCTAACTTACCTTGAAGAAAGTCTTGATTGAATTCTTATGTGGAGGGAGCACTCTTTCACCACCCAATTGCTTTGCATATACCATCAATTTTTCGAATTGAACTTCCATTGTGGGAAGTTAGATCCCTATGTGTACATCACCAAAAACTTTGGCTAATAAAAAACATTGAAGATGAAACATAACAAGATGGATATTTTAATGTGTTCTAGCCAATGAATTGAAAAGAATATAATTTTTAATTTGCAAGATGACCCTCACAATTCTTATGATTTGTGTGTGCAAAGGACTAGTGCTTAGCCAATTTTAACTCGCTCAAGCTAGTAAGGTGCATAAAAGTTGCCATTTAATGAGTCCATTTGTCATGAACAATTCAAATATACCCAAGACCTACGAGTGCATTATATCAAACCTCTAAATAAGGTATGGTTTGCAATAAGTAATTGGTAACATGCAAAATAGTAAGTATTTAATTGGAAGCACATTAACATGATGATGAAAGATAATTGGAAGATAAATTGCTTTCACACTTGGTTAATCGACAACTTCAATATGATTGAGGCACCTAAGGACAAGGATGGCACTTTCTTTGATGCATAGAGTGGTGGTGAATGTGAAGCTTGGTTTTTCTTAAAAACTAAGACACTTAGATGACAATATAATAGAGAGGTAGGGTTATAAGGGAATGATGCCAATAATGGAGCACCCTATATTTTATTGAATGAAAAACATTGAATCTATACCTTGATGGATGACATGACAACATTTTATCATCATTTGCATCCATTGGATTACAACCCTTTCAATAAAGAAATACCAATTTTTAACTTGATTTAAAATGGAAAATTTGAAATACATAAAAACAAGGGTTATATTGAGTATGAATATTTTTAAATATAAATATTCATACTTAATAAATAAATACAATAGTAGATAAGTTGTACAACCACTCTTCGTAAATTTATTCAAAGCTACATCCTTCTATAATTATGTACTATCACCATTATTGGTCTATGCCAAACTATTGGCATCCCCCTTATGTATACATTAAGAGGTAGAGATGAAAATTAGATAGGTGTAATACCCAAAATTTGGACCTTAGGCACTTGGCAATAATCATTTAGCATTTATCCCAACATTATCCCATTTACACATCAATCAACCTATTTTTAAAAGCATGTTGTTCAATTCTTATACTCTAAATCCACTAGGTCAATAATTGTCACTCAATCTAGCACTTCTAGAACCAATGCACATTATATTGATTACATCTCCAAACTCCTATGCATTTGCCTCATATCTCGATAATGTCCCAAGCTAAACCTAGATAAAATTGACCAATAACAAATAGATTTGATTGATGATTCTATTTGAGGTTGATGTTTTGATCCTTTATACTTGTAATAGTCAAATTTTAAAGTGCAAAAATTACTCCAATTGGCTTAGGGTCAATTACGTGGGAAATAATTTGCTCAAGTCACCTATATAAACACTTACACCCTACTCATTAGGGTTATCTCTTTCCATTTAAGGGATCTCAAACTCAAGGACTCTAAGAAGAACTTTTGACTCTTATTATTGAAATATCAAATCCTAAATAAAGCCAACAAGCTACAAGTTTGAATACATCCTATTTTGCTACCCTAGATCACTCTCATGCACTATAATTGAAGTAAGGATAATTTGCAAGTCTTGGAGGCCTTATTAGGGTCTTGTTAAAAGCCTTTTTTTATGAACATTCACACACATCCACCGAGGAGAGAACTACATAAGTTTGAGGCCCTTTCGGGAGTAGGCCATGTAGGCAACACTCAATAGTTGGGGGATTGATGAGCTTAGTCCATCCAAATCAAACTAATCCCTTTTTACATGCTACTGAGGCAAGGAGTTAGGGTTTATACAAAAGAAACCATTTGTAGGTACATAAGTGCAATTCCCGATTCTCATCACGGATTCTAGATCTAGGGATAAAGATACTTTAGGTGTCTAAATAGAATTGCATATTAGAACACTAGAGGGAAAAATTGGCCACAAGAGGGAAAAAAATACTAGGCATTTTTGTCTGGTTCGGATGATCCTATCACGTGTTCATTACTAGATCGTTAAGTTTTACAAGCACACTCATGAAATTGCAAATCCCATTTCCACATGTTTAGATCTCTATCACACTTCCAAACTTCACAAAATGGTGTTACCTCTCTAACCGTAACCCTAGTTTGCTTTATTTGGATTTCAAGAGCGATGATTGATCGTTTTCTATTAACCATGGTTTAGAATTTCTGAATTTCATGTGCTTATTGTATTTATATTCCGAATCATTATTTATACATTGAGGTAGTTTATTTTAAGTAGATTAACACCTAATGTTGTATTACATTTATGTGAACTTGCCTATTTATTTTTACACACAACATATAACTTCATTCCTTGCCCTTGGGGTTTTTGATTTCTCCAATCTAATATTGGGTTTTGTATTATTGGGATTTCCTTAAAAACCTAAGTAGATATTAACTTGGGCACAATGACAAAAGCTCCATTTTGACACAAAGGGTTGGACTAAATACAAAACTAAAAAGACTTATCATCTTGACTGTAATAATATGCCACGTGACTATACTATGTATATATTGGACTAGATTGTTGCTATAGGTATCACTTTGAACTCTTCAACCTTACCCATATGTACATCACAACTCGTGACACTCGAAACACCTCAAAAGAAGCAAACTACAATATCTGTTACCCCCTCAAATAACCGTAGGGTCCTTGAGTACAATCTCATGCGAGATACATCCACCTATTGTCACATATATGACCCATCATGAGGTATGAGATTTGATGGAAAAATGTCTTGTGATTACCATTAATGCCTTGGGCACTCCACAAACCAATGTTTTGGATTACATAAAAATATCCAAGAGCTCATTGACAATAACATCATCACCTACATTAATGAGGCATTTTCCCAATTACAAACATCACAATTTAGTCCCACTAGTATGTTATCCATGAAAGACATTACTATGATGGAGCCCACACCCAAACTTGATAAAAATCCTTTACCACATGTTTGGCAAAATACCCTTTCACTTCATACAACACCAATCACCATCGATCTCATTGAGATTCCCATGCCACAATACCACAATGATACTACATTTACACTTCCCATCAATTATATAGCACATGATTTATTATTAACTACAAAGGCTTCACCAAAGCAAATACTATATCACTTGTTATTGTCCCATGTACACAGTTGGATGTTCCTAGTATTCACGAATCACTAGCTAATATGCACAATGACATACAAATTAGAGTTTTGAGATTTATATCGCATTCCGACATGGTTAATTTTCTCATATTTCCAAAGTGTGACACTGCAAAAATATATTTCGATGCCCTCTGTGTTTGTTTAAGAAGTCCAACATTTTGGGTCACAAATTGGACATCAATGACAAAAGATAGAAAATAATGTAGATTTCTTAAATGGTATTATTATTATTTGGATATAATGCGTAAATAGTTTTTAATTTCCAATATTTTGAGTCCAATCTTGGACTCATCATAAGGTATATGAATTTTATACCCGAGTAGAGTTAAAGAATCAATCATATTGTAAATATCCCAAGCCGGGAAAAATGTATGTTGGATATGAGATGGGTCGACCAAGGAAAAGATGAAGGGTGAGACAATTAATTAACGAGATTCATTAAATAATCAATGTTATTTATTTAATTAATCCAATTAATTTAATTAATTGAATAATGGGAAAGGTTGTTAATTAACTATGTGTAATTAATTAATAATCCAACATGGCGAGGAGGAATTTATGTGTGCGAGAAAAAAGAAATAATGGGGCTATTGGGTGTGAAGTTGATATAAAAACAGTTGCAAGTACAACTTAACTTTCAACCATCATCACGATTTAGGTTATTAAGAGGCTTTTCAATCTCCACAGCTTCTTGGATCTTCATATAAGTGTAGTAACTTTCCATTGCAATTAATTTTGCATTGTTTATGCAAATGGAGTGTTTGGTGTCATCTTCATGTTTCACAAGTGCAAAATTTCCAATTCTTGCATGTTCTAGATCGTTGCAATGCTCTTTTACTCATGTTTGGAGTGATTGACCTGTTTTAACAATATGGTACTTACCACTTGAACAAGGGATTGAGTAGACCCCCTTCCTTAGATTGGCACATACTTGGTCTTTTGGATTCCTTAGTTTGTTTCCGATTGTTCTGACATGTCTGAAATAGGTTTTTATGCCCTTTCTCCTTAGTAGTTTTGACATTCTTTCTAAGTTCATTTAATGTACGCTGGGGGGTTTGTTATTAATTATTATGCCTCGTTCTGACCCTCGATTCTATTTCTATTATTATTTCTCGGTCCTTTTCTTGCCTTCTCAGTACCGGCCTTGTTTTTCTCATTATTATATTCACTCGCTTAAGAACCTTGGCGAGGGGTTATTTCGTGCTTTGGAAATATTGCCTTTAATTCTTGTAACTCGTTTCGACTTTTGATTCTATTTATATAATTATTTATGGGTCCTTTTCTTGCCTTCTTGGCAATGACCTTGATTTTCCCATTATTATAGCCTTTCTCGCTTAAAAACCTTGGTGAGGTATTTTTCCTCCACTTTGGAAGGTTTGGCTTTAATTCTTGTGCCTTGTTTCAACCCTCAATTCTATTTCTATTATTATTTATGGGTCATTTTCTTTCCTTGTTGGCATCGACATACATACAAATTCCCATAAGTATCACACTTCTTGTTATTAATACTATCGCTAGCATTCACACGCCACTTCATGTTATAACTTTAATGGAGGGCATTCCTTGGTTACATGATCCATGGTTGTATCGATCCTTATATTCACGAGTGCCCAAACATGCATTACTCTCGCGATTTCTAAATCTTATGTCAATTGATGTCACTAGACTTATATAGTGGCATGGGACACACATCCTAAACAAGGCTTTATCTAAGAGTTTAAAATACATTACCAATTCTTTAGATACCCATGATCTTGCTAAGACCATATAAACACACTACTTGACCACATATGTTGCTTGTCAAAGATTTCCCCCAAGACCCTCATGAACACCTCATTCATCTTACTCGTTACCGGGTTGACCATCTAAGAGATTGGGATCCTAGCTCAACAATTTCACGTAACATGACACCACTCCCTTCCAATCCAGCTTATCCTTTTATGCCAAGATTGTCGACAAACTATGTTACGTAGATGTGCACAATATACAACATACTTACAACACTAGGTTGAGGGTTACCCACATGGGACATCACCACCACTCAAGATACTCATTTCTCGTGTTGTTCATATCCCATAGCTTTGCGACATTACTATTTTGAATGTTGATGAGACCGACTACTTTAATTCACATAATTACTTCTTAGATTTAGATGATGTTTCTAGACATACTTCAACACCACATAATGCATTTAGTACACTTATAGGTACACGAACTCCACTTAAGAGCCATACATATTAGTATTTACATATGGAGCACAATAACTTGTACATCGCTTCGTATGCATACATACTCTTAAGCACAATTACCAATCATTCAACATCCTCTCACGTAGTCCATGACTAGGTTATTGCACGATGATGTGACACATTTCACGAGTTCAAGTGTGATTGTTGAGGGAACAATTCTTACCTAGGAACACACCCCATCTCTTATACCGTTTATAGCATATGCCCTAGGATCACTCTAGTACCATTTCCAAAGAACCATTTTCTCATTTTAGTCTCCATAGGAAAAATACAAAAACAATATATTATTATAAAAATATTAAACTAGGACTTGCATGTGATTTACTCAATCATTGCATAGACTTAAGTTTTACGACCATTTGGATTTAACACTTTACATCCTATCCTTTTGTACATGCACTTTATACTACAAGTCAAATAGTCACATATACCTTGACCCACATACATTACACACTTTATGACTTCTATAACCTAGTACCTTGGGGACAACTCATTATACTTGGGGCATGTCTATGCCAGGGAATTTTACATAATGTTCTTAATCATACCATGTCTTTAGTAAATTTTTATCATACTTGGATACCTATCACATTCGGGGCATGCCTACATCGGGGGCATCGGCCGAATGAGCTTTTACCAATCATATATTTATACACTAGTCCATCGCAGAGACAACGTTACTTGTTTATCTTGCATTGTTTTATCTATGACAATATGTGCTATTTTGTGCTTTATTTAATGATCATATTTCTTATATCTTGATATTGATTTAACCATGTTCTATGATTACATGTATTTATCATTTATTGTTAGCGTTTCCTTTGTAGTTAGAGTTTTGTATTGATAGTTACAAAATCATTATCATCGGCGTATAGGTAGAATGATTCCCACCATTTTTTGACACAGAAAATCTTTTAGAGTGCAAACGCGATCTTTTCATTATAAGCGAAATTAATGATAGTGAAATATGATTCTAATTGATTGAGCCATTTATTTAATCTATCAACATCAAATTTCCCTTCAAACTACAAAATGTCAAAATTTACTAGTACCTTGAAGGGTGTTGGACCCCCAAAGGGTTTACTTGATGTGGGTGCAATTATGGAGGTGGGGCCAGTTGCATGGATGACTGTGAGATGACATTGAAAAAATGTACCATCATCTCCCTCCTCTGCCTCTCAAGTGATTCTTCAAGTAATTCTCGATGTGATTTCCCATTTCGTCTTGCATTGCTCAAGGCCATTTGAAATGAAAAGGGAGGTAATATGAAGGATCATGAGTCTTGACACCGTGATTTTGGTATTCTAACCCACGTGGTTTGTCATGCAAGAGTGGAACAAACTTTCTCTGATACCTTTGATCTAGATTGAGCTACAACCTAGTGGACAACACATTAACGATGGTGTTTAATGTGTTATAACAATCAATTCAAAATGAATGAGTTTGTATAAATAAAATAATTTTATGATAATTTGAAATGTATACAAATTAAAAAAACTCTAGATAAGAGAGATTTTTACCTAGAGATCTATCTCTTTATTCAAAGCAAGTTACTTTATAGTTATACAATGAAAAATACAAAAATTGCTAAAAATAGATTATGCATGGTTCTGACGGAACATAAAGGTCGTCTTACATGGAGACCATTCATATTCACCTTAGGGGTGGATTAAAAAAGATAAAAGTGAAAAATTTGAAATCTATCCTACTATCATTATTATTAGGACATATAGGGGATGTAACACTAAAGAACTCTAAGAAGAAATTTAGCTCTTATTATTGAAGTATCAAATCCTAAAACATGGTAACAAGGTGCACATTTGAATACATCCTCTTTTATTTCCCTAGATCACTCTCATGCACCACAATTGAAATCAAGGATCATTTCCATGTGTTGGAGGCTGAATAGGGTCTTTCTAACAACCATTATTTATGCACATTCACTCACATCTTTTGGGAGGAGAACTACATAAGCTTAAGGCCCTTTTGAGGTAGTGCTATGTAGGAAATACTTAACGACTTGAGGATTTCTATGGTCATCCAGACCGAATCGGGCTAACCCCTTTTAATAGGCCATAAGGTAAGGAGATGGGGTTTCTATAAAAGAAAATCCATTTATAGGTATTCAAGTGTGACCACCACATTCCAATCATAGATTCTAGATATAGGAACATAAGTGTAGTAGGCACCGAATCAAGTTGCGGATCGAAACACCAAAGGGAAAAGTAGGCCACATGAGGGCGAAAATGTTAGGTGTTTCGTGTAGCATGAGTGATCCTATCCTATGCTCATTTCGACATATCCAAATTTTGAAAACACACCGATAACACTTTGAACAAATCTTTTCGAAATTTTATATCTATGTCACACTTCCAAACTTTGTAAAATGGTGGTACATCTCTAACCGTAACCTTAGTTTACTTTATTAAGCTTTCAAGAGAAATGATTAATCGTATTTTATTAGCACATGGTTTGTTTTTTTTTTTTTTTCTTGTAATATTTTGAATCATCATTTATACATTGAAGTAATTTATCTTAATTAGATTAACACCTAATTTTGTATTACAAGAGGAGAGGAGAGCATGTGGAGTTATTATGGAAACAATATTATAGCTTGTGGATTCGTTTGGGAATATTAACAAAAATATATTAAGAAGTAGAAAAAATCGGGGATAGTTTTTGTAGGCCTAAAGAGATTGGAGGACCAGGCCTTATTGATGTC
This sequence comes from Taxus wallichiana var. yunnanensis, assembly GCA_018340775.1. Lineage (NCBI taxonomy): Eukaryota > Viridiplantae > Streptophyta > Pinopsida > Cupressales > Taxaceae > Taxus > Taxus wallichiana. The sequence continues at coordinate 482,182,130 of CM031242.1, read as the reverse complement.
AAACTCTAAGATTTAACTGTATGCATCAAATGGATCATCACATCCTAACTTCCATATCATCTTTGTAGATAGAAAATTGTTTTTGCTTCCATTGTCTACCATTACTATGGAGCATTTTCCTTTTAGTGAACATCCGGTTTGAAAAACATATCACATCTCTTACTAAAAATATTCTTTCCTTTCCACAAATTTTGATATTATTCTCATTGTGTGCAACGCCTCTCCTTCCTTAGTTCATTGATCTAATGCTATATTGCTTTACTTACCTCCTAAACTTGCATGACATGAACACCCACATGTATCTTCTTTCCATCATCCTTGCATGCATGTGGACACTCAAAATCTCAATGTCCAACCTCTCTATATCATAAACATGTATTGATGAATCTTCGACCTCAACCTCTCCCTATTGGGAAAGTGGTTCTCATAACAAACAAACCATGAGTAAGGGCTCTCCTATAACATTTTTTCATATTTTATGAAGTATTCCTTTTTTTTCAAATGATTTATATCATTTTATTGGTAGAAAAATTTCACATATACTATCCTAATTATTTTACATGTTAATACATAATAAACTACCATATAATATTATAATAACTCATTTAACTTTGATTATTTGAATAGGAGAGATTTAGGGTCGGCTAATTTCTAATGCTTCCTCTATTGAACAATTCATGTGTGTTGCTTGTGTTTTCTTCACCTTCTTGCTCATGTATCATTATTTCTCTACTAATGTTGATTCTTTTGTTCTTTGCCACACTTCTACTATGTGCCAATTTTTATTCTTGCCTTAAGGCATATTGATATGCCTTTTTGACTATCCGGATCTTCACAATACCGATATCATTTCGGATTAAAAATATAGTTCATTGATGCAACACTCTTATCTTTTTATGATAAATTTCATTATGATTGGCTCAAATAATAATCTTATAGAACTCTTTAATGTATTCTTTTTACACTTAATTAATTTTGTCACAAGTTTTGTAGCCTTTTTAACAAATCCAATTGGTAGTCACTAGGGAATAATTGTCCTTTCATATTTGCAACCATATGATCCCATAAAATAATCTTGTTTTTTTACTGTCTATGTGCTCTAAGTGAACTTCTTTCCATTATAATGTAACATGACCTCTCATATTGATCTACACGAGTTTCACTTTGTGTTCTTACACAACTTCATCACATTAAAAATATCCTTACATCTCTCGAGTTAATCAATGAGCTCTTCCACATTCATCGTCCTTGAAAAATAAGGAACCTCCATCCGTACTCCTCTTCTAATCTTCAACATAAATTAGAGTAGCCTTTGTTCCCCATCATCCAAGTGAACTTGTGTTGGAATTACTCTTTCCATTATGCCTTCATTTTCTTCTCGAGTCTCTTATCTAACATCATTCACATTACTGAACCTTTTTCTATTGTAGTCAATATAATCTACATTGTCTATAACATATCAACAATATCATCAATTCTCCTGCTACTTTGTTGACCAATGTGCTCCTCACCCTTTTCTTCTAGTTGGCATATTATTTTTACAAACCTAAATAAATTATTACACCTTTTTGTAAGCCATGCAAATCACACTTTCTCACCTTCATCCTCCATCCTTCTTGTAAATATGGAGAATTTCAATATCTCAATCCAAATTTGAAATTGGATTTGATACCAAATGATGTAGCCACAATTAGGGGTCATAATGAAAGACAACTTAAATTGTGCAATGTTCATGATCCGGAGGATCCTCACGAGAAAACACCGATCTAAGATCTTCTCGAAATTGTTGTAGTCATTTTTTAAAGCGCGGGAAAAATTATACGACTCAAGACGACATCTTGTTTGCAGGAAACGGAGCTCGTTTGCAAAAGTTATAGCTTGCTGAAATTTTTGGGCAACTGGCGAAATTTGGAGTTTTGTGCAGGTTGGACGTGTGCACGCTCGCCAAGTGTTTCGATCATATTGCGACACGTGGACGAATTGTGTGACGTACTAAAAAAATGGGTTTTGGAACGCCGGTCTTGGACACTCGTTCTCGGACAAATGGACCCCACTATTTATTGGTTGGGGGCCCTCAGCCAGGTTCGACACACTCGATTATGGAGGGGTGCCTTGGCCTCCTTCTCATTTAATCATTAAACCAACTTGTGTATATAAACCTCTATATTTCCTTTTGTGCCATGCATGTGGGACATTGGGCATGTATTATTTAAATTACCCACGCCTAATTACCTATTTGCAATTTTCCACGCATATTTCTAAACTATTCAACGCATTACCTATATTCCATTTTCCACGCATATTGTAAACTGTCCACCGCATTAGACTGTACCATGCATATATGATGGGATTGTTGGCGCCTAAAATTAAACAATGCGCCATCCCCAATGAAATGCGCCCCAAGTAAAGCGCCCTCCACATAGGCTTAGGCGGCTCTTAAGCCACTCAAAATCCGTGCCCACCTACCATATAAAGCCTTGACCAAGTTTACATGCGCCAAATGTGGGATAATGATCCCAAAGGATATGACCAAAAAGCAAGGGAGGAGAATGGAACTCGGGTGGGCCGTGTAAAATGATAAGCGCCCAGCCGGCATGCTAGGAGGTGTAGAAACAATATAAAAGGGGTGATATTCTATTTGTATGGCATTCGGGGACTATGTAGTAATATTGTAATGCTCATATCTTGAGCTAGGAGTGGAGTTTGAAGGAGATGTAAAAAGCAACCCCTATTATTTTCGACAGAGGAAGACTGTGAGAAGGTCAAATTTTGTAGAATTCTTTGTAAAGAATTATTTTCAAGATTTTAATAGATCGGTCCCATTCAACCGGACCCGGAGACGTAGGCCTCAAGCGCCGAACTCCGTTATCAATTCTTGCGTCACATTGCTGGTGAATCCTCTTCATTTCTTTCAATATTTGCACAGTACTTGCAGTTTTTATTCTTTTATTAAAAATACAAAAAGAAATAATGCACAAATTTAAATCGAAAATCAATACAAAGCAAAAAAATGTGTGTGCACAATTGCTAGTTAAATTTGGTTTTCAGATCATTGGTATCAGAGCTGGTTTTGACTGATTTTTGGTTCAGTTTAACGTGTTTTGGATTGCAAGTTGTGTGTTGGATGTTAACAAGGTCTCGATCTAAGAAGGGTGAAGGAGAATTAGTTGAAGGAGATCCCAAAATTGGTACCAGACGATCTCGAAGTCCTACAATGGCGGATCGAGAGGAAGTGGAACAAAACTTTTGTCAATCCTTCCAACAGATGAAGGAAATGGTGGAAGAAATGTACCAAGATAGGAAAAGGGAAAAGGGGACTAGAGAAGGTAAGAAAGAAGAAAGCTCTAGTTCTGACATTCCAAAAAGAGACTCTTTAAAATCTGATTTTCTTTCATTAAAGTTAGATATCAAGTTTGAATTGCCTATGTATACTGGAGAACTAAATGCAGAGAAATTGGATAACTGGGTCAAGCAAATAGAAGTATATTGCGGGGGTTCGAAAATTGTTGATGATGAAGCAAAGATTCATCTGGCAACTCTTCGGATGGGTGGAACAACACTCATTTAGTGGGAGAGTAAGCTTCGAGAAGTGGAAGAAAACAAAGGTATAGAAATCACTTCTTGAGTACGAATTTGTTTCAAATCTTAGGCAATAAATTTATCCTCTTGGTTATAAGCAACAAGCTATGATGGATTGGCAAACATTAAGACAAACTAAGGGACAAAGTGTTCAAGAATACACACAAGAATTTAGGAAAAGGGCTCTAATTCAGGAATTTCCTAAACACGGAAGAAACAACTTTGCTCAAATATATTGGTGGATTGCATAGTTATCTAAGGCATATGATACTTGTTTTAGGTCCTACTAATCTTGATCGGTATGTGTTCAAGCAACCCATCTGGAAGCATGACGGAAAATGACAAAGGAGTCCTCTTTCTCTTCTTTTAATCGGAAGAACAAGCAATCGAAGGAAAAGGTTCGAAAGAACAAGGAAAAGGAAAGGGTAAGCATAAAACAAACTCTCTTTAAGAAGGAAGATGAAAAACCATTTTGTAATCATTGTAAAAAAAACCATGATGAGTCTAAATGTTGGAAATTACATCCTGAAAAGAAGCCTAAATGGATGGTGAAGAAAGGAAAAGAAAATAAAACAAACACCGTAGTGCATGATCTTGGTTCTGATTCAGGTGATGAAACCAAAATCACAGCTATGGGTTTACAAGGTAAATCAACTCTTTCAATTTCCAACAATAGCACTACAGATGTTGCATCTTCTTCTAGTAAACAAACTACACCTGACGATAAGAAAAGAAATGAGATTTTCCACATTAGAGTAATTTCAAAGCATACGAAAATTGATACTCTTTTTGATAGTGGATCTCAAGCTAATCTAATTTCTGAGGAGGTTTGTTAAAAACTAGGACTCAAAACTACACCACATCCCAAGCCTTATCCTTTGGGCTGGGTTTGTGATGATGCAAAACTACAGGTAACTAAAACTTGTACTTTCAGATTTGCCATTACAGACAAGTTTATTGATGAGGTTGAATTGGATGTAGTTCCTTTGGATATTTGTGGGGTGGTTTTGGGAAGTCCTTATTTATATGATCGTAAAGCAATTTTCTATAGGGAAGAAAATAAATATTTGCTTGTAAAGGATGGAATTGAGTTTATTATTCGAGCTCACCGTGAAAAGAATAATCTATCCTTGGTAACTATAGGTCAAATGAAAAGGCTTGTAAACTCAAGCAAAAGTTTTGTGCTCATGGTGGTCAAAGCCAAGGAAAAAGAAAATGAGATGGCTTTTGAGACTTGCGATCTAAAACATAAGGATGAATTGGTAGAAATTGTTTCTCATTTTGATGATGTTTTTCAGGATCCACAAGGTCTACCTCCCAAAAGAGGGTTCAACATGAGATACTGATTGCTTGGGATGCACCTCTTCCCATATCGGAATGTACAGGTTGTCAGTAGTAGAGAACGAGGAAATCAAGAGACAGGTAATGGAACTTTTGGCTCAAGGTATAATTCGTCCAAGTACATCCCCATGTGGTTCACCAATTATATTGGTTCCTAAGAAGGATGACACTTGGCGAATGTGTGTTGATTTCCGTGCTTTAAACAAGATTACTATAAAGAATCGTTACCCTCTTCCTAGAATAGATGATTTACTGGATCAATTAAGGAATGCAATTTATTTCACTAAGTTAGACTTAAGAAGTGGTTATCACCAAGTAAGAATTGTAGAAGGTGATGTTTGGAAAACTACTTTTAAAACGAAATAGGGATTGTTTGAATGGTTAGTGATGCCTTTTGGTTTGTGCTAATGCACCGGCAACATTCATGAGAGTTATGAATGAAATTTTTAGACCATTCATTGATAATTTCGTTATTGTCTACTTAGATGATATTCTTATTTTTAGTAAATCATGGGATGAACATATTAAACACATCCAGAAAGTCTTAGATGCACTAAGGAAAGAGAAATTGTATTTGAAGATGTCAAAATGTGAATTTGGAAAAACATCTTTAATTTACTTGGGGTATATTGTAGGAAATGGAGAATTGAAAATTGATCCTGCAAAAATAGAGGTTATTGTGAAATGGCCTAGACCCACAAATGTGACGGAAGTTAGAAGTTTTCTAGGTGCGATTCGATCTTGGAGGAAATTTATTGCTAACTTCTCATATATTGCATCTCCTTTGCATGCTTTGACAAGTATTAAACAAGTCTTTCAGTGGGGAGGAAAACAACAAAAAGCATTTGATACACTGAAAGAGAAGATAAGTACCGCTCCGATCTTGGCACTTCCGGATTTACAACATTCATTTGAGATTGAGACGGATGCTTTAGTGACTACGCATATGGGGGTTTTGATGCGAAAAAGCGACCGGTGTGTTACCATTCGAAACCTTTACAAGTGCGGTAAGAAACTATCCAACTTATGATAAAGAGTTGTATGCTTTGGTTCAAAGTGTTAAAAAGTGGAAGCATTATTTAATGGGAAAAGAAACAATTATCCATCTTGACCATCAACCGCTTCAATATTTACAAACACAAACCAAATTGCAGCATCTAGACATTTCAGGTGGATGGGATTTTTGCAACAATTTCATCTTGTAATCAGGTATAAAAAGGTATTCAAAACAAGGTTGCCGACATGTTATCCAGACCACCAGTGGTAGTAGCATCTATCCTTTTGAACATAGTTCTTTGGCTCATGTTAGTTATAAGGAACAATATGCAAATGATGTTGATTTTAGAGAAGTGTATGAGGATTTAGTAAGTGGGAAACAAGTAGGAGAAAAAGATTATCATTTGCATGAAGGATTGTTATATCATTCTGGAAAACTTTGTATTCCAGAAAATGAGCGTGTGCATATGATTAGGGAAGCACATACTTCTCTTATTTCAGGGCATTTTGGTGTTAGTAAGACAGTTGCACATTTACAAAAATATTGCTATTGGCCTAGAATGCATGAACATGTAAACCGATATATTAAGGGATGTGTTCTTTGTGCCACAAGCAAGCCAAGTAACAGGAAATTAGGACTTTACACTCCTCTTCCTGTTCCAACACGGCCTTGGGAAAGTGTTTCCATGGACTTTGTAGGAGGCTTGCCCATGACACGGAGAAAACATGATTACTTATATGTGGTAGTGGATAGATTTAGCAAAATGTGTGTGTTGGTTCCATGTACTAAACAAATAACTGGTGAGGGAACTGCACATTTATTCTTTCAATTTGTTTGGGTTCATTTTGGTTTACCTACTTCAATCATATCTGATCGGGATTCTAGATTTCTTGGGGAATTTTGGTCAACATTGTGGGGGTTAATGGACACAAAACTGAAAAAAGAGCACTGCTTTTCATCCACAGACTGATGGTCAAACAGAGGTTGTAAACCGCACAGTGGTACAATTACTTAGGGGCTATAGTAACAAACATCCTAAATTGTGGGATGAACATCTTTATTATGTGCAACATGCTTATAATCGTGCCTTACATTCTTCTACTTTAAAGTCTCCATTTGAGACTTGTTATGGATATCTGCCTAATTCTCCATTAGATATATATTATGGACATGAAACTGTTGTTAATGGTGCAAGTGATTCTGACAAGGCTAAAAGATTTGTGCAGAGAATACAACAGGTTCATCAGTATGTCCATGAACAATTGGAGAAAAGCCAGGCTAAGTACAAAGCTAGGCATGATAAACATAGAACTGATCACAAGTTCAAAGTTGGTGATTCATTTTGGCTTCACATCAGCAAGGAAAGGCTGATAGGTGAAGGTAAAAAATTAAAACCTATACGGTATGGTCCATTCCAAATATTGGAAAAAATTGGTAACAACGCTTTCCGGTTAGATTTACCTCCATATATGCAAATCTACTCAGTTGTAAATGTTGAGAATTTAAGATTGTATGAACCACCTATGATTATTGATCATGATGATTCTAACATTGTGCCTTCCATTGATGATTTTGCTCCTGAGTATCTTGATGAGTTGCAGGAAGACATCATTTTGGACAGGAAAGTAAGAACTTCGTGAAGGGGTGATATTGAGTATCTTCGTGTTGGGTTCAAAGGCATGCATCCGAACAAGGCAAAATGGATGGAAACCGAAAGGTGAGGGATAAATACCCCACCTATTCACCAATTAGGTTGACTTTTGGGGTCCAAAAGTTTCTCAGTGGGGAGGAATGATCCAGAGGATCCTCACAGAGAAACACCGATCTAAGATCTTCTCAGAAATTGTTGCAGTCATTTTTAAAGCGTGGGGAAAAATTATACGACTCCGACGACATCTTGTTTGCAGGAAACGGAGCTCGTTTGCAAAAGTTATAGCCCGCTGAAATTTTTGGGCAACTGGCGAAATTTGGAGTTTTGTGCAGGTTGGACATGTGCACGCTCGCCAAGTGTTTTGATCATATTGCGACACGTGGATGAATTGTGTGATGTACTAAAAAAATGGGTTTTGGAATGCCGGTCTTGGACACTCGTTCTCGGACAAATGGACCCCACTATTTACTGGCTGGGGGCCCTCAGCCAGGTTCGACACACTCGATTATGGAGGGGTGCCTTGGCCTCCTTCTCATTTAATCATTAAACCAACTTGTGTATATAAACCTCTATATTTCCTTTTGCGCCATGCATGTGGGACATTGGGCATGTATTATTTAAATTACCCACGCCTAATTACCTATTTGCAATTTTCCACGCATATTTCTCAAACTATTCAACGCATTACCTATATTCCATGTTCCACGCATATTGTAAACTGTCCACTGTACCATGCACATAGGATGGGATTGTTGGCGCCTAAAATTAAACAATGCGCCATCCCCAATGCAATGCGCCCCAAGTAAAGCGCCCTCCACATAGGCTTAGGTGGCTCTTAAGCCACTCAAAATCCGTGCCCACCTACCATATAAAGCCTTGACCAAGTTTACATGCGCCAAATGTGGGATAATGATCCCAAAGGATATGACCAAAAAAGCAAGGGAGGAGAATGGAACCCGGGTGGGCCATGTAAAATGATAAGCGCCCAGCCGGCATGCTAGGAGGTGTAGAAACAATATAAAAGGAGTGATATTCTATTTGTATGGCATTCGGGGACTGTGTAGTAATATTGTAATGCTCATATCTTGAGCTAGGAGTGGAGTTTGAAGGAGATGTAAAAAGCAACCCCATTATTTTCGACAGAGGAAGACTGTGAGAAGGTCAGAATTTTGTAGAATTCTTTGTAAAGAATTATTTTCAAGATTTTAATAGATCGGTCCCATTCAACCGGACCCGGAGACGTAGGCCTCAAGCGCCGAACTCCGTTATCAATTCTTGCGTCACATTGCTGGTGAATCCTCTTCATTTCTTTCAATATTTGCATAGTACTTGTAGTTTTTATTCTTTTATTAAAAATACAAAAAGAAATAATGCACAATTTTTACATCGAAAATCAATACAAAGCAAAAAAATGTGTGTCCTCTTCAAATTTGGTTTTCATTAGTTCAAAATACTAGTGGAATTACCCAACATAACAAGAGTTTTGGTTTAAAAAAGTTTTATAAAAAATAATAGTCTTACAATACATAATACTCGAAAGCAAAACACTTCGACACCACAATACCGCACTAATAATTCAATCTTTCTTATACCCTCTTATACCAACACATAGATCTTATTAGCAAACTCCATATAGGCCATTATCCATAGAGAGGATATTTAGATCTATACAAATGTAGACTATTCTTCATTATATTCAACGCACAATAGATTAGCTATTATATAGCCTTAAAAAACAACATCCTAGTAAATAGGAACAAATACCCCAAAATAGTCATGGGTAACATAATAACAACTATATTGTTATAACTATATAAAAATATAATATCCAATAGTAAATTACTAATTACTACGATAAAACATTAATTACCATGAGCACTAGATTAATTTCCTAAAAATCCCATGGGATTTCTAAATCTAGAAGCGAATTTCCAAAATTAAATTCCACTAAAAAAATAATTTCCTTCTCTTCGCCTAATTAAATCTTCTTCTACAAATTTAGTGATGTGTTTATATAGACACAAAATCAACCACTTACAAAGTTTCCTTGATACATTTTACCCATCAATAACTTAATGTGTTTTTACCCATCACATTAAAAATTGAAGATAAGTCTCAAAGATGAACTTGATGCAAATGTAAGTTGACCCAATGAGCATAATTTTTACCTTCGTCCATCCTAACTTATGATCTTGATGTTGTCAATCCAATGATTTCACCCTTCACATTATCAACATGATAATCTAATGAATTTGCGACTTCATCTATGGATGCATGATATCAACGCAAACCTTCTCTTCTAATGTGGGCCCATAGAACTACATTTGGTGGTGCACACATGTTTGAATACTTATTGGTTCTATACCATACTTCTAAGTGTTTTTGGAATGTTGTGGTTTTGCATTAAGGCCTACAAACGTCATGTAATGTAAAGAATTGTACATGTATGACGTGGGAGAGCCATGATGCATGTTGAACACTTGAAAATGTGTAAGATCTTCCACTATGAAACCACCTTTTTAGTATATGCCATTAGATATTGGTTTATGCCATATTCTAAAGGGTTGTCTTGATTTAAAATAATATCGCAAATATTTTAGAGGCATGCTACCAATGCGGTAAATAAATAAGTGCAAATAAAAAAATAAAAAAATTTAGATGCACAAAATATAGATATACAAAACAACATAGTTTAAACATGCTCACAAATTATAAAAAATATGTAAAACCACCATGTCCTAACAAAGCTACACATAATTGGAATAAATTTTTTCTCCTCTCATTAACATATTTTTGGTTAACGCAAGATTGCAAGTGAACCCAAATGCTTATTCATCACCTTATACCATGAAAACCACATAAACCCAATCTTTGGGAATAAAATAACACACTAATGATTCTTTATTTGTCTAATGTGAGACTATGGACCCATCCTCACACATTCACATACACACACAACCCACGGGGTTAGAAATCACATTGTAGACACAAAATCACGCACTTGGGTACTTTTCTAGGTCCATAAACACATACTTGCATTCATATGATCCCTAAGCGAGAAGACTAGTAATTGAAAACTATCTTTAGCCTTTTTACTTTGTCTCGGTCCTCTTTACGGTTTTTCACACCCTATGTACTCAATCGATACTTTATTGCTTTATCTATCATGACTCTAGACACCAACGCCCGTGTGCCCTCGTCCTTCTAGACGCCCCGACCTCTTTGTATCTTACTTGCCTCTTTTGGGCGTCTTTTATCTTTTGGGCATCTTGTTTTCTTATGGGTCAACCTTTTAATTGTCAATTGTGAATTCAAACAAGGGACTCATATAAATAAAATGCTATGTGACCAAAATAAAGGACCAAGCTCTAAGCATATATTATCATCACCTAAGGTTGCATCCAAAGGCATATAAGAGAATCAAATACATTCATTTAGCACTCATACAAGGGACAAGGGACTGAATTTTCTGCATACATGCATAGGAGGGGAAGTTCATTTTTTCCATCCACACATCTATTTACATTAGCACATCTAGCCATTGCCCGCTATCACGTTCACTTGCATAAGGGCCTTCTAGGGTACGATTATTTCACACACACACACACAAAGTACATGGAGTTTGAGATGTAGTCAAAGTGCCGGTTGTAAGTCCACTTTGTCGGGTGACTGGCTTTGGGTCGCCGACTCCCCATTTGCATCTTTCTTTTTTAGGATTTGATGTAGTTTGGGGTTTTACAGATATCATTTGTTTTGTAGGTTACAGGAAAATACAACGATCATCCAGTGACACTCAGGTGATCAACAACGAAGGTTAGTGACAACCTTGTAACACAAGAAAAATAAGGTTTTGAGCTCTTGCACAGTCATAGGCACCTACCAGGTGGTATCTAGCACCTAAGTGCCCCAATCCTATTCTAGGCACCCTAATTCCGGCTCATCCGGAATTTCCAGGATTTTTTGTGTTGAGATGTAGTGCAACACCTAGTTGTAAGTTCACTTTGTCGGTGTAACCGCCAGTCAGGTCAAACTCCCCATTTGCATCTTTTTTTTTAGGATTTGATGTAGTTTGGGGTTTGGCAGGATATCATTTGTTTTGTAGGTTACAAGAAAATACAATGATCATCTAACGACACTCAGGTGATCAACAATGAAGGTTAGTGACAACCATACGACACAAGAAAAATAAGATTATGAGCTCTTGCACAATCACATTCGCCACCGGTGGTATCCAGGCTTAAGCGCCTCAATCCTATTCCGGATGCCCTAGTCTCGGCTCATTCGAAATTTCTAGGATTTTTGTGCTCGATTGGGATAGTCTCCTCCTGGACTGTTTACCAGTTTTCTAGTCTTGCATACTTTGGGATTAAGTGAATATCAACTAAGTCTTTTATCCTCTCTCTTGAACCTAGGATTTCATTTTTATCTAGCTTATTGCTTGTGTCAAATCTATGCTTTAGTGTTTATTTATCATACGTGACTTTGCAATATCTTAGGGTTTTATAAATTCCATATTTGTTAAATCACATAGTCATGCCACAATGGCTCTAATACTCACAAGGATATGATTGAGTCCTATAGACTATGCCAAAATATGCACACACATCTATAATACAACACTCTCCAAAAGATGACCTCTAAACTATTTCCTTGTGGGTTCTATGAATGCATTTTCTCAAGTGTAGGGTTGTGTTTATATAAACACACACCTCACACTCACAATATTATTATCAATAAATTTCTTCTACCCATACACATTATATGTTGCAAACATTGAATGAGGAATAAGGCCCATATGTTTCGAGCATAACACATCTCGATGCAAATATACATCAACTTAAAAACCTCAATATCGAGTTAAGTAAATCATATATGATGGCTACCCTTTGGTTATATTTCCTTTGGTGATGAACAAATGACCAAAAATGTATGTGCTCCTAAAGAAAATACACTCATTACACAATAGTGCATACATAATGAAATCACTATGCGAATTTCACATAAAGGTTTGAGCACGACAAACATTCGTGCCATAAAAGGTAAATGCATGTGATCAAGATTAGCACATTGGGATGACAGAAGCCTATGACATGAATTGCACCACTACACACACATCATAAGGTTCTTAGACTTGCATTAAGGTTGTGAAGTGTTTCAATGTTGTGTGCAAGTATCAAAGTATTGTGCCGTGAGATTAAAGTGTTGCATTTAATGGTACACTAGATCGTACACAAAGAAAACTTAATTAAATATTCAATATGAAATATACAAATATATAGGTGGATGTACTCCTATAATTAAGGAAGTTGTTCCAATTAAATAACCTACGAATGTCACCACTCTTACAAGACTCCAATAATATATATTATTGTTACATATCAATAATATAAGTAACTAAATTACCATATTGTAAAATATTAAATACCATGGAACACTAAATTAAATATTTCCTAAAATTCCCCCCTTAGCGTGAACATGGTAGAAAAATAGTCACACACTCATCTACAATATGATTATCGCTGTGAAACATGCCCTACTATGTGACTCATGATCTTGATCCAAAAGAAAGGCTCTCTCCTTCCATGGTTTTAAACAAGATTACTAAAAACTTGTTGTGAACAATCCCCATCAAATGCCCACCTTGTGTGGTTTTCTGGATCTCCCACAAACCTTTTCAAGATCCATGGAATTACTTACTATGGTGCTATTGTTTGCCAATATGCTTGTACATCGGGAAGATTATAAGAATCATAACTTGTTTAATACAAAAACAGACAATAAAACACATACTAGAAAGAGGCTTAACATTACATGTTATAAGAAGCGTAGCGTTCTTAATTGTAGTCACTATTGTGATCCCTTCCACTCGATCTCCAACAAAAAGGAAACTCTGTCATTGCCACATGAGTCCGCCCTTGACTTTAGCCGGTTTTGCATAGAATGAAAATGGAACATTGGTGTCGTGTTACCCTCACAAAATGTGAAATTTCCACTTATTCACACTAGGAACAGTGAAAATAAAATCATTCCGCATCTTTGCATACTCATCGACCATATCTTGTTATCTGGATCTTTACGCACACGATCACCATTACCAATGAACGTATTCACTGATCAATCATCTTCCAACGAAGTACGAAATCCAGAGGATCACTATAGTCAGAGGATCTTTGCAGTCATCTAATCTCCAATACAATTGTTTTTCCAGTATCCACACAACGCACAAAGTAGAAAACTGAAATATGAAGCATGCTGAAATCCACACCACATAACTGAAAAAATAAGTCACCATACTAGAAGTGCGCCCCCATCATTGGCGATTGACGAGAGGTCGTTGATTGACCTCCAACCTTTGATGTCTCCATCCTCCAGTTAGTTTGCTATCAACTCAGTTGGATTTGATCATGAAGCTCGATTAAAGACGTTGGGTTACACCGAAAACACGTCCATAAGACAATTTTTTAATTTTTGATTTTTTAAGAAGACATCATTAAAGTAAAAATATTTGACTACAAATGATAACGAACACTTGTATATTTTTAATGATGAAAGACACTATCAATACTACTAATGATTTTGACTCTCTTGACAACAAATGAGACTTTTGACTCTAGTATACACTTTGTTTGGACTCTATATGTTAATTTTAAAATAATGGAGACAATAACTAATGACTATTTTAAACACCAAAGATTATATACCGGAACATGGACCTAGTTACTAAAAAAATTGACATTTGATTGATAAACCTATTCAATGTCAATTATAAAGTTAAAAAATAATCGTAAATCTAGGCTTAAAATAGAAATTATTACTAATTTTTTTTTATGTAAAAGAGGGTTAAGGGGACCCTTCCCATACAAAAGATGGAGAAAAAGATAAGACATTAAGGAACAAGACAAAACAACCTCTACCAGTGACACTAAGGATAAAAAACAACAAACCAACAACACCCCCTTCCCTTTGGATCTTAGCTGCATTTTTAGGGGGAGATAGTCCCTTTATTTTCCTACACACAACTTTCCAATCCTCTTTCATATTTGGATTTACATTTTCAGTATTATGGATTGGAATCAACACTTCAATGTGTTCATGGGATCCTGATAAGGCTTCCACATCATTCCTATAAACTTGTTGCACTTCCATCTCTTCAAGTTCAACTGATTTCATAGATTTTGATTCATGTTCACTTTCTAAAGGATCATTTACCACCAGGTGACTAGGTTTAGAATTCTTCCACTAGGAACTTCGCCTTTAGCTTGTTTCCTCACCATGTGACAATTTGATGCAAGATGACCAAGAGAAAAGAAAATTCAACATCTAAAGGGAAACCCTTCATAATCCAAATTTTGAGACCACGTTCTATCTTCAACTTTCAGATCAATAGTGGCAGGGAAGTCAATAGAAGTATCTAAATCAACTAGGATTCGAGCATACGTTGTGTGCTCCAAATCATCAGTTTTGGGTCAATAGATAAAAATTTCCCTAAGGTGTTTCCAATGGCGCTTAAGGCTTTGCCACAAGAATTGGAGGGGAAAGTATGGAAAATGAATCCATACTGGTTTAACTAGGAAAGTATCAAAAAATGGGTTAACCAAAGGAAACCACGGTTTCATTAAAAGTAAATGGGATTCAAAATTCAAAACTTTCCCAAAAATAAGATCCCTATCTGAAGGATTTGTAAATGCAATTATGAAAAAAATGCGTGCACTAGGAAAGATAGCCAACCTACCTTCTATACAAGGATTCCAATGGCTCGAAATCTAGGAATGAAGCGCAGTAATTCATGACGTGTTGTTAAATATACAAATAAGACTGTGCCTCTTGAAAGCATTTTCGATTGAACCACCTCTTCCCCAAAACTCACTGATGGGGTAGATTTAGCATAAGCCATAGGCTTATTACGCTTAGTTTCCATAAAACCCCTGTTCAAATTACCTCCACCCCTCACAGCCTCCTTGAAAGACATCTCGTAGATCTGGCTTAACTCGTGTAGAGGGTTTTGAAATCTTCTCATACACAATCGAGTGCCAAAAATGGAGCTCCGGATACACGAACCGATTCGGATCCGTCGAAAAAATCCTGAATCATTCTGTACTTGGGTGAGAACACCATCCCCTAACTGTACATTAGAATTATGGGTCACAACCCCAAAAAATCCATTATCGATTTGCACTTTCTCAAAGGTTTGAGTTCCCGTGAAGGGGCAACCAACCTCCTTGCCTCCCAAGCTCATTCCTTTATCGAAAAAAATAGAGACATTTTAAACCACAAATCCATAGCCTTTTCAACAATTTTTCCATTCTTGCGGCCGAGACATCCACTCGAGGACCCGGGTCTCTAAAATGCCCCAAACCATTATGAATATTTCTGCCTCCATAGAACAAATCTCTCCTCGGCCGAAGCACGATTGAAGCAAATACAGGTTTTAGGGTATCCCCCAAATAACCATAAGAAGGAAATCTATCCTAGCCCCCACCGAAACATGGAAGTCTAGATCCAAATATCGTTAAATCCAAACAGTGAAAATTCATCCGCTACTAGGGATACAAATGGTAAAGCGAGAAACAAAGGTGCCATTGCCAATTGCAGAGGACTTATTCTAGTCAAGGATTCACCGCGCCCTCCACACCTTGGTTTTGGAGCTTAGGGTTAGGGATCTTTCTCGATTGGATGATTCTTCATCATTCTCTTATTAAAATCTTTACTACTATTAATATTATTAAAATACCTAAGCCTAAAATGTAAAACCAAAAAAACTTTACACTTTGATTACTTAAAAACAATAAAGACACAAAAACCGACTCACCGAGGAGGCCACATTTAACATGACATATACCACCAATACGTAGATGTCTTGATTTCAATGCAACCGAGAGGAAAGTCTTATTATACATGTTAAGTTTGACATGGAGATGCTAAATTTCTGTAGTGAGGTCAATAGATGATGAGAGGCTTGAACGAATCAAGTCGAACCAAATATCATTCCAAAATGATTTAATTTGAGGGATTCCCAACACTCTTGGTTGTACTCTAAATATATGTACAATCACTTCAATCAAAACCAAATGCAATTGACACGTTGGTACTTAACATGCATTAGAACATATGTTAGTTCACCAATGTGGATCAAACTATAGTGATACATCGAATGAAGATCTTAGAAATGAATCAAACCACTGTATTCAACAAGACGTCCAACTATTTGAATAAGCACTTAAAAGACTGAAAATGCTTTAAAACTATCAAGAATGCATAAGTGAAATCTTGTATTTGTTGATGCAATCGATATAAAGTCGTGGTTCGAGGATGGTGAAAAATATTGATCCATAGCGACCCAAATAAACACCACTTCATCAGAACAACTAGTTTTAGAAGGAGAAATTAAAAGAATGAATAACAACTGTCAACATACGAACCACCCCTCTATGTAGAGAGGGGGTTGCGTAACCACTGTTTTGCGACATCGCGATCTTGTCACTTATGGACAAAAAATAAAAATGGAGCCACGAATGGATACAGAATTCAAACATCTCATCCATGTCTCTTCCTTGGAGGACGTTTCCCATTCTCCAGTGCACTCAAGGACATGTGAAGAAGGCTATTTAAGAAGGAACATAAGCAAGAATCAATTATCGAAGGCAATCAGAGTTGGAGGCAAGAAGTGAGAAACCACTGGAGTTGGAGTTGTTTTGTAGAAGAAAGTGTTAGTGCGAAATCACAAGACCCCAAATGAGTTCGACAGGTCTGCTTTTCTAAGGCAGATTCATTTGGTGTGATTGCATAACATTGAACTTTCCCTAAGGCGTGGGACCTTACAAAAATGGAAAAGCTCTCCAGATTGAAGGTGGTTCCTTATTCCTCTGTTCAGGTGCGTGCATGGGAGCTTGCAGAGGGTTTATCTCTATACTTAGTCTAAAACTTGCCAAGGAGACATGGGTAAAAGGAGTATAAGAAATAAGAAATGACTAAACTACCAGGTGATGCACCAAAGGAATGATGAACACTTATTTTTCTAATAGACACAAACCAACAAAATGCATACAATAAACAAGCATAGATGGCCAGATATGTAATAGAAGACCAGATGAAAGCAAAAGAGGAAAGAAAGGATCTAAAATTGATCACAGACGTGTTTTATTGCTCTGTAGATTGATACAGTCCATTACAAAGTAGCCAAGAGGCAGAAACGTAATGTAATTTTGATGGAAGGCCTGAACCCCACAAATCCCTTTACTAAGAGGAGAAGGGAGCCTGCAAAACAAAGAATGTCCAACCCTTTACAATGAATCTTACCCCGTATTTATAGGTTTGATTAGAGAGAAGAAAGAGAGAGAGAAGAGGGAAAAGCAGGTCGAAGCTCAACCAATGCTATTAATGTTTCTGATGAAATCTGCCCCCAGATCTGTCTTTACTGCATCAATCTTTGGTTCGACGCCTTGAAGGAGGAGGAAACGACAAAACATATAAAATCTGATTTGGTTGTTGAGGCAAGAAGATCCTGTATTGAAATGCCCAAAGACGTTTCCTCCATTTTCCTTCACCTAACCTCCTCAAAATTAAAGTTTTAGGCCTCCATGGCGTGGGTGAGGCCGAGATCTTTCCAACGGTGTCAGATTCACGATATTTTGAGCCTTGAGTCAAAAGATATGCCCCTTCAAAGTTTGTATCAGTCCTGTACATATGGGCATGAATGTTTTTTTGAAAAATGGGTCCCCCTTTTGATATGGGACACATGGCAGCCAAATTAGAGCAAAATCGGGCTTACGGGTCCTCAATTTATCTTTTGCCCTATTGCGCAAAAACACAAAACTCAAAAAACTCCCGCAGCCCCAAGGCTCCTCCTGGACATGTGGCTCCTTTTGGTTGGCTGGGGAATGTGCTTCCGTCTTTGTCTTTGTGCCTTTTGAATGAAAGGCAATTTTTCACTTTTTCCTCCGACTCCCCACTTTGGCTTTGACTCGGGTTCACACGCTTTTTCCTTGGGCGGAGTTACGGGCCATTTTGCAACTTTTACCCCTTTTGATACAACAAGGGGCAAAGAACCAACTTTTCCCCGATGGCCCGCTTTTCCCTGGGACACGTGGCAGTCTGGTGCTCGTTTGGAAACCTTTTCTTTATTCAATCTTTGAATCAGCACCATTAAGACACTTGGCAACCTCCGCCGCCTATTTGTGCATTGACTATTCAACTAACTCGGCCCCGTTGGAATAACATGTGGAGGCACCGCGCTTGCTTGAAAACCCGACCCAAAGCTTGCCTTTGGAGGAGCATCGAGTTGACACTTGTCGGTCTCCGCAGCCTGTGGACCTTTCAACGGTCCCTCTTATCCTTTTGGGCTCTGGGCTATACGGCGAGCTCACGCTCATTTGGGTCTGCACTTGAGACCAACTCTTGGAGATGCGCCATTAAGACACTTGGCATTCTCCGCTTACACTTTTATACTTAGCCAATTTTGAGGCCCGCCTTGTCCGCCTTTTGACTTTGTTTTGACCATTTGCTACGTGGAGGGCTGGCGCAAGTTTGAGTCTCCGCCCTAGATTTCCCTCTTGGTTTTGCGCCAAGATGACACCTGACACTTCCTTTTTAGTTGAAGACTTTTCAACGCCCGCATTTCTTGGGGTTTTGGACGCATGGAAGCTTGGCGCAAGTTTGGGTTCCCCTTTTTGGATTCACCTTTGGAGAAGTGCCGTTAAGACACGTGGCTCCTTCCGACCTCCTCCATACTTAGTCATTTTTGGACCTTTCCCGAACTGTTTTCGAGCCCAAAACTTTGAATCCTCACCATTTTTTCCCTTCTTGCTCCTGGCCTCTCTGCGGCACCACCCCTTCTTCTCTGACCCTGCAATTCCATTGTTGAGTCTACTTGTAACTTGCATAATGAATTTAAGACACAAAACGGCTTGACAAAGTTGTTTCTTCTTGCACAGGGCCGTTTAATTTTCCTCAACCCCACCACTTCATCATTGAGTCCCCCTCGACCCTTCAAATAGATTTAAGATATGGAAATGCTCAAAAGAACCGTTTCTTCTATTTCTTCTTGTGCAGGGTTGAATTTGACTTTCTCGGGCCTCTGCTTTTGCTTTGTCTGGTTCTAGAACTCGAGCTCGTGGGTCTAAATCGTTTCCCTTCATGTTTTCTTTATGTGTAGGGCTTGTTCTGACCAAATTTGCCAGGGAGGTAAATTTGGGATAACAGAAAGGTGAAGAAACAAAGCAACCAAGTATAGAAAGGAAGTGTTTACATTGTTTTCTTCCTTTCCTCTTGTTGTAATCTGTATTTCATTTACAATTGGCCAATAAAATTTGGGAAGAAAGAGCAATTTCCCTTCCCGACTAGTTTTCCCTCAACTTGGGGTTTCAGGATAAAATTTTGGTGTTTGAATTGTTATTTCCTTTGCTACAACATAATTCTAAGTTCAGTTTGCTCACAATTAATTAAAAGGACTGTCATTTTCAGAATTGAAAGTAGAACAATAAAGATTGTGGTTTTGTAAAGTTCCAAAGTTTGAAGTTTACAGATCATTTTGGTATCAGAGATGATAATAAGTATCCAGGATTGTGCTATTCATTCTTGTGATTTGTAAGACAATGACGAGGTTTAAAGGCGAAGAAGTTTTACCTTGCGATCCAGACATATCTATGAAGAAGTGGAAACAAATAGTTCAAGATCAAATGGAGGAAGAGAACTTGATATGTAGAATTGAGATGCTAGAGACCATGATGGATAGGATGTATAGACATCAACAAGAGCTCTCAAATTTGCAAAAGATGACTTTAGTCAAGCAAGATAACATGGACTCAGTGGTTCGAGCTTTGGCCAAATTTTTTGGCATATGCAACAACCACGAAGAGGAAGATGTAGAAGGGCATGAAGAAGAAACTCCAGTTGAAAAGGTAAAATCTAATCATTCTCCTTTTAATGTTGAGACTAAGGTTGAAATAAAGAGCTTTGAAGGACAAGTAGATGCAATTTTTTTGGATAAATGGTTAGAAAAAGCTCGGAAGTTTACTTTAGTGTGCATAATGTCAGAGATGCACAAAGGATTACCTTTGGATGTCTCAAAATGGAAGGTCTTGCTCTGGTTTGGTGGGAAACCATCTAGCCACTTGTGAAAAGAAGAAACGTCCTATTGTTAGTACTTGGGAGGGTTTTAAATAATTTATTAGAGCTAACTTTTATCCTATTGGCCATAAGAATGACTAGATGATTAAATGGTAGTACTTTAGACAAGGTAGTGGTCAAAGTGTGTAGGATTATACTACGGAGTTTTGGAGACAAGCCATGTTGCTTAATATGGACTTAGAGGATGAGGATATTCTGACCAAGTATTTGGGAGGACTTCACACTCACCTTCGAAGGAAGGTTATCTCCATGAAGCCCAAGGATCTCAATGAAGCTTGTGTGCAAGCATACTACATAGATGATGAAAGGAAGCAAGGAGAAGTAGAGTCAAAGACGAAGCAATCAACAAATCAAGAAAAGAAAGAGTAGGGACAAAAAAGTAACAAAGGTAAATGGAAGGGGAAAGGTAAACAAACTACCACTACTTTGAATACTTGTAAAGATCCCAATTTTTTTGCAAGAATTGTGATATCAATGGTCATACTAATGCTACATGTTGGAAGTTACATTTGGAGCTACATCCAAAGAACCAAACCAAGGATTCCAAGAAATTCGTGGCATCATCAGTAAAGAAAGATGAGGAGGTGGAAATAGAGGATTATTCTAATGTAGACGAGAGGCTTGGATTCACAACCACCAACATGGACAACCAAGAACAGGAAGAAGAGGTGAGTAAGCTATTCCAGATCAAAATCCAAATCAAGAGAACTAAGATAAATGATTTGGTTGATACTTGGTTCTCAATCTAACTTGATTTTTGATGTGGTTGTAAAGATGCTTGGTCTTTAAACTTACAAACATCCACATCCACATCCTTTGGGATGGGAAAAGAAGGGTGTAGAAATTTAGGTAACAAGAAGATGTAAGTTCAAATTTGGGATAAAATATCGGTATATAGATGCATTATAAGCTGATGTAATTCCACTTTATGCATTTGATATTGTTTTCGGAATCCTTACTTGTATATCCGGGATTCCATATTCACGAGAAGGAGAACCGATATAGATGAGTCAAGGACGAGATCTACAACATCCGGCACACTAGCGTAAGACGAAAAATTGCTATGGTAAGTGCTAACCAAGTAGAAAGACTAATTTAGGAAAATCATAATCATTTTTTTACTTTTGTTGAAAGATAAATAGGATGGGGTGGAAATTTCAAATGTTTCTAACCAAGGAATGAAGGATTTAGATAGTATTATTTAGTATTTTTAGGAAGTGTTTCGACTCCCAACGGGTTGGCACCTAAACGGGAGGTAGAGCATGAGATTCAATCTGTTCTTTGAGTCCCCTCTACCAAACATCGGGTTGTATAAGAAATCCTTCTTGAAGAGTCCAAAGGTAAAGAAATAAATCCAAAATCTATTGGACCAAGGGTAATATGCCAAAGCACCTCGCCATGCGGTTCACCTATTGTGATGGTGCCAAAGAAGGATGATTCTTGGAGGATGTGCATCGACTACCGAGCCTTGAAAAGATCACCATAAAGAACATATATCCACTCCCCTGTATAGATGAACTTCTGGAGCAACTTCAACATGCAAAGTTTTTGGATCTCAAGTCAGGTTATTACCAGGTCAGGATGAAGGAGGAGAATATATGGAAGACTTCCTTCAAGATAAAACAAGATTTGTATGAGTGGTTATTACTTCCATTTGGTTTATGTAATGCACCTGCTACATTTATGAGATTGATGAATGATGTATTGTGGGAATTCATAGATTCATGTGTCATTGTATATCTGGATGATATTCTGATTTTTAGTGCCACATGGTAGGAACATCTAACACATTTACAACAAGTCTTGCAAGTTTTCAAGGAGAAACAATTGCTTATGCAATATGAAGAAGTGTGAATTTTCTAAACAATCACTTGTTTATCTTGGGCACATGGTTTGAGGAAGAGAGATACAAGTGGATCCAAAGAAGGTGGAAGCCATCACTAACTAGCCAACACCAACGGGAGCCAAAAAGACTAGGAGTTTTATAGGAGCAAGACAATATATGAGGAAGCTCATTCCAGGGCTTCTTCGCTATTGTTACAACACCCCCTACACATAGTGGCCGCAAAGAGTAAAGGTTTTGACTGGGGTAAGGAACAAGATACAGATTTTGAATGGTTGAAATACAAAATTAGTCATGCTCCAGTACTTGCTCTTCCTAATTTTCAACTGCCCTTTGAAGTAGAGACATATGGCAATGATTATGCTATGGGAGCAATGTTACTATAGGGAGGTAAGCCAATATGTTATCATTCGAAACTTTCACTTCATTAGTTAGAGGATATTCAGTTTATGATAAAGAGATGTATGCACTAGTTTAGGCAATAAAGAAATGGAAACATTATTTGTTGGGTAACGAAACTATTGTGCACACTGACCACAAACATCTCAAGTATTTTCAAGCACAATCTAAATTGCAGTAGGCAAGACACTACAAATGGATGGGATTCCTTCAACAATTCCATCTGGTGATCAAGTACAAGAAAGGAAACACAAGCTTGGTGGTAGAGATGTTGTCTAGGCCGCCCACAAAGACAAAGACAAAGACTTTGGGGTGACATATCAGTAGCTGCAATCCCAAGGGGCTAAAAGGATGGGTATTGAAGATTGCTATCTCAAGGATGGGCTGCTCTAATGATGGGGAAGCTTTGTGTGCTTTGAAAGAATAAATGCTTCTATAGATGCGGGAAGCACATACCTCGAAAGTAATAGGACATTTTTGTGTTGATAAAACATTAGCCAAATTACAAAGGTATGTGTATTGGCCCAATATGTAAGAAGAAGTATCTAAATTCATAAGAGGATGTAAAATTTGTTGTACAAACAAGCCTAAAATTAGGAAGGAAGGTTTGTATATGCCTTTACCAGTCCCTACTCATCCTTGGGAAGATATTTATATGGATTTTGTAGGAGGAATACCTATGTCTAAACATGGCCATGATTATCTATATGTTGTTGTAAATAGATTTAGTAAGATGTGTGTTCTTATGACATGTAAAAAGACAATAAAAGCATATGAGGTAATTAAACTTTTCTTTGCTAATGTATGGGTGCATTTTGGCTTGCCAAAGTCTATTGTTTCTGACAGAGATTCCAAGTTCTTAGGGAAGTTTTGGAATACTTTGTGGGAAAATATGGACACCAAGTTACAGAGGAGCATGACCTTCCGTCCACAGACAGATGGACAAACAAAGCTGGTGAACATGAATTTGGTGCAACTGATTAGAGGATATAATAACAAATATCTCGAACAACTCGATGAGTCCTTAGCCTACATTCAACAGTCCTCTGACAACCAGGCAGTACACATCCACTATGAAGTCACCATTTGAAGCATGCTTGGGATATCTACCTACAAATCCACTTGGACATAGTAATTGGGTAGCAAGAATAAGGGGAGATACATGATTCAAAGGTGACTAGAGCAGCGAAATTCATTGAGAGGATCCAACAAATCCATCTCAAGGTGAAAGAACAGTTGGAAAAATCTCAAGCCAAGTATAAGGCTAAACATGATCAACATAGGAGAGAGCAAAAACTTCATGTTGGAGACAAGGTTTGGCTTTACTTGAGCAAGGAGAGATTACAAGGCCAAGCAAGGAAACTCAAACCAATACAATATGTACCATTCACTATATTGGAGCAAGTTGGAGAAAATGCCTTCAGGCTTGATTTTCCACCATTCATGTAGATGTACTTAGCAATAAATTGTGAGAACTTGCACCTATATGAGCCATCCATGCTTGACGAAGAAGAAGAGTGTCAATTCTACCTTCCATATAAGATTGCATCTTGGATTCACAAGGTGAATTGGAGGAGGACATAGTGTTGCAGCAAAAGATGATCAAAGAGACAAGGAGAGGTCCATAGAGTCTTGGCAAGACTAAATGGGAAGACACCAAGGCATGCCCAGTGGTACTCAAAAGAGCAAGTGATGGAATTGTTTCCTCATCTACTCCCCCACTAAGATTTTGTGGGACCAAAAGCCTCATGAGCAGCGGAGGTGTGATCCATAGGGATCTAAATAAACATCACTTCTTCGAAACAACCGGTTTCGAAGGATAAATTAAGCGAGAATGAAGAGTAGTCAGGCTTGTAAGGTTACATAACTACCCCTCTGTGCAAAGAGGCGGTTGCCTAATGGCCCCGATGGTTACGTACCATCCCTTGCATAGAACGATCATTGCATAACCACCCTGACGGTTTCATAACCGCCCGACGGTTCACAGAATCGCCGGTATGCACACCAACGGTCTTGTCACTTATGGATGAAAAATAAAAATGGAGCCACAAACAGATGCAAAATTCAAACATCTTGTCTATGTCTCTTCCTTGGAGGACGTTTCCCATTCTCCAGTGCATGGGAGGACATGGGAAGAAGGCTATTTAAGGAGGAACATAGGAAAGAATCAATTATCGAAGGCAATCAGAGTTGGATGCAAGAAGTGAGAAAGAAACCATTGAGCTGGAGTTGTTTTGTAGAAGAAAGGTGAAGAAACAAAGCAGCCAAGTATAGAAAGGAAGTGTTTACATTGTTTTCTTCCTTTACTCTTATTGTAATCTTTATTTCATTTACAATTGGGTAGTAAAATTTGGGAAGGAGAAATTGCCCTTCCTGATTGATTTTCCCTCAACTTGGGGGTTTCTAGGATAAAATTTTGGTGTTTAAATTGTTATTTCCTTTTCTGCAACATAATTCTAAGTTTAGTTCGCTCACAATTAATTAAAGGGTCTGTCATTTTCAAATTGAAAGTAGAACAATAAAGATTGCGGTTTTGTAAAGTTCCAAAGTTTGAAGTTTACGAGATCAAATATGAGGAATATATTATGTATAAATTTAGATCTATGTGGACATCATCACGAAAACCCAGTTTGTAGCTATTTTAAAACCAAAAACAATACTATGCTCATCTGGACGAGACAATTGCAAATCATGAATAATGCCCGTCACACACTCTCACATAGATCTCATCACTATGCTATCAACTCGATGGTATAACAAAAGATTGGACACACAAAAAACTTGATTCATTATTCAATATGCAACATATAAATATATAGGTATATGTACTCCTATAATTAAGGAGGTTGCTTCAAACTAAATAACCTACGAATATCACCACACTAACATGACTCCAATAATATATTTTATTGTTACATAACAATAATGTAAGTAACTAAATTACCATACGGTAAAATATATAATACAATAGAACAATAAATTAAATACTTCCTAACATCATCTCTTAAGGTCATCTTGAAGGTGTATGCATAACATGAAAGTGATGCAATGCATTTTGAGTTTGTCTTGCACACAACCTTCTAGTTGTCATATCACATTTTTTGCTCTACGCTAGGAAATACTTGTTTGATCCGACATCGAGAGATGATTTGGAATCATGTAAATATAAAATATCCTTTTGGCAAAATTTAAACATGTGTACACAAAACAAATATAAAAACAAACAAATTACTCTATACTCTTTTTGGTTAATACAAGATTATACGTGAAAATCAATAATACCAAGTTAGAATAATAATATTTTATTATATTTATATATATTGAACAACTTGTAATTCGTTTTATATAAAAAAATTTGGCATATAGACATCAATATACGCCACCAAACATAAAATTTCTATTTTCCTAAAAATTACAATTTTTACAATTTTTCTTAAATTTATAAAATTTTACATTTTAATTGTTATAAAAATGACATCTTGCGGAGGTGTATAGATCTGATAGAATCCACTTTTTTTGCTTTTTGTTATTTAATATTCAACGGTTATAAATTTCCATCATTGAAGACTATATATTCATTGGATTAATATAGTAAGAAGGAGAGGATAAGTGTAAGTTTTTGTAGTTTTAAATATTGAATTGTCAGAACAAATTATTACAAAATTCGTTGATCTATGACACTCAACATGGCCAGAAAGGTTTGATCAAAATAAAATAAGGGGAAATACTAATGGGAATAATGTGATTATCTCTTCCATGTCTATAGAAACACATTTGGAAAAAACAAATGCTTGAAAATTTGAACCTCGAGTTTTCTAATTCCGAGGAACATACTTGTATTTTTAGATTGAAAATTCAAAATAAGGTACACATTAAAATCCCTTATTTTATTGGTATAGATGGAGGTAAAAAGATCACCAACAAGCCGATACAAGTTTGCAATAGTTATTTAAAAATAAAAATTCCATAACAATCAATTTGTAAATCAGAAAAGAATACAACAATGTATGCTTACTAAAATTTGGTCATTACATTAAACAAGGGAGGTTGTAATATTTGTAGATATTATACAACCAACAATAGTTCCTAGAAAATAGGAACAACATATTACAATTAAAGTCATGGGTACACTAAATCCAACAATATTACATATTTGAAATGAAACAAATAACAACCTTAATAAATTCATATTTACCTATGTGAGTTATTTTTATTATCTTACAAGAGTTATTTACTATGATAAAATTTTCCTTACATTCCTTCCTTTAATTCATCATGGTCTCAAGTGAACAAGAAATAGATTCTTTGAATGCCTCGATTTGTTCCGTGTAAGTGACTTTTTGAAGAGATTTGCACAACACTCTTTTGTCGGGAAAAACTAGAGTTGTATGTTGTGTTGGGATAAGTGCATGGAAATGGGGGAGCAAAATGGGTTCAAATGTGACCAATTTTTTTGGAATCAACAAAATTTGAACTTTAACTGTTAATTTGGTATGCCTATGCTTAGAATTTGACAATTTGATAAGAACGAGAATTGTAGTTCCTAGAATCTTGTTTCTAACCTACTTCTTTTTTTTGAAAATAGTGGAGATTAAGAGGGTCCAATTTGGTGCGCACAAAATGTTCCTAATTTTGTGTAAAAAATATAACATAGTGTTGTGTGTGCGCGCTCCCATTTTTTGAGTTTCGTAAAATATTTTACAAATCCCTTTAGTAGAATGCTATCTAAAATCATGTACTAGGTCATGCTATTTTTCCTTTTTTAATGAATATAGTATTTTTTACTATTTTTCAAAAGGAACACATCCCAAAAATGAAATAATCACATGTACACCCCCTAATTTTAAGAAAATAATTAAAAATCATTATTTTGAATGTGTGTAGAATGGAACATAGATCTTTTCAATGTATTTTATTTGAAATTTTGATGAGTGGATAAAACTACGTAGAAAAAATAATACATGAAGACACTACTAAAATATTCGAAACATAAGGTGAGTTGTGTTTTTAAAGAATATTGTTTTATAAAACATTCGAAAATAATGCGTACGCTCGATATTCTTATGTTTT
Source organism: Taxus wallichiana var. yunnanensis (assembly GCA_018340775.1). Taxonomy (NCBI): domain Eukaryota; kingdom Viridiplantae; phylum Streptophyta; class Pinopsida; order Cupressales; family Taxaceae; genus Taxus; species Taxus wallichiana. The sequence continues at coordinate 482,154,125 of CM031242.1, read as the reverse complement.
TTTGCAAAACATGGATTTAATCACGGAATAGACAATCCAACCCTTAGGCTTAGATATCCTAGCCAAACCCAAGCCTATGGGTTAACAATTTCCAACCCAAATAAAAAACAATGTGAGCGCGCTATAATGTTCTCACGTTATAACTATAGCACGTTATTGCGTGCCCATGCTATTATCTCTTTAAAAATGGCATAAACGCACAAAAGATAAATTCACTCATGATTTTGGTTCCACAACACATGTGAACTACACTGTTTTCTGCACATTCTTGTAATGATTTATTCTTTTGAGTCATTTCATATGACAATTGAGTACTTTTTATGTTTGTTACATTGATAAAACATTCTTATTGTATATTTTGTCTTATATTGAATCATTATTTTTATTGTTTTGAGAATTTTCTTATCATTGTTTGAGATTTGAGTGTTTTTTCATTATTTCTTATATTCCTAACATTCATAAAACATTTTTTTTGTGTCAATTGTCTTATGTTGATATATATTTGAGAATTATGGGAGGATACCATAGAGACAAACACTTGAAATTTGGAGAAATAAAGGGAACAAATGCATAAAGGGCGTGAAAAAGTAAATTGAACATGTCTTTGCTAAAGAAATTATATGTTGACAAAGATTTTCTATTATATACTAGAGCCAAGCTTAAAATAATTAAAAATGAAAACACGGGAATGAGTGCAAAAAATACGTAAAAGAAAAAAATTAATCTATGGATCTGAAGGTATGCCATCTCTTTCAAATGAATTTGATATTGAAACACATCCTTAAAGAACTATTGAATAAAAACTAATGAATGTTTAATGAATGATGATGCAATGCCAAATTTAAACTTAGATGTTACACCAAATGACCAACCTATTCAAAACACACAAAATTTACCAAATTATGAAGATGAACAACATATAGGAAATGAAAAATGTTTACTTGATGTTCAACCAACTTTATCATTGAGATCATTGATTAAAATTTTGTGTAAAACACCTAGGCTTTTACTTGAAATTGATGAAAATATTTTAAACCTAATGAGTGATAAGATTGGTGAACACAATTATAGAAGAAAAAATAATAAGATATGAAAATTATTTTTAATGTCTTAAATGAAACATGAAGATGTCAATGATTTGTTGAAATGATGAAAAAGACTAAGTTTAGACCCATTTTTGAAAACCCTTCATATGAGAAAATATAGGACCAACAATGAAAAATCCATTGTAAGAAATCTAATGAATGCATACCAAGCAACGTGTTCAAGCTCAAGTAATGTAACTAGCAATACCACCTGACTTGTTATTACATCAAATATAGTAAGTAAAACAATACAAAAATAGGTTTAATTAGTAAAACAAGTAGTGCACTAAAAATAAATAAAAAAAAACTATTGAAAGGTATTAAAAAACATGAAAGAGTTGAGGATCTACAAAAATGGTAGTGCATTTTACCTTCCACACTTTTTGGAGAGTGATTGGACGTAATTAGGCTTAAGGGGGGTTTGAGCAAACCCGCCTTCGGGCGAACCCCTTATGTGGAGCCTAGGTGGCACCTATGTGGTCTGTTTTTCCCTTAATCCATTTGGAGGGCAATTATAGGCCAAAATATGCCACTTTAGATGCCACGTGTTTAGGTCTAAATAGTGAATTAAATTATGAAAAATTACAAAAATCATTTTTTTACAATCTTTCCAAAAATATGGTATTTTAGAAAATTTGGTATGTCCCATTTGAGACACTATGAAAAATAGTAAATCATTTCCAAAAAAATTGAATTTTACTAAATTTTAATGTTATCATTACGCTCATAAAAAAAAATCAATTTTGAAATAAATAAAGAGATATATCACCATAAACATCTATACATATCTAAATCGAATAATATATTCACTAAAAAAATAATAAAAATTAAATATATATCTAAAAAATCTAAAAAATATTCATCTAATAGATAATTAAGTCTAGAATATATATCTAAAATTTCATAGAAAACAAATATGTTTTGACTACATTACAAGATGTTGGCACAATGTAGCTCTACTATAAAATAAGAAACAACCTTTGAAATAAATAACTAAAAACAAAAAATCCACATACATTATATGTCAAAATGAAACATTTCATTAGTTTACAACATTTTCCAATTCTATGTAGTTTTGTGGCAATTACCTCTACAATTTTAGTGATGTCAAAAATTCATGTGTTTAGAGGTACAAAAATGCAAAAAAGTGGGACACACTTATGTGCTTTGACCAAAGAAACTTGTAGACATCTAAAATGTTGACATGATCAATTACGATTAATTGTCCCGCAAATAACATCACTATCTAAAATCACATAATAATTAATCACAAGATTAATTATTATTATTCCATTTTATCATATTTACCCTTTATCATTTATTTCAACATTCCATCATTAATCCTCTTAATTCATTATTATATTCCATCTCAATCCATAATCCTTTAATTCATTAATAATATCCTATTATCCCACTAATTTTCTAGGAATTTAATATTCCTACATCTACCTATTCACCTACTCTACATATACCTACACCTATCCTTTCCATGTAATCTCACTCCTAATCATATTTTATTTAACCTAATCTAATCCTAAAACTAATCACATGCTCCACCTCTAAATCTAGAGGCTTCTATTTCTATAAGCCTCTCTAAAACTCTCCTTCCATTTGATTTTTAATTAATGGAAACTTCTTCCCTCCATGAATTTTGAATTCAAATTCTAGAATCCTCCAATCCTCACATGCATTCTCCACCCTTGATCCCAATCCAACATGGCTTCATCCTAGCCATTGAAACCTTAGCTCCTTAGCTATAAATTAAGCTCTCCTCCTCCATAAGAGCCAAGTCATCAAGTCCATAACAAAGCTCTGCTATTTTGTTTCATCAATCATCTATTTTATCCTCTTATCCAATCTATCATCCATTAATTTATCTTCATCAAACAATTCAAAGGGAAGGTGTCGCTCATGTGTCTCCACCAACATCTGAAGTAACCAACATCAATCCAGAGCAAATCCAACACATCAAAGGAGGAGATTTGCAACTTGTAGGTAGGTGCATGTATTTGTCTCTCTCCCTTTTACATCCATTGTTTTATCTCGAGGTATTTTTGAGAATATTATAAATTAGTGAAGCAAGTTTGTGTGTTTTCTCACATTTAACTCAATAATATCTTTAAATTATACATTTTTGGCTCCCACCGTGGGGCTTTCCCCCATTTTTCATCATTTCCAATCTTATTTTATCCCTAGAACAGTCGTTAAAGTTTCAAGAATTTTCATTGCCGTTTACACCTTCAAATTTCAAAATTTCGAGCTCAAATTCCGTTCCCAACACGAAAAACTCCTATGACTTGTGTTTTGGTGCCTATGCTGCACAAAATGACACCTTTTCCCTAAATTGGTGCCTATGCCTTGTTTTGGCATCTTTTAGTACTTTGGCGCCTATGCCACATAGTTCAATGCTTATGCTCTTTGTTGTAGGGATTTTGTTTCCTACCTTTTAAGAGCCATAAATTTTGATCTTGAATTCAAAATGACTTCGTTTTCCCCCTAGAAAGGTATCAAAAAGATATATGCAATGAAAGTGTTAATTTAGCATTTTATAAGATAATTTATTCATGGTTTTCATTTTCCTAAATATTGTCATTTTAACTACACATTGAGTTATATTTTTCTTGCTCCAAACTAAGAACACTTTGTGTGCAGCTTCCTATGCTTACCAAAGATAAAAATCAGTTGAAAAATACTAACCATTTGTCTTGTAGCACGATCGGTCCAAGACATTTGGGTTTATAAATAAAATTACTAACCTTTGTTTTTTAAGGCCCCTCTTAAATACAAACTCATATAATCTTTATAGTTTCATTTTATTATCTAACATTATTTTTCTTGTGTGTTTTCTTTTGTTTCTTGTTTATCCCGAAGGAAAAACCGTGTATGCTCTCCTCCCGTGTCCTAGGATGATCTTGAGGATCAAAAGAGGCTAGCCTTCCCTCTTTTTATTTTATAGAGGCAACATGATGTGGAAGTGAAATCCACACACTTTCTATAGTCTTAGGAGTCTTGTGACCATGGGCTTCACCTCCACGTATGTAGACACACCCCGTGTTCCGATGTGGTATATAAATTCTTGGATAGTTGTTATTAGATAAGCACTTGTTTGTTTTAAGAGCGACATGAAGTGAGGGGATTCCACACCCCAATATAGACAACATCCTTGCAACATAGAATTGGGCACCACATATTGCAAGAAGGTATATCGGTATTCCCCTAGTAAGCTCATATATCCTATCATATGAAACCTTTTGGTCGTATATCAAACTATAGTGTAACGAGGGTGCACCCAAAAATTACTCGATAGCCGACCCCACATTGACATATAGGTGAAGAGTCAGTTTGTGGCACCATATTCGGTATGTGGTATTGAAAGCGGACTATAGTTTGATTGTAATCACACTTGATTAATTAGGGTGTGTGTTGCATGTTTTTTGGTTGCTTGTGAACACCCTTAGCCATCCTATCACCTTAAATTTTAATCAATCAACATCATCATAATCAACCATCCTTGATCACACAACCCCAATCCAAATCCTATCACCATCCTTAATCAATCAACTTAATCCAAATCTAATGCCCCACACATCCTATGAAGCCATGGCCTTTGATCCTCAATTCTCATCCTCTCCAAACCACATCCAAACCCCTACCTTTTTTATAAATACATCAGCCAAACTATCCTATCATCCCCCACCCATCAATGTCAATCATCTCGCTTTGATCATGAAATCCCACACACTATCCAACACCTTAATAAACAAATCTCAAATCTCACATCCTACCTCAACCAATCCCCTCCTCGCCATCCAAATCAACCATCCCATGTTGATCCTAACATCCTAAAACCATCCAACAACTCAATCAAAAAATATCCAATCTTAAATCATGTATCAACCAATCACCTTCTAAACCATCATCTCCCAACCAATCCCATCCAAAATTTCCCTTCCTAAGATCCCTACCCCTCACCCCATTGAATTCCTCTTTGAGGAACCCAAATCATCTCAATCCACACCCCAACCTAATCAACATAAATCACTATCCCCATAAGCCAATTACATTGAATTTGAATACCTCACTAACTTTGACCTAGACCAAGAGGACCTCCTTTATGTCCTTGCTAATCTAGTCACCAATCCCAAGCCCACACAACCATCCCAAATTCCAACCTCCAAATCCCCTATCAATCATCATGACCTACACCTTCCTCCCATAAAAAATCATATGGATAATCCACCACCATCCAAAATCTCAACTCCTAAATCCAATCATTGTAAAACCTATAATCAAGTCCCATTCACATATCCACAACAATCCCAACAACTTAACCCAAAATTATTATCCCCACATATCATCTTAGTCATCCATCCTCGTCATCTTCATCATCCCAATCCGATCCTACATAATTTCTCCTAGATAGTCTCACATCCCCTAATCCACCATCAAATTCAACCTCTAAGCCTATTTCATCCCCTCCATCACCTAAGCCTAATCTTGTCAAAAATATCTCATCCACCATGACTCCTAAGTCACCCTCATCCCCTTCTACCCCTAATCCTAAACCATCTAATTTGGATCCTACGCCACCCACATCATCTTTATCCACACTTAATCCTATGTTAAGCTCTTCATCACCTAAAGCTAACACTATCCTATCCTCGAATCATATTTCATCTCCACCATCCCCATTCCTAAAACATCTAACGTGACTCCTAAGTCACCAAATCCAAAACCTAACAAATCCAATACCAATCCTCTCCCCACCCTATCTCCTACCCAATCTAATGAGGCTCCTATGCCACCTTCATCTACTTCATCCCATAAATTGACCAAATATAATGTGGTTCCTACACCACACCCATATCCCAAATCTCCTTCATCCCCAACATCACCCAAATTTAATGTGACCCCATATCACACCCATCCCCTTCATTTAAATCTACACCTTCCCCTTCATCTACATCTACTAATCCCAAATAATTTAATCCTAAGCCAACAATCGACCTCAAAACCACATACTCCAACCAATCCAAAATCAACCAAATCTACTTTTGCCTCCAAGCCCAAACCATCCAATTTGGCCCCCGGGCATAATCCATCCCCTTCATCTTCTAAGCCACAAAAATATAATACAACTCATAAATCCAAATCAACCAAAACATATCATAATCCATCCAATGCTACACCTTTACTTCCTACTCCCTAAAACCATTTAATCCAAACCACTTCACTCCTTTAGGATAATCCTTGACCACCATCTTCCATCATCTAAAAACCTTCAACATGATCATCCATCCCCCACTCAAATCACATGATCAAAACTTTCCCAAACCATCTTGGTATTGGGAACACTATTATTGTGACTTCCATCACACCCATGGACCTTCAACATGATCATCCATTCCCACTCAAATCACATGATCCAAACCTTCCCAAACCATCTTGGTATTGGGAACACTATTATTGTGACTTCCATCACACCCATGGACATTCAACCAATCATTGCATGCAATTTAGGTCTTATGTCCAAAACCTCATTAACTAAGGGATTCTTGTCCTTATACCTCTTTATCCACCACCTTTCCATTCCAACATTTTTCAGCCATCCAAATCTCATCATACATACAAACATCCCTCACCAACTAAAAACCAAAACAAATCTCACCTCCCATATTTTTTTAAGTCTCAGTGCTCTTAACGGATGACAAAACTACAACCCCCCAATTTCATGATGACTAGATGACATCATATTCCCCATCCACTCCATACCATATATCCAAAAATATGTTCACTATTATGAAACATTGAGGCAAAGGCTTAGGCATCCATGAACAAGGCATTCACGAACCCATCTCCCTTCATCAAAATCCAGGTTGTTTAGGATTAGGGTATAAACCTAACACTAACAACATCCCTCCCACTACTCCATCACAACCCATTTCTACCACTCCTCTTGTTGATCCTACCATCCCAACCACTCAACCCAATCACAAATCATTTAATCCCCTACAAATACCAAACACCTAAAAATGGATTGAACACATAATTCATCACCTACGCACGGATGTTATTTCCTTCCCACCCATCCTCCTTCCATCCAATATCTAAATCCCTTTGCATCTAATCCATTATTATCATCACATCCATTCATATCCTCTTCTAATCCATTCATTTGAATACTTGATCAAATTTCTCGCACATATTGTAAGTCAATAATACCTACTATAACCATGTGGCGTTGGTCTATCATTACCTCCAACATGCAAGCACAATTTTCCTCCTAGATATCCACACAATCTAACATACTTAATCAACTTGTGGTGAAGACCCTTGGGTGTGTAATTTTCCACTCTAGTCAATGTCATCTTCACACTCATTTCCATCCCCCATCAAGCTACTAATGATTCTTAACCCATTGAGAGTTCTTAAGAGAGTGAAACCTCTTTATGTAAAAAATAATTCAAATATCAAAAAGAAAAAAATCATATCAAAATTAAAAATATCAAATAAAATCTACCTCAAGACTCTCTTTAGGGGTGTTTCCAACATATCTACATGGGCTATGGATGCCTGGCTAGCATTAGAGCAATTTTGTGACAAGAATCAGATGCTCTCTGTCGGGCTATGGACACTGGTTGTGCAGAGCAATGCATGACTTAGCCTTCCGTTCACCCTCCATCCACCTATTTGAATTAATCACTCCCTATACATTGGCTAGTTTGTCTTCACATACTACCCATTAAGTCTTCACTTCAAGTGGTAATTAACCATCACAATCACACACACTTTGATCTCATAGAGACATAGGGCTCACATGTTGCTAGGTATTGTTTAGACCTTGGTCACACTTCGTTTTAGTCCAACTCTTGCCTTACAACATGTTCCGTTAGGCTCATCTTTTATACATATCCACCGATGTTATTTTTCTTCCATCCATCATATCCACATCCTTTTTCTCTTGGATCAAACATCCATGGGAAGACGATGATCCTTTCCTTTTCATCCAATCCTCCTCATGTCCCTTTTTACATATCATCATCATGACTGGGGGAAGCCTTACTATCATCTCGCTAAGGGCATCATCCATTTTACGAACCCATCCTATCCTTCACCGGGGTCAAATCGAACCCATCCATCCATCCACACAAGCCACCCTACTTTACACTTTGGGGCACAAAGACATCTATCCCTCAAGCCACCCCTTATACTCGGGGGCATATCTTATCATATTATTCATCCTATTTATATCCCATCCCACATCCCATATAATCCTAACCTATCAACCAATCCCTATCCTATCCAACCTATCCAATTTCCCTCAATCCATCCCCATACCTAGAGCACATCTTATCATCTTCCATATCCCCCATATTATCCTATACCACATCCCTCATCCTATCTATCTCTCATCCCACATCCCATCTAATCCTAACCTATCAACCAATCCCTATCCTATCCAACCTATCTAATTTCCCTCAATCCTTCCCTTTCATCCTACCCAAACACACTTTGGGACTTATAGGATAAAGTCACATCCCACCTTACATCCCTTCCCACCCCCATGAGCTATCCCATCATGAATCCTTTCATCTTACCTATCCTCAACCATTCCTCCCCATCCCAAATCCAAAATCTCAACATCCAACATCAAATAATATAAACATCCAAAATCCAAAATCTAAAAATAAAAAAATTCAAAAAAATCCATAAAAAGATCACAAATTTACACCAAAAACAAAAAATACAAAAATACAATATGTGTGCTTTTTCTTGTGTGTGTTTTCTTGCTTGTCTACATTTACATTTTGGCCGATGATATGAGGCCCCTTTTGTTTATTTTTCTTTTGCACGGTCCAATGATATGAGGACCATATTTTTTGCATTAATCTGTCTAATGATATGAGGACAAGGGAATTTGGCAATTCAATCATCATGGTATTTATACCTTGGTGCATTTTGTTGTATGCCACATCAATAAAATTTCTATGATGATAGCAATGGGCACTTTATAGTAGCACACCCCTTCTATCACCATATTTTAGCCTTATCATCATCCAAACCTAATCCTCATCATCATCTCATTAACAATCTAACCTCCTCATCCTCCTTTCCAATCAATAATTTAATCAATCAACCAATATCCATATCCCAATATTATCATCTCACATCCAACATCTAAAATCCTCACCCCTTGGCTGGGGCATCTTCTAACATCCTCTCATCAATAAAACTCAAACATTATTTCTCATCGCTTCATCAATCATCATCCCAATCCTCTCCTCATCAATATCCTATCATCCAAATCGATCCAAAAACCAATCCTTATTCTCTCATCCAAACATCCTTAATCTTTTAATCCTCCAAATCCAACATCATATACCCTATCTTCCTATCTAGTTAATCAAACCTCAAATCCAACATCCTCAAATCTAAATCCCAAATCTTCAATCCTAACCCCTTGACTAGGGAATCATCTACTCCAAAATCCAATATCCCATATCTCCTAATCCTATAATCTCCTACTCTTCTCATCCTATAATCCTCTAATCTCCCACTCTTCTCATCCTCTAATCCTCTCTCATCTACTAACTTGGGCCTCTCCTCTTTTTGAGTGGTTACCCGACTTGTTCCTCCCTACCTAACCCCTCGAGGGGGAATCATATCACCATCCTAACATATTCTCTTCTTTTTATTTGAACGGTCATTGCTACACAATAACCATTCAAAGAGGGGAAAAATGTAGACATGATTAATTACGATTAATCTGTCCCACAAATAACATCATTACTATCTAAAACCACATAATAATTAATCACAAGATTAATTATTATTAATCCATTTTATCATATTTACCCTTTATCATTTTATCATAATTTATCATTTATTCCAACATTCCATCATTAATGGGACTATTAATTCATTATTATATTCCATATCAATCCACAATCCTTTAATTCATTAATAACATCCTATTATCCCACTAATTTTCAAGGAATTTAATATTCCTACATCTACCTACTCACCTATCCTTTCCATGTAATCTCACCCCTAATCATATTTTATTAACCTAATCTAATCCTAAAACTAATCACATGCTCCACCTCTAAATCTAGAGGCTTCTATTTCTAGAAGCCTCTCTAAACTTCTCCTTCTATTGAATTTTTAATTCAATGGAAGTTTCTTCCCTCCATGAATTTTGAATTCAAATTCTAGAATCCTCTAATCCTCACATGCATTCTCCACCCTTGATCCAAATCCAACATGGATTCATCCTAGCCATTGAAACCTCCACTCCTCAGCTATAAATTAAGCTCTCCTCCTCCATGAGAGCCAAGTCATCAAGTCCATAACAAATCTCTACTATTTTGTTTCATCAATCATCCATTTTATCCTCTTATCTAATCAATCAATCCATTCCTTCAATCTAATCTATCATCCATCCATTGATCTTCATCAAGAAATTCAAAGAGGGATGCTTCTTGTGTCTCCACTAACATCTAAAGCAACCAACATCAATTTAAGAGAAAATCCAACACATCAAAGGAGGAGCTTTGCAACTTGTAGGTAAGTGCAGGTATTTGTATCTCTCCCTTTTCAATCCATTGCTTTATCTGAGGTATTTGTTGAGAAGATTAGATTAGGGAAGCAAGTTTGTGTGTTTTTTCACATTCAACTCACTAATCTTTTCAACTTATACAAAACTAACTTTCTAAAATATGAATATTGTTCTAAACTAATTGGATCTAGTGAGTTGTACTCTTTTAGACATTTAAATGTAGGTTCATGGACTATTCATATGAGGCTGATGACATGTTTTTTTATTCATGTACATATTTTGTCTAGATGTGCGTGATTCAAAAGAGTGGGTCAATGAATGGTGTTACTGAGACCTTTAAATCCACTTGAGACATATCGATCTCCACAAACTCTACAACTTACATCAATGGAATCATCAGTTGAATTTGACCATATATCAGATCTAGTGCAACCAAGTATTATAGATGCATTATTTAGTTAAAATTAATATTTTATCTCATTATGTAGTATTTATGAATCATTTATTGCAAAATGTGATGCACGTCATGTTTATGAAGTTGTTGCAAAAACATAATAAAGAAGGAACACATTATTATTTGTCTCATTGTGTTGAGGAAAAAAAGAAATGATAGCCCCAATCATAGATGAAGAAGGCCTAGAGTATCCTATGAGGTTTTTGGTTGCTATTGTAATATGACTTAGAAGATACCCAATGAAGAACTCCAATGTTTGGTTGTATAAGAGCTTTGACACTCATAGAAATATTATTCATTATTCTCACATTGTTGTTGCATTTAATGTTCAATTGATCAAATATGGGGGTAGACTACACAATAAAAACTTGTGGAAAGTTCTTGAACCTAACCATGAAGTAATTCTCGACACCTTAAAGTATAGATTAGATATAGACGGTTCATTGGATTGAATTGGTACAATGGCACATAAGTTTTATAGTTTGTAAGTATATTTTTAAATTCTTAAGTTTTGTGTGTATAAGATTTTTTTTTTTTCTTTTGTTTATTTATATTTCTACTAATATTATTAATATAGGTTACTAGGGCCAAACAATCTTCCACATTCACGTGGTTCATACCATCAATAAATAATTTATATTATTGAAAAAACAATTATGTTATGTGACATCAATACCTTTACTTTCGAGATGAGGATCCTCTTCCATCCCCTACACCACCTTCAACGTCACCTTGAGAGTCACTTCAACACCACCTCAACCATCACCATCACCGATGTTTCATCAAAACAACCTCTTAGAATATCCACTAGAACATATGACAATGTTCAACCATATATCCCTAGTCCTTTAAGACATTCCTTTTCAAGGTCTTCATTTGTACCTTATACACCACCTATTTATATTTGAGATCCTTAACAATGTACCCCTAGACTAGGACAATCATGGTATGAGTTTTGTAAAGAAATTAAGGAATACCACCACCTCCACCTCAACGAAATCAATTTCCTTGTAATATTATTCTATAAAATGAAGGATAAAGTTATTGGATATTCACCATGTTAGTTATTAACCACATGTTGTTATATGTTAAAAATTAATGTATGTGACTATAAATACATACATGTCATTTCCCCTATTTTTAATATAGTATGTTGTGATTACTTTAACAAGTTGAGTAGTTTCAATAGAGAATGATGGTTACATTGAATGTGGTATCTATCTTAGATTGTTTATTTTTGTTAGAATTTTTTTGTGAAAGTACACTTTGCATAAAATAGGTATTGAAATTTGACATGTAACATTATCTAGTTAAATAGATTCTCTCTTTTAACACTTTTTCTTAAGAGTGGTAAGTGGATAATTTGATTATTAATGTTATCAATTCTTATAAAAAGTTGGTGATATCAATCTTAGCATAAATGGTGGTAAATTTTATAACACAATAAAATTATATCATTGTCAAATTACGAGATGTAATTTTATTCATTCGAAATAATCTCAACGGACATAACAACAGAAACATTTAACTAAAAGTAGTAATTTTTGTATACCTTTATTTTCCATAGCCATCTATCGGTATATCATATTCATTAGTAGTTAGGGTCAAACCTAGTAATTATCTCTAAATTTTGAATAAGATAGCTTTTGAATATGTAGAAATATGGATCAAAGATACCAAAGAAACATGTGAGAGGGATTAAGAAATAAAAGAATGTAATAGGGGATGTAATAAAGGGGACCTCCTCTCTTTATATTGTCTCAGCTGCCAAAGTAGATATGGTAGATAAATACTCTCCACGGACCACCCCACTTAACCCCTACCCATATCATCCACCCACTTCACCCATACCCCGATATAGATATATATAGGCGTGGAGGTTACACAAGGAGGTGGAGACAAAATCTCGAGGTTACACTCTTCACTAGAAGGATTTTGGTATGAAACCTTATATATTTCTTGAAGTCCTATATAGATTACAAGGAACTACTTCTATAGTAGATATCGTAGGCTCAAGAGATTCAGAATCTACAACCTCCAACACCCATTAGAAAGGGGGAATACAACATGCGAGAGAGAAGAAGGAAACCTACCTTACCTAGTTACTATACTCCTTAAACACCTTCAAAACCTCCTTCTCTTGCCAATATATCTTTCTCTATGGATGACCCTCATTCTCTAGAGATTTAATCCTTTTCCTCATCCGCTGATTTAGTCCATGCTTCAACCCCTACCTTTCTTATATGTTCTATTTCATACGATTTATCCCATATGCCATATATCTATATAGTTCCCATGAACAAGGTAAAAGTTCTATCACACCGGTACTTGTGAGAGACAATGAGGAAAATGGGACCAAATAAACAAACGTGAAGGAATAATTTCAACCCCTTTACTATACTAGATCCCTTTTTCCCGATCATAAGGGATTTATATATCCGGGTTAAGATTTTAATGCGATTCCCATTATATTCTCCCCTTTATATAAGGGTAGATAATCCCTCATTCTCATCCCTATTTATTAGAGGAATTGAAGTGATAGGGGTTAGGGGAAGCCAAGAATAATATCTCTCTCTACCTATATATAGATTTATTCGGTCAAGTTCAATACATATCTATTACATTGTGCTCACCCAATATATAAATAATGATCAACCCAACTATATAGATTCTTATAGGAACCTATCTAGTATAGGGTTTCTCTATATAGATCCAACCACACTAAATATACCTATGTAGCTCCTCTCTTGTCCCATGTATATGAAGGTAGGGGCGAAGAAAGAGAGGGAGATAACGATATAGTGATTCTCCCTACATATATAGGGTAAGGGGCCTGCCATGTTATCAAGTTGCCCCAAGATAAGAAAATTCTCTCTGAACTCTACATAGCCTTCATAGAATAGATACATATGGATCCTTTCACGTATTTTCTTATCTCCGATTTCTTTATTTATCCCATCTTTCCTAAATGACCATATATATATATATATATATATGGGGGAAATATGACCTAACTATAAAGAGGGGGCATTATATCTAGAATTTTATACTCTATATGGGTTGAGGGGTGTGTAGTGATTAAGGTTTTTTATTTTATATTTTAGAAAGGTGCGGGGTGGCACAAATGTGGCATAAATTTACATCAAATTTGTGCCACACCCACCTCTAAGGTAAAAAAACATAATGTGCGATGAAAAAAGGAAATCCCACTTTATTTCATTTCATTTTGACCTCCATGAGAGGAAATAAGAAATAAAAAATGAAGACGAGAGGATAACCCTAGTGGAAGAAAAAAGGATAACAATAAAGGAGAGGAAATAATAAAAAAAACATAAAATAAGAGGAGAAAGGAACAAAGAAAAAACAAAGGACAACATAGACAAAAATGGGCCATAAACACAAACACAGAGCAAATATGAAAGCTTCAAGGTAATTAAAACTTCGAACGGAAGAATAAAAGTATGTGAAAATCCTAAATTATGGGCATGTAGATTTTTATTTAAATACAATAAATAATGTATGTGAACTGTAGGAAGTAAAATGCAAATCTTAGGATAAATTGTGTAAACCCTATAATAGATTTGAAAAGAAATTATGTAAATCTTAAATAAAATATAAAATTTAGGATAAATCATGTATACCATAGGAATTATTATGTAAACCCTAGGGTAAATTATGCAAACTCTAGAGAATATTATGTAAACCCTAATGTACATTGTGTAAACCCTAGGGAAAATTGTGTAAATCCTAGGGTAAATTGTGTAAAGTATAGAGAATATTGTATAAGCCCTAATTTAAACCGTAAACCCTAGGAAAATTGTAACCACAAAAATAATCTATCCTAAATCATGCCATAATATAATATTTAATTAATTTTTTAAAATTGGAGTATAAAACAATATGGTTAGGGTTTAGAAAGATGTCATCTTATGTGATGTTTATAATTATGAAAATGATATATAACTATGTTAATATACTATTAATATTTTCTTAAATGTGCCTATAACTTATAGGGACCTAAAGATAAGCTCAAAAAATAATATGTTGTGTCAAACACTATCTCCAAGAGATTTTGTCCTAGGGCATATGATTCTTACCTCTACTACTATGACCTAAAATAGAACTTTGGCATCTCATGCACTTGTGTCTCTAGAACTAGGATATGTTCTTGAAATTTCACAATTGCACTTATACTAACAACTAGGATACATAACACTACTCCAAAGAGACCTCCCAATATGTGTGTGATAATGTGGATAAACAATGTAAATTGGAAATCCCTAATAAGGCCTTCAACACTTGGAAATGAAATTTATATAATTCTCCCTATTGTGATTTCTAAAAGAAGATAAGTAATTACATTGTATACTACATTTAATGACACATTTTTCATGACTAAGGTATACATATTTCCTCACTCAATGCATTTTATAATTTTGGTTTTGATATTAGAGAG
The DNA here is from genome assembly GCA_018340775.1 of Taxus wallichiana var. yunnanensis. NCBI lineage: Eukaryota > Viridiplantae > Streptophyta > Pinopsida > Cupressales > Taxaceae > Taxus > Taxus wallichiana. The sequence goes on along the minus strand of CM031242.1, from coordinate 482,138,571 downwards.
GACATAACCTATTTAGAAATAAATTTGATGCCTTCACCTGTGATGACTCTAGAGATTAGGGTTCAAACAATATGACATGGATGAGGATTTAGATGAAACCCATGTGCCACCTCGATGTTCATTGACCTCTACGTGCCCACCACGGAGGTATACGTTTATAATATATTTTATAATTTAATAATATTTTTCATATTTAAAATTATAATTATACATCTTCATAATGATAGGTCTACTACTTATAGAGACCTACAAGAGCTATCTAACAAAGACTACCACATTTGTATGAGTGGACATCCCTCAACCTCTAGGGACTTGACACAAAGGTATATATTTATAATTGATTTTTAATTACAAAATTATTTAATTTCACTGAAAAATTATAATACCACATGTGTTTCACATGTCTACTTCCCATATAGAATGAAGGGAGGAGGATGATAGTTTAACGAGGACATGTACTTCATTTACTCTTAGGTTTTCCCTTACGCAGGTATAAATTCATTGCTTATATGTTAATACACATTTTCCTCTTAATTGAATAATTATAATACAACCTCATTATGCTAGTTCTACATCCCATATAAAACGATGTGATTATGATGATAATCATATGATGAGGGAGTCATTTTCACGAGACATAAGAAGTCTTCATTTATTATTTAAAGTGATTTTAATTAATTCTTTTATAACAAGTTGACATTTTTGTATATCTTTGTTAGAGGTAGGTTCTATCAACTTATTAGCAATAAAAACTAAAAACAAAATGGTGAGATATTACCCCAAAAATTATGAATGACCTACTCCCGAGTGGATTAAGCGGGGGGAGCTTTCAATGCACTCTTTCCCCCTCCAACAAAAAAATTGAGACCCTCTCATATTTTTCATAGTAATTATAAACATTGGGTGTAAGGGGACCTCAAAATGGACCTCTATGTAAATGATGATACAATGAAATTAATGGATATTAAGGGAAAGTAAGTGTTTTAATATATTTTATTTGAGATAGAATAATTTATCATTGTATTAGTTTAAGTTTCTTTCAATTTATTTTATATGTCATTTTTAGTGATTTATATTTTTGTGGCTACATGTATTAAATAAAAGAATGGTTAACTAACCATGACATTTGATTCATTCATATTGTCATCTAGAGTGGTAAAAATCCCACTCAAGATACAAAGAAGGTTGGTTGATGTAACTTTCACTAAGTTCGAGAAGACCCACTATAACCCAAAGCTAATTGGAAAATTTATATTAGAAGGGTTTAGGAGAATAAAGAGAAATTTAAGGGTAATTATGTTGTGTAATTTTTTTAATAAAATAATATATAATTTTATAATAATTGTTTTTATTTAAAATTTGTAAGTTCACTACTAAGGAAACACAAATGATGAGAGGAGACATCTTTGACCTCTTGAAATAGAGAAAGATGTTTGGTTCGGTTTGTGTGACAAGTGGTGAAAAGGAAAATGATAGGTATGTAAGTTAGTTAATGAAATAAATGATATATGTTGAAATTTTCACTATAAAGAGGACTCTTTAAAGATTTGCATTGTAGTTGATAAATTTTTTTCCCTTAATTTGATATTTGATATTGTCTAGTTTCCATTCATGTCTTATAAAAGACAAATATCATCTACAATCGAATACAATGGTAATTACATAATATGGTGATCGATAAAAAATAATACATATTGCAAATGATGCAAGTATAAAAAGTACTTGATCTAAAGGGGTATCAATCTAGAGTCTGGAAAAGGTTGTTGGCGACTCATGTTGTTTAGGCCAAAGAACTTAGAAGAGGCCACTAATAAATTTTTAAGTTCTATATAAGTTATTTATAGAGTTATGTTGTTTTGTTTTAATATTTTTAAAAATAAATATTAATATATGTAATTTTATCATATACTTGTATTCAGTAAGAAGAACACTATACGAAGTGCACAACAAAGAAAGTGTGTGCATAAGAGATTTGATACAGAACACAAAATCCATTAATTAGTGGGCCCAAGATAATTAGTTTATATAGGTAAGACATGTAGTGTTCAATTTGCTATACACACAAACTATACAATAAAATTTAAATTCTTTTAACATTTTATCATTAAATTTTGTTAGGGTAAAACAAATTAGAAGGATGAAGAGGATTTAGAGAAGTATGATGATGATGAAGAGAACAATAAGGAACATGATGAAGAGGATGATGATGAGGAGGGGGAGGATCAAGTTCACAAGGAGGATAAAGTTCAGGAAGAGCAAGAAGATTGGGAGGATTGTGAGATTGATCACTGAGTTATTTAGGATGTAGTTTTACATATTTATTATTTGTAATTTAGAAGCAACCCCTTAATACTACCTCAAAACTACACTGCTATATATTATTTGAATTGAAACGTTATTTTATTTTATTATTAATAATAATATTTGGATACTTTACAAATTCTCGGTGTACAATTTCCTAATCATAATATAATGTAAATTATATTTTAGCTTTTAATGTTTAATATGTATAAATAAGAAAAAAATTAATACAATTATTCAAAATTATACCATTTGTAATTACAATTAATTATATTCCTTTTAAAAAAATTTTCCAATAAATTTTACATCACATTTGTTCCACCTTGTTAATGTTGTAAATCTTGTGTCGATTTAACATGAGGCAAATTAGATGTAGTTAATATAAAAACTAGGTGCAAATCTAGTTCAAAAGCAATACAACTAAAATTTTCTAGTCGCGTCGTGTTTCACACAAATAAATGTGAATTATTGCAAGATACACACCAAAAATCACCCAAAAAGGTTGATTTCCTATGTAAAAAGCGAGCCAAAATATTGTGCTAATTCAAAATTTTGTAGTAGTGGAGGTAATGTAGGCGTTAGGATATCTTAGGATCAAAACTATCTATCTCTAGAGGTCTTCGCAAAGGGAGAAATGTACCACACCACGGGAATTCCCCATTGTTGCTTTCTAAGATGCCAAATTTCATTTGGCACTCTTGGGCACACATTTTCGATGAGGGCAACAATGGTGATGACATCTATCCCATGCAATGAATTATTTGTAGAGTTATTCTTTGCAGCGGCTTGAGTGGTGGTGAAGGTTTCCAATCCATTCTTCATATATTTCTACACCTTTTAGCCATTTACTTAAACCTTTAGTAATGATTATGGTCTCCTTCATCCCATCCAATACTCTGTATATCTTCATCATTTTGATGATGTACTTGTGTGCTTTACTTAATCTTGGGACACTTTTTAGCATATCTCAATACCTCTTGGGACACTTTTTTGATTTTTTGGGATACCTTTTGGTGACTCATTTTTTCTAGTTACACTTAATTGTACATCAATATCTCATATTGTATAGTTATTGAACCCATTTTTAGAGGATTCTTATCGTTATTTTTGTGTATAGTCCTTTCTAAGCTACACTTAAGGGGGTATTAGTACAATATTATATATGAAATAATATTAAATTAATCGAGGTTAAGATAACTATATTTAGTGTGCCTTGTGCACATCTCTATAATTGAATAGGATAGGCATAATATTAATTTCACAAACATCAATCACCACCACGAGGGGTTCACTTAGTAAAAGTATGGTATAAATAGGGTATTGAAGAATACCCTTAATGTTAGTTTTTACCTTTAATTATTTAATTGATAATAGCCCCTCTTATTATATTATTAGAAAGAAAATACCCCAATTTTTTCGATGTACCTTATGTAAGGCCCGCTAAAAACGCCCACACGAGACCCAAGAACAACCTAGGTTTAGTTAGAAAAATTATGGTTTTTTTTGAAAACGTGCCCACAAAAGTTTTTGAAAATGATAGTTGCCACACTAATGTCTCTAAGGCGATGAATTTAATAAAATAATATTCCATGATAACACAATATTTAAAATCTACATTAAACTTTAATACATTGATTTGATTAAGCATGTTTAATCTCCCTAAGGATTATTTAAATAATAAATTAATTCCTACTAAAGTTGAATATTCCCCCATGGGGCATCAAGGGTAAAAGTGGCCAATAAAATTAAATCCCAAGGTTCTTTAATTTCTAAAATGTTGAAACAACTAGCAAGGTCCCTCATTAAAAGTTGAGATAGGATAATGAACACTTCCCTACCCCCATAAAGTAACCCCTTAAAAAGTCAACCCATATTTTTGAAATAAAACATTTAAATTAAAAAGGGTAATTTCCACTCACCCACTCTCCACCTACTTTTTGTAGGGATGAATCTCATCCCTTGGATGGATTAAATTTGGACCCTTGATTAGGAAATAGGCAATCTAACCCTAAAGCATGCTTATGAAGTCTTCTTTCTCATTTCATTTGATTCATTTTCTTTCTTTGGTTTTACAGGTTGTTGGAGGAAGGGAAGCCATTGGAGGTCACTCTAAGCTTTTGGAAAGGCTTTCAAGTTGTATTATTTTTCTATTTTGTTCACACCCTCTCCTAGGGTTTCAAAATGTGTTTATATATTTTATTTAGCTTGGATTCATTTGATTTGCCCAAATGGGCTTGTGGGTTCTTGCCCATTTTATTTAAATAGTTACATTGGATCAATACTTTTATTTTGAGAGAGTATATATACATATATATGTAAATATAATTTTATATACTTGTTTATATAAATATTTATTTTAAGTAATCATTTATTATCTATGTTTATTTAAAAAAAAAAGGATGGGTTAAAAACCCGAATCCACAATAAGCAAAATGTATGTGTGTGTGTGTGTGTGTCCATGGCCGCATTTGAACTTACAAGCATGCCATATTATAAAACTACGGAAGTTAAAAATTATTGAAGGTCGACTGTAACCACGGGGTGGGTTTCATATGTGTGGGATTATTAATGTTTTAGGGGGTGGGGAGGGGTCGGTGACCCCAACCCCCACCCCATTTAATATTAAATTGGGTGGGGGTTGGTGTCACCGATCCTCCCCACCCAAATCTATATATTAACCACCAAACTACAAGTACAAGTCATGCGACCTTTGGGAGTTGAAACCCACACATTGTTTTTAAAGTCTTTTTTTTGTTTGGTCATTCGGTACATGTAATTATATTAAATGGGTGGGGGTTGGGGTCGCCGACCCTCCCCACCCCAATCTATATATTAACCACTTGAAACTACAAGTACATGCTTTGCGACCTTTGGGAGTTGAAACCCACACATTTTTTAAAGTCTTTTTTTTTGTTTGGTCATTCGGTACATATAAATACACACACACATAATATATATTATTATTAATATTACGTTAAAATTAAGGTATTATCAAATAAATCATTTCCCCTTAATGTGTAAACTATTTTATTAGATTTGGATGGCTGAATTAACTCCTAAAATAAATTTCTTCCTTTGGCTGGCTATCAAAGGTAGGATTCTTACCACTAACAACCTGATGAGAAGAGGTTTTATAATGCCTAATAGATGTCATCTTTGTAAAAAAGACTCTGAGGAAATCAGTCATTTGTTTATCCATTGTGATTATGCTACCAGAATATGGAGTTTTTCCCTCTCTAAATTTGAAGCTCTCTGGGTGGTGCCGAAGGATTTCAATCAGCTTTGGACTCAATGGAACCCACCCTATAGGCATTGTGTTGTCAGAAGGATCTAGAAGCTGGTTATCCCTCATATTATTTGGAGGATATGGAAAGATAGAAATGATATTATTTTTAGAAATAAGAATCAAAAATATAAGCTCGAGTATTGGTAAAATTTCTACCGATATCAAAGAGAATATTGCTAGATTTAAACCCCCAAGAACAAGAGTTATCCGTAAAAATGAAGAATATGTCTTATCCAATGGCGATTGGAGCTATCATAGCCGTAGCAAGCAAATTCCAGAAATAGTATTGATAGATCTTTGATTCAATGGCATCCTCCTGATTTTAACTGGTATAAATTGAACTTTGATGGGGCCTCTAAGGGTAACCCTGGGATTACGGCAGGGGGAGGAGTGATCTCGGGATCATAAAGGTAGTCTGATTGCTGCGTATGCTGGAAAAATGGGAATTCAAACCAATCATTTTGCCGAAGCATTATCTGCTTTATGGGGGCTGAGAATTGCTTAGACTCATAATATCCAAAACCTCATTCTTGAAGGGGACTCCCTAAATATCATTAATCACCTTAATCAGTGCTCACCTCCAAGTTGGAACATCAAGGATTTTATCTTAGAGTCAATAAGTATCTGCCAAACCTTCAATAACATTTGGATCATGCATACTTACCGGGAGGGTAACAAGTTGGCAGATGCATTGGCTAATTATGGCATTAATGTTAACCACATTGTTTGGGATAATAATAGCATTCCTAAACAACTTCAAAGCAACATTCAAGCGGATATCTATACACATGCAAATTCATGATTTGGGTTATGATCATTGGGAGTGGATTAGTATTAATAAAGCTCCCACATGTGCTGACTTTAAAACTAAGCTTATACAAATCTTGTCGAACAATCAAGATTGTATGAAGTATAATGGAAAGTTCAAGTGGATTTATATAGAAATGAAAGTCGCGCATGTGGGTAACATTGTGCTCTCTACAATCTGGTTACAAGACTCTACGGATCCCCAAATCGAAATAATGTTAATGATGATAGGGAGTGGGCTAGCAAAAGGGCCGTAGTTCCCACATGTGAACTTCCACAGGTTCAAATCAGCAGTCACGCGGGTATTCGTGGGAAAAGAAACGGCTATTCTAAACAACAATTTCACTTTATGCGGATAACAATAGTGAAAGGCGGACTAGTATTAGCGCTCTTAAGGATTCTAAAATTTTTGCAAGTAGTTAAGCACGGTGACAATGGGGGCCCCCTTGCCAGATTGAGCCCATCGCGGATCCGGATTGGAAGGATAATGTGGAGCTTTGGAATATTCTCAGCCAAGGAGGCATCACCAACTTTATGGAGAAGATTCAGGGCCACGACCAAAGTATTTCAGTGCGTTTTGCGAAGGAGTGGAAGGATCGCACTGTGGATTATAGGGGGCAGAAGATTTCGATCAACAAGGAGTTAATTGCTAAAGCGACGGCCTTGGCATGGAGGGGTACTGCTTTTTTAATAAAAGGGTTGACAGAGAAGCTGAGGAGAGGAGATTTGTTGAGGGAACAGAGAAGTTGATCTTTGTCATGGCGGGCCTGCTTGTTAGTTCAATCCCTTCACCTTATGATGAGGTTACCTGTATGATGGTGCATTTCATTTCTTTGGAAGGGAGGTTCATCACTGTGCCAGCTAAGCATCTTGTCTTCCTCAACCACTTCCACAGGAATCGCACGGTATGTTTCCCCCATTATCTGCTTAACTCTCTTGAGCGCTCCATTTTGGAGTTTCAAAAGCATGCTCGTGCGGTTCCTTTGCACCAGGGGCTAATTTTCTTGCTGCATAAATTGTGTCTTCTTCGATCTCCTGGTTTCCCTTCCTCCCGACTGTTCCCCCTCTGCCCGGTTCAGCGGCCGCTAGCCCCATCTCTCCACATTTTGTCCCCGCCACTGCTACTGTCACCCCTCTTCCGGCCTTCCCGGCTCCATCTCCCATTCCCCCCACCTCTTCTCCCACCCCCTTCGCTTCCACTTCGGCCAGACCGGTTACCAGGTCCTCTAGAAGACTGAACCTTGATACCCCTGCTGTGGGGAAGGGTCCTCAAGAGATTGAAATTGCCCATAACCTCCTTCATATTAGCAAAGCTAGCTCTCGGGAAGCTACGATGGAGAGCTCCACAAAAAGGCTGGAAGCCTTAGAAGCTGACATGAAGTTGTTGAAGGAAGAGGTCAAAAACTTGGCAAAACAAAAAGGTAAGAGGAAGGAGGAGGAGGTGGCTATGAATAATAGCCAGATTGAAGATATTTACAAGAAGCTGAACTCCTTAGACTCCCATTTAGGGAAGGCCAAGACTCGCCATGATTATAATATGGCCATTTTTAATGCAATTGAAGAGTTCATTGAGCAACATGTCCGTAGTGTCTCCAATCTCAGCGGGGTTCCGGCAACCCTTTGGGGCACTGATAAGGAAAGCAAAAGGACCATTGATCAGCTGGATTTTACTGACTTTGCCCACATGACGACTTTGGCTATGTTCAAATCTTGGCAGAATATCAAATCTAGCATCGACAAAGCCACCAAGAAGTAATTGTGGGTGCTTTTGCTGCACTTCTTTGTAATTATTGCTATTTTTTTTTGCTTTTCTGTAGTGTTCGTACTGTTTTTGTTTTGATGGGGGTAACTGCTCTTTGGCTACTTTAGGCTTCATTGTCCCATCTGGATTTTGATCCTTTCTGTTTGGGTTATCTTTCCTATTCTGGCTTCTAGGCCCTCTTTTGTTCTTAAGGGTATAGTCCCTTTCAAAAAACTATTTGCCAAAAATAAAAAAATGATAATTTGGGAGTATTGATATTTCTAACTAGGTGTGGATAAAACGATAGGTAGTAGTTTTGGTAAATTTATTATTTGTTCTATCCCTTGTTCTCTTAACAATTTTTTAAAAATACTAATGTAGAATAAGACTTACAATAAGACTTGCAATATTTGTTCTATTCCTTTCCATTGACGATTTGCAATAAGACTTACAATAACTTCTAAATGAAAATAACATACTAGAATAGCAATAAGACTACTTCAATTGACCAAATGAAAGACAATTTTAATATGATCTCTTTTTCATCAACAATACAAAAGTAAGTATAATTAGCCTAACTTTTCCAATACATGCTTTCCAAGTAACACAATGATATGTAACATTTCTTAATACAAATTTCCAACTCATTTAATGAAGGTTGCCATTCCACTAAAAGAGTAACAAGCTATTTTCCAAATCACCCTTTTATTACATCAACTAGCTTCACTAAAAGAGCCTTTCATTTCCACATACATTACAACAAAACTAACTTTACAAAGACAAATATTTCCTTCCCCTTTTCACATACAATACAACTTTAATGTCCAAGAATCAACACAAATTTTCATTACAATTACTAATACAATGTCCTCCACTTTAAGTGGGAAAAATTATACAAGAATGTAGCTAAAATGAAATGAAATATTACAAGTTCTCCACTCTAAGTGGGAATAACAAAAAGGATTTTCACAAGAATGAATTTCTTAAGGATTCCAACAAAATCTCCAAGCTTCACAACACCAACAAGAGAGCTCCTTCATGATTTACTTGATCCACAAAAAATGGGGGAGAGGCAACACTCTCCACCCAACCAAAATATCTAATGAGGGGGAGAAGCCATCCTCCTCATTGGCCCCCGAGCCCCAACCACATTACAATGAGAGGTGATTCCAACACATGACAACAACAAGCTTCCAAATCACAAACCTAGTATTTCAAAACCATTCAAAATGTGCATTCAACTCAACTACAACACACCAAGGAATACAAACAAAATAAACAAGGCTTAAAAATGAAAGCCAAAGGAGCAAGAACCTATGGGAGGCCACTTATGCTTCCCAATGGGAAATGAGTGCCCACCTTAAAAACTTCATTACATATCTCAAATCCCCTACATAATCTTATGCCTCCTACATACTCTTATGCCTCCCTCATTCTCTTATGCCTCCCTCATACAAGAACAAGTAAGAAATGCAAGCATTTCTTATCCAAGGTGGGGCACCCAACCCAAACTACCTCCTAACATGAAATAACTCTTATGCCTCCTTACATGAATTCTCCCCAAAGTCACCTCCTACACCACACTTAGGAAATCTACCCAAGCACCCAACAAGCATTCCAAACACTCAACAAAACAAGCACACAAACAAAAATAAAGGAATAACATAAGAAAAAGTAAAGCTCCTACCTTTCCATAGTAGAGCTTGTTCCAAGAGTCAAACTCCAAGCTCCTTCAAACCCAAGAAATCACCAACAAGCTCCCACAAAGACCACAAGCTCTCCAAAATCCTCTAACTCCAAGAAATGCAAGAGCACAAAAGAATGAAGTAACCCCAAACAAGAAAAATAAATTGAATAAATAGAAAAGGGAGAGAGAAGGGTGAGGTGGCTCCATGTAGGATGCCACATCACTCATCCTCAACTCCACCTCACAAGTCAAACTTCAAAATCTAAAGAACAATTAATAAGTGGTTGAAGAAATGACATTTTACTTACACACACAATATAAGCCCACACCCCTTAAGGACTAAAAGTAATTACATGTAAGAAGGTGCATAAAAAGTAACAAGTTATCTTCCCAAAACCATAATGGGGTCTAAATTTGACCCTCCAACCCATATGTAGGGTTGGCATAACCATTTAAGAGGTGTGGGATAAGTTTAACTTGTCCCACAAGCCTTCAAAATTGGCCTTTACGGCCAATTTTGAATTTCCATGATGGGGTAGAGTGTACAACACTCAAGGTCACAAGCACTCAATCTTACAACACAAAGCCCAAGAGCCATCTAGTCTAATAAATGAAAACTTTTGGTCACATCCACAATTAGTTAATAACAAGATTAATTAACTTAAATAGGACACTAAAACCCATTAAGTTAAAGGAGAAGAATATACCATTTTCTAAATAATTAAAACAAGAAAATTAGATCACTAAAAATCACATACTACATTAAGTAAAGGAAACTAAACAAAATACAACACATAACCCCTTGGTCACAATTTCCCCTAACAAGAATTCAAATACACACACGAACACATGTTGCCATGGTGACCCTTGTTGAATTCATCTAAAATTACAATGTGGTTGGTCTCCAATCCCCCCGATGTTTTTTGTGACAAGTTTACCTACAAAACACATAACACCTCCTTCGGCCTCGTGGCCGCATCAAAAATCTAAAATAAATATACAATATAACTCCAAAATCATCTATATATGAATAAAAACATCATCTAAGCAAGTAACGATATCATTTACAATTTCATCAAATTACCATATGATCATAAAATTAGTTCAATTGTCTAGGTCTACTCAATATGACGAAATATCACATGTCCAAAATATATAAATATAACCACGTCAACAATGTATCAACATTAATATGAAATGTCTCTAATAATCCACATGCATCATATATGAATCGAAATCAACAACAGTCCATGATCTCTAACATCTAACATCATGTCAAATCAAAGGCTACAATAATATCCATAATATAGTCGGTCAGTATCATAATCAATAACAAAAAAATTGTCGAAGGAAGTGGGCACTACACCTTACTTACCCATCTTTCCATTATAATTTTATTTACCCCTTTTTATTTCCACCCAAATATATCAAACAAAAAATATATCATGTTTCCCACCCAATTATTATTTTCTCAATGCGTCTTTGCTCTAGAAAGAGTGTTTTAAGCCATTAAATACATATTTCCAATTACCTTAATATTAATCTTTAATCATTTATCAATATTTCTTCAAATAATTAAGATGGTGAAATACTCGTTTGTGTTGAAAATCATACTCAATCCTAGTTTTCTACCATTATTTTTAATTTATTGCTTAAGAATCTCCTAATTGATATTTCTTTAGTCAATAAGAGATTATAAGTTAATTTTATGACTTACTACTTTTACAATTAAAGGTATATTTAGTTTTAAAACTAGGGTTCAAATAGTTTAGTTTTATATTAAAAACCTTCCTCTCCTCTCGCCCACCTCTCTAACCTACCACCAATATTTGATTTGAAATATTAATAAATTAAACCCTTCACTCCCTAATGCCTACTTGGTATATTGAGTTTGATTTTATCAAATTTCATTACCTCATTATGAACTTGTGTGCTAATATACTTGCCTAGCTAATGAACCCCTTGTGATCGCCACCAATATAAATAAATGCCACTTTTAAGTGGGTCATTCATATTTATTTAATAAGTGACCAATATGGAGAGGGAAAATTTCTCTTCCAAAACATATTCATACATCCTTATCTATATTTGTATATTAAACTTGATGTTTGACAATCTTGCTTATACTATTACCTTTTCCTCATTTAAATAGTGTTGAAGCTTAGAGTGAGTTATAATTTTGAGCATATAATTGTGAGGTTTTAAAACATTTTTACCTTTTTCATATTTCCTTCCCATTGTATGTGTAACAACCGCAAAAATGAAGTTCTAGAAACACGTTTGAAACACTAACATTGATCTTGAAAATTACGGAATTATTTTTGTTTAAGTTATAAGGTTACAAGGGTGTAAACCCCTATGGTACATTAAATTCTCTTACACCAATATTCTCAACCCTATGATTGGGGGACTAGGTCTAGTCTAAATATTAAATATTTCTAATTTATCTCTAATTCAATTAACTAACATTCAACTAGGAAGGTGCCATAATTTAATTTGCTTAGTTAAATTATTTCTTCTCATTAATCAATGATTAATCCCAACATGATCAACCTTATACTCAGTCATTTTGTTTCATTATCCCATTAGCTTAATATCCCACATTTCATTAATTTACTAAAACATATTAAGGACTAGGAAAAAGACTTGCACACTAAGGTAATTAAATGGCCCCATTCATTCATCTACACATAGCCTTAAATTTTAATTAAAACATTTATAGAAATATATTCCTACCAAACAAATGTAGGGTGAAACCTCAACCCTTGGATTAAACCAAACTTGTCCATTAGATCTTAGGGTTCCAAACTAACCCCAGAAATCATTATGAATTCTTATTAAAACCTTTATTATATTCTTCTCATTTGGTCTATTTTCTTTTGTTTGAAAAAGCAGGTTGGAGAGGAGGAAGCCATGGGAGCAAGAGAGGAAGAACTATGGAGGATTTTCTTCAAGATCAAGTTTAGATTTGTTTAGATTGTAGTTTCTATTGTTGTAATCTATTCCATTCAAGGATGGAAGGATGTTTTCCTTTCCTAACTGGTTTATATTACAACTATTTGTATTTGGGGTTCTCTATTTGGGACAAACCCTATCCCCATTAACATAAATGAAAAAGAGTGTTTTAGAGATACCATTTGAAGATTTTAATGCTTAAACCCATGAGATTTTCCATTGTTGGTTTGCTGGAAGTGTCCTTAGTGAATTTACATGCTTAAAATTTTAGTTATTACAAGTTAGAAATTACATAAACACGGAATCGGAAATTTACGCCGTAAGTTACAGGGACCACCGCTAGAGCAAACCAGCCGGTCTTGGGATCGCCGCCTTAACATGGGTGGCAAACCATGAACCGCTGGCTTCCGGAGCAGCGGTTCTGAGACCGTCTCCTTGCCTAAGCAGCAGTTATGAGACTGCCACTCTGCACAGAGTGGCGGTCATGTTCCTTAGGAACAGAACCATCAAACCCAATTTTTTCCAAAAAACAAAAGTTACACAAATGTTCTAGGATTCATTTTGAGCTAAAATTTATGTGCCTAAAATGTCAGGTTGTAAGATTTAACTTCATTTATTCATTCTATTTTCAAAATTTCTCATTTTTAAAGTATTTCTTGTTTAATAGTAGCAACCATAATGAACCATTTTGTTCAACTAATTTTCTTTCAATTCCTAGAGTAAAAAGATCTAAAACTACTCCTATTATTGTTATTTTTCCTTACCAAAACAATGCAACATTTCATGTAATGCCTCCGTTTTAAAATAAAAAATAAAAAAATAGAAAAATAATAATAAAAATAAAATAAAAGAACTAAAATTTAAAAAGCCCGTGATTTTCTTGTGGGGCGGATTTAGGGCTCGGACTCCACTTTGTTATTTTCCTTTTTGTTTTTTTTTTGGTTTGCATCTTTATGGTTTGGTCGTGGGGAGAAGCCACCGCCATGGAGGGAGGAAGCTCCAGATCTGCTCTACGCACCCACCAGGGGTTGGAGAAGGCATGATGGAGGACGTTTTGGCTGTTGGGGCAGCCATGAAAACTTGGTTTTGTAGCATCCTCCCAGCCTGTGTCAAAAATGAGTCCCTAACCTGCGTGGACACCACCCAAAGCATGAAAGATAGAGGAATGTCACGAGATGTTGCATTGCCAATGCCTTGGGGGCGCGGTGAAGAATTTGACCAAATAAAAGAATGGGGCTTGCACAACAAACAAGGCTCCAATCCCACGAGTTTACATTTGCCAATATCCTCCCAACCTGTGCCAAAAATGTGTTTTAGAACTTGCATGGGCCCATTGGACAACGCATAAAAGGATAAAGGGGTTTTTGTCAGATGTTGCAGTTGCAAATGCAGGTTTGGTCGTCTATGTAAGCATAATGGAGATTTGTTTTTTTATTACCGTTTTTGTTGTTTTTCCCCCTCCAAGCTGCGCCAAAATGGGGATGTTACCATTTTTTTAGTTGTTTTGCACAAAATGGATTTGATGAGAAGGCGCATAAACTATTTGATAGAATGCCTCAAAGAAATGTTGTCTCATGGAATGCCATGATGGCAGCGTATGCACAAAATGGACTTGTTAAAAGGCGCATGGACTGTGTGACAAAATGCCTACAAAAAAATGGTTGTGTGGATATGTTTGCTTGGTGTTTGATGAGCACATGAGAATGTGCAAAATGTGGAAGCATGCAAATGATTCGAAAATGCCTGAAAGGAATGTGGTTTATGGGCAACAATGATTGCAGGAGGTGTAAAAATAAAAATAAAAATGAGTTGGTTAAAAAGGCCTTGGAAACCTTCAAGCAAATGCAATGGGTACGTGTAAAGCCAGATTCCACAACCTCTGTCAGCATCCTCCCCACATGTGCAAAAATAAGAGCTTTAGAATTGAGCATGGAAAACCATCAAGGCATAGAAAACAAGATTTTTTTGTTTGCAATGCAACTTCCCTGGTAGACGTGTATGCAAAATGGTGGAGCTGAGGATGCTCGTGGATTGGTTGATGAAGTGCCCAAGCAAGAGACTGAACCCAAGCCTGCGGCTTCGATCAATTCATTCTCCAGGCATGGTCCTTCTTCCCTTACCTCTCATAATTCTCGTGTTTTAGTTTCTCTTTTGCAACTAAATAGAATTTTAAAGTATTAGGAATTTTAATACAGTTAATTGTCCCTTCAACTCATTGCAAAACAATAGATTGTCGTGTCGTAACTCACGACGTCATTATAACTCGCCTACTTTAAAACATGAACTATCACCCTCACTTCGAGATGATTTAGAAAACTCTTACCCTTCTTGACCGCTCCAATATCGTTCTATCGACCAGACGAATTTGACTCCCCATTGATAAAGTTGACCTTCTCTTGGTTTTAAATAGTTAAATTTTGTAATTTTTGGAGACTCACCAAGTACCCTTCGCAACTCTAGAAACGAGATGTGAAGTTTCATTCGTGTACCTTGGTATACGAGGAGTCACCTTGATTTTTGGTTTGACTGAAATGATCACATGAAATCCTTTTGACGCTCTTATAGGAGCCCTGTTACATCGGTTTACAATAGTAGAGAGTTGTTAAAACTAGAAAGTTGGCTTTCGTTTTGGACCACCATTTGAAACCCGAGAAAGAGAAATCACGTTTCGTCTTCGCAAACCTCTAGCGTTTATACTAGACAAATGCATGGAACATTCAACATAGGAAAGAGAACTTTTCGGGATAGTTTGGCAAAGCTGTTTTGTAGGCCTCCGGTCGTAGTTTGACGAGGTCAAACTAGTCCAATTTCATCTTGTCGCTCTAAAAAACTTGTCACCGTTTGAAAATGGTTTACTAGTTCTCAATCCCGTCGACTTTGATGAATTCTCCTTATATAGGAGAACTAGTAGGAGATGTCTCATTGCATGCATCTCCATCGAACGTTGCTTTGGACACAGTTTTCTGGGCCACTCGAGCTAACTTGTTGTCATTTTACAACTAGGTGAACTACGACTAGTGGCCCTAGAAAACTAGCCGCCAAACGCAAACCGTGCACTCTTTTTCAATTCCGTCAGTTGCTATGAACTCTTGGTATATCTAGGGACACATAGAAAGTTGATCGTGGAGGGCGTTCTCATCGAAAGGTAACTTTTGGAAGCGGTTTCTTAGCCTCCGAGCACATTTTGTACGTTTTTGTAGTTAGTAAGAAAATATAAAAATAGAAAGCTGTGGACCCTCGTAGGGTTGCCAAACCACCTTGGAAACTTTTAACACATGTAAATAACTATTTAAAACCCTTTAGTGTATCTGTTGTGTGAAATATAACTTTTGACAAAATGGTGTTTTTTCTCTTCCCTTCTCTTTCTCTCCCCTGGGTTAGAAAATGAAGAAGAAAAATGAAATGCAATGAATACATGTTTCTAGACCTTTTTATTTTGATTGCAAATTGTAATTATTGTCAGATGTAAATGGGAAACTGAAAAATGATAATTATGATTGATTAGGGTGGATGCCATGCCAGCGATTTATCATTGATATCATGCTCATGTGGGTTTTGTAGGATGGAAGAATGACGATGAAAAAGGTGATGTGTAATTTAATTATTATTATTGTAATTGTTTTATAGGTCATTGTAAAATGAATAACTGTCTAATGTAGTCTCTTGTTACTGAAAGTTATAACTGAAATTTGTTAATATGCATGAGATGCTAGTTTTAGGGATAACTTAGGAAATGTGCATCTAATCACCGGTCAATTTGATTCTTAGTTGTGTATGGCAAAAGGGTTTGGTTTATACACGTGAAATTGAAATTGAAGTTAATATACTTTGTAGTACTTTCTCAAAGATTCAATAAATGATTAAATTAATTTCTTGGGTTATCTTCTTACCTTGCAAACATAATAAAGAGTTCTAACGGAACACTCAACCTTAATAAAATATTCGTGCATAACTTGCTTGCATGTGTGACCCTTTTACCATATAAAAAAATTTAAGACCATAGAATGAACTTAAGCTTTGCGCTCGATGGAACACTCTAGGCTAGGTAAATAAAACCCCTACTTGGAGTTACCGTCATAGTCATTAGGCTTAGTGGCATTGTCGTGAACCCATATTTTAGGAATGACATGGTCCAACTTTATCCAGAGTAAGTGGTTTCCTTCTAGTTTTGGTAATCACGAGAAGAATGTCCTATCTTTAGGTCCGATGAACAGCCGAGTGGTGAAGACCGCCTTGGAAGTCACCTTATGAGTCCTTGTTAGAAGGAATGACTAAGTGGTGTAACCTTCCCATCTGTGGAGTAGGTAGAGATATTACTCCCTTGTATCCTATTGGATTTCTGGGCCTTATGAAACTAGATCTAGAAATTAGCTTCATCAGTGAATGAAATCCCTGTTGGATCCAAACAACCTAAATGAAGATTGCAATATAGTTGTTCTATGTCTTGCATTCTCGTTAGTGAACCCTTTTGTCCCTAGTAAATAAATGTTTTGTCTTGGGCTTGTGAAAATTTAGTGCCTTGATCTTTCACGAAAGGATTATAGGGTAAATACATTTTAACCTTAATCACACCTATAATAGAGATTAAAGCCCTGGGTGAAACTGGAATTAAGCTTAACCATGTGCTTCTTTAATATGTCAGACAAGTACTTTCATAACTCTTATGTTTAAAATGATAGTAATAATGAGACCCTAGTGCGACGCAAAAGTAAATCATATGAGAGTAAAACCAAAATTTGAGGTTAGGAATAATGTCACTGGGAGTCCTTAAGACTTAATTTAAACATCTTCATGTGTTACAAAGAATATAAATTGCCTTGGTGTGACCAAACTTTGACAAAACAAAAGATATACATATAAAAATCAAATTTGGAATTCAACAAGTTATTGAACTATAATAATAATAGCGAAATAACTATTCTCGTGATCGATGGATGTTCTTGGGGAAAAAGCTATTTCAAATCGATGTCTTTCTTAATCCCAAGATTTCATCTTGACATCACATTAGGTTCACTTGTGTAGCAAGGTTAAATTCCAAACTTTGAATAAGCGTTTTGGGAAGCATAATCTTAACATAAGAATTAGAGAGTTAGAATTTTGTATAAAATTTGAAATATGGAAAATACTTAGGTAAGTTATGAAAATTGGCATAAGGGTAAGGAGAAAAATCAAATGGTTGAACAATAAGTGAAAGGTGAAATGAATTTTTAGAACAGGTAGGTGGAAAAAGGAAGAAAATTTTGCTTACATAATAATGTTATTGGATGTTTAACGTACGCTAGATGTAACCATGGTAATGTTGTGTGGTGGGTTGTCAATCCTTAAGTCCCTTTTTGTTGTGGTCATGTTATTGCTAGTATTTGTTCGTTGGGAAAAGTGTGGCATCGACGTGCCGATGTCATCTGCATGTGTCTATGTGAGTCGATGACTTATGTGATTGTCACATGTGCGTTGAGTTCTGTACTTGGAGCCCTTGCTTTGTGTTGTGTGTAGCGTGTATTGTAAGTCAAAAAAAAATTATCCTGGTATTTTACTTGTTGTATTTGGGTGTGTAAAATGTGGGCACTACATTTCAATTATAACAACATACTTCAAATTTGTATTTCTTTTCCATTTTATTTACAAGCTTTATTCCAACAATGCAAGGAAATGAAACAAGGTAGTCTAACTTCTCCTTTTACATGTGTTTTTACATATTACAACTTCTATCTTTCTTCTTTCACCTATTCAATAAAACAACTACCACAATGAAGGTAAACTTCCTTTCTCACAATACAACTTTCATCTAAACTTTTACACAATATTTTTCATTTTGATTCTTTTACTTCTATACAATAATTTGATGAGAAAGGAGTTTTACAACTTTTCAATGAACTTTTTTTTCAAACAATACTACAACTCACAAAACTACATCTCCTTTAAACAAAATACAATATTACACATCTTCCACCTTGAGTGGGAATAACAAGAAGACTTAATAACAAGGAAGGATTTCTTGAAAGCACCAACAAAGCTCCAAATTTCACACCACCAACAAGAGAGCTCCACGATGCTTCATTTTATCACAAAAAAAGGGGAGATGCAACACTCTCCATCCATCCAAGAACTCAAATGAGGAGAAGAAGCCATCCTCCTCATTGGCCCCGAGCCCCAACCACATTACAATGAAAGGTGGATCTAACCATGGAAACAAACAAGCTTCCACAACACATAACCAATATTTCACAATCAATCCAAAGCACATTCAACTCACACTACAACACAAGAAGGAAAAACACAAAATATACAAGGCTTCAAATATGAAAATCCAAAGGAGCAAGAACCTATGGGGAGGTCACTTATGCCTCCCAATGGGAAATGAGTTCCCACCTTAAAAACCTCCAATAAACATCTCAAACCCCTACACACTCTTATGCCTCCCTCAAGAACCTCTTATGCCTCCCCATTCTCTTATGCCTCCCTACAATCTCTTATGGCTCCCTCAACAAAATAACCAAGTAAGAAATGCAAGCAATTTCTTGTCCAAGGTGGGGCACTCAACCCAAACTCCATCCAAACATGAAATAAACTCTTATGTTTTCCTACATGAAATAAAATCTTATGCCTCCATACATGAAAACTCCCCATAGTCCCATCCTACACCACACTTAGGTAATCTAACCAAGCACCAAACAAGCATTCCAAAACACTAAAAACAAGCACATATGCATACAAAATAAAAGAAAGCATTTAACAAGAGTTTAGGTCCTACCTTTCCATGGTAGAGCTTGATCCAAGAGCCATGCACCAAGCTTCTTCAAGCCCAAAAAACACCAAGAAGCTCCAAAAAATCACATTCACTTCCAAAAATCTTCTAACTCTCAAAATGCAAGAGCACTCCCAAAATGCAAGAGCACAAAAATAATGAAGTAATCACCAATCAAGCAAAAGAAATTGATTATATAGAAAAGGGAGAGAGGAGGGTGAGGTGGCTCCATGTAGAATGCCACATCACTCATCCTCAACTCCACCTCAAAAGTCAAACTTCAAACTCCAAAGAACAATTAATAAGTGGGTGAAGAAATGACATATTACTTGCACACACAATCCAAGCCCACACCTCCTAAGGACAAAATTAATTACAAGAAAGAAAGTGCACTCAACATTTTACCTTTTTATCTTCCCAAAACACCTAATGGGGTCTAATTTTGACCCCCAACCCATAGGTAGGGTTGGCATAACAATTTAAGAGGTGTGGGACAAGTTTGACTTGTCCCACAAGCTTCCAAATTTGGCCTCTAAGGCCAAATTCGAATTTCCATGAAGGGGTAGAGTGTACAACACTCAAGATCCCCAAGCACTCAACTTTCAACACAAAATCCAAGAGAAATCTACTCTAATAAATAAATTCCTTTGGTCACATCTATAATTAGTTTAGGACAAGATTAAATTAGCTTTAATTAAGACACTACAACCCATTAATAATAAAGGGTAAAATACATACCCCAAATTCCAAATAATTAATACAATGAATTACATCACTAAAATCACATACTAACATCAATTAAAGGAAAAATAAATAAAAGACAAAACATAACCCCTTGGTCACAATTTCCCCCTAACAATAATTCCAACACACACACAAATACATGTTGCCATGGTGACCCTTGTTGAATTCACCTAGAATTCCAATGTGGTTGGTCTCCAATCCCCCTTAGTTTGTCATGATATGTTTTCCTACAAACACACAATACCCCTCTGGCCTCATGGCCATATTAATGATGTCAAAGTAATAAAACACTTACATCTAACTATCAATTTCAAACATCAAAATCATAACTACTATTGCTAAGACCAAGTAATTTAACAATTATTCTCATTTTCAACATTTTAATTCTACTCATACATCAGTTTGCAACTAAGATCAAAGACCAACTAGATCATCAGATTAAAGCAATACTTTCACTCGTTCACAATTTCACCAATCTCCAAATATCAATTAAATCACAAAATAACTTTGAACATCATAATAAAATCCAATACGAAAATGATTCAAAATATCAACATATATTTATCTAACAACACATCATTTTCTTCCATACTAAATGTCTATCAAAAGTTAATCAGTTCGGTTACAATAACGTCTATCCTTCCATTTCCCTAACACAATGTATAAATGTCATTTTCTATTAACATCTTCCGGTAATAAAGCACAATAGTGTCTATGTGTCTAGTCACATAGAGATAAACCAATTACAACAAAACAATCTCGAAGAGTAATGATATCACAATCAAATTACAAAAATGCAACCATTCTAGCTAATTGTTTTATCCTTAAATGTCCATCAGGGTCCATAGTACGACATATAGTTAAAATAATAATAATCAAAACACAATGGAGTCATGATGCCCCACACAACTTATTAGTATGTTAATTAGAATAAAGCAACAAGGTTTATGATTATAACAATTTGGAAAAGATAATCATGTTTCATTTAGTGTTGAAGAGAAGTGGGCATTACATCCCCCTCCTCTTAGATTTGACTTCCTCCCGAAGTCACGGAGAAAGAGTTAGGAACAAAGCAAAAGAAATAGAATCACATCCTTTGTGGAATTCCTTTGCTTCAACAAGTGTGGGTCTATAGAAACTCAAGTTTGGTTCAATGTAATTTACCAAGAAGAAGAGAGATTGAAAGGGATGAGTCCTAAACTTTCTTTAAGTAAGGTTGCAAACATATAATTCTATAGAGTAACTCTACGTGGTCAACCAAGTTCCAACATATAGACATCAAAACATGAAATGGTCAAGGAGTCTCAAAGATAACCACCAAGAAAAGGAAGGACTAGGAGAATTTCATGAACTCAAATGACCATATAGTCTCCCATGGATCCCACATACACTACACAACACAAGTTAAGGCTTACACTAAGGTTAAGTTATGCTTTCAAAGTTTTTATTTAGACAAGGCTAGCACATATCAACCACGACTATCAATTTATACGAGAAAATATGTCTACTCAAAGGTCTCACAATTTAGATCACACAAGATGAGGTTTAACAACAAGGAAGGTCACTTAAGTTAGCCAACATATTTACCATCAAGAACTATTCATGGGAACCACTCTATAACCCAAGAGGGTACAACAAAATTTTCATGGAAATACTAAGGAAAACATGACCTTAAGGTTTTATATAACTTGATTTTACATTCAAGAACGAACACACAACACTAACCTAATTTAGAAAATGTCAAACATTTAGAAGGAATTTACACTAGGACTAACATATCAATACAATAGGCACCACTCACTCTACACAACACAAAGGGATTTATTTACCTTAAACCTTCTCAAGTTTGAAATAGCCATAAGAGAGCACATGCATAAGTCATAACATCAAAGAGCACTCAAGGGAGCTAGAGAGAAGAAACAAGTAATGAGAGGGGGTCCAACTACATCCCAAAGTGCATCATACCAAAAGTGAATAAAAACCTTATAGAAACAACTTGCACTTCCCTTCCCAATGGTAAAAAGGCAACAACCACAAGGTGACTTAAGAAAAATAAGAAAGATGATTTCTCAAAGTTATCTCATATCCTTAACATATGTTTCCTTAAAAAATAAAAATACAATAACCTATGTCACCAAGGACCAAATCAACACACAAGGAGGTTATTTTCTTAAAACAAGAGATAAGACCCAATCCTAAAGGCCACAACTCACACTCGTCGAGATACGAGGCAACAAGGTTACGACAAACCAAACTCCTAAAAGGGAAAGGCACATACATCCATAAACAAGGGAGTACTATGAAATTTGAACACATCACTATCAACAAGGTGTTTCACAATTCCGGGTAGGCGGAAAACTAAAGGTTCAACTAAACATTGCACTTCACACACATAAATCTTAGTTGTTTTATAAATCAACTTATTAAGTCCAAAGTTATAGTTTTCTTGTTAAACACAAT
This sequence comes from Taxus wallichiana var. yunnanensis, assembly GCA_018340775.1. Taxonomy (NCBI): domain Eukaryota; kingdom Viridiplantae; phylum Streptophyta; class Pinopsida; order Cupressales; family Taxaceae; genus Taxus; species Taxus wallichiana. Next base: position 482,115,845 of record CM031242.1, on the reverse strand, counting down.
CCTTACAAGTTTTCTTAATTAAAATTTCCTTTTATTATGACATCACAAGTTTGTGTTATAAAGAGCACCACTAAGGTGGCATGATCTCTCGCCATTCTGAATAGGAAAAACAACATTTATTTTACTTCTAAGGAAGGTAAAATGAGAAAAATTTCCTTTCTATTTTCTTTCCACATAGTTTGATTTCTTTTATTAATCTACTAAGATTATATCAAGAAAACATTTCTTTTTCCTAATGTTCTATTTTATTTATTTACTTTTGTCTCAAAATCCAAGTTCCTCAATTAGGGTCTCGTTATGATCAATTAATCATTTTACCAAATAGATTTTAATGAGAAGGAAGAGGCAACCAAATCACATTATTACTTTCATGGGAGAGAGAGATGAATCAACACATCACATTTTAATTCTATAGGAACAAGAGGCATTCAACATAGCAAACACATCATTAATTTCTGTAAGAACTAGGAATCTATCATTCAATATGTACCACACCAATATTTCAAGGGTTTATCAAATAATTACAAGCATCATTAAACATTTCTAGTGGGTCTCTACAAATTTCAAAAGAAGTTACAAGGAAGACTCATTAAAGAGGCATATTTACTTTTACGAAATTTACGAGGTTTAACAATGTTTGTTGTTTAGGTTCAAACATTTTACTTGCATAATAAGACAAGGAAAGTTTTCAAATCAACACCCATATTTCCACAAGATACTACCAGCCAAGCAACAAGATGACTATGCAAATTTTACTCCAAGGACACCACATTCCATTAGAAAACATCAAATACAAGAGAACAATCAATTAATCTATCCAAACATGGACTCTACGACCAAGAGTTATAGTTTTAAAAGAAGAAGCACAAGATAAGCACCACCGAGATAAAAATAAAATAAAATATACTAAACTAACATCTCTAAGAGCAAGGTTCAAAAGACCCAACAACATTCATAAGTGTCTCCATGTAATCCAAAGATTAATAGGTCATAAAGGTTTTACTCATAACAATCTAAAGGGTTAAGACAAGGGTAACCTTATTCATAGGTCAATGAGATCAAAACAAGCACACTTAATTAAACACACTACCCGAATGGGCTTAAATCTAACCATAGTTACCAAGATACATACAATCCACAAGTCAATACTTTCCATAAAGAAACAAGGAAACCATGATAAAACTTAGCATGCCATCATGGAACATCACTACCAAAAAACACTTATCCACTAGAATATACAATCAACCAAGAGTCAATCCAACCTCACACAAACCATAAGCTCATAACCAAACACATCTACTCTTGACGAGGAGGAAAGCTCTTACCAGGTTGTAAGAGAATCACCACCACAACTATCAAACTGCCAACAAGACCACACTACACAACAAACTCTCTCTCTCTAGGAAGACTGAGTAATGAAAGAGTCACTCCAAGATCCTAGGCACACTCAAGGTTTCCATCTTTCCAAAACCAAGACATAACTTAAAGCACCTAAGAAGACATTCAAGGCACCTAGGTGTACCCCATACGACAAAAATGTCACAAAACAAACAACGTAGAACCAACTCAACAACATGCAAGAAAGAATCACATAACATTTAGCTAAGTAGCCAACAGATAAACGAGCTCTGAGTCACCAGTCAAAGTAAAATCCAAGAAATATTGGAAATCAAGGAAAGTGGCTAAGCATCCGCATTGTAATGTCTCAAAATTATTGCAAAAATACAAATAAAGTGGCTAAGTAGCCAATACATTTAGCAAGTAGCTAAAATTCACCGCAAAAAAATATAAATAACTAAAAGAGTCTCAGAGCTTCTCAATCCAATCATAAAATAAGGTGCTGGTCCTTGATAAAATAACACAAGTTTACGAATATAAAAATACAGAAGTCCACATCATAGTCACTTTGCAGCCCTTCATGGCCACTAATAGGGGTACTATACCTCGAGCTCAGTTATAAGAATGCATACGCAAGGCTGATCAAAAGTGACACCAAGACCTAATATTCATTTACTCATACGGGGATTAAGTCACCAAAGCGGCAACCAAACTAACTCATCCAACCACTTGAAGGAAAGAGGGGAACTTTAGATGACTAAACAACTTCTATTTTACTCTTTCTGACCCTAGCACACAACCACAAATGCCAAACCACAAGACTCACACCATACAATTTATCATTCCAACAAGGAAGATTCCAAAAGGTTTATCACATCATACGACTAAAGAAAAAGTGAGTACTCATCAAACATCATCTTTCAAAGGAAAACAAGTTCTTGTTACATCAAAATTTCGTAAGAATATCCATTTAATTTTAACATTTTTAGTTATCTAGGTTTGAAAAAATGCCACTAGGTGAGTTCAACAATTTGAACAACCTTATTATTTTATTATTATTTTAATCACGGAAGTTCAAGTCTTGCTAACTAGTTTCTATTTTCAATGTCATCCGAGGGTCCAAGTGTTGAACCCATGGCTCTGATACCAAGTGTAACACCCATAAAAATGATGTTCTAGAAACACACTAAAACCTAACACTTATCTCGAAAGTTGCGGATTTTTTTTTGTTTAAGTTATAAGGTTACAAGGGTGTCAACCCCTAGGGTACATTAAATTATCTTACACCAATATTCTCAACCTTATGATTGGGGAACTAGGTCTAGTCCAAAGATTAAATATTTTAATTTATCTCTAATTCAATTAATTAACATTCAACTAGGAAGGTACCATAATTTAATTTGCTTGGTTAAATTATTTCTTCTCTTTAATCAATGATCAATCCCAAACATGGTCAACCTTATACTTAGTCATTTTGTTTCATTATCCCATTAGCTTTAATATCCCACATTTCATTAATTTACTAAAACATATTAGGAACTAGGAAAAAGACTTGCACACTAAGGTAAATAAATGGCCCCATTCATTCATCTACACATACCTTTAATTTTATATTAAAAACATTTATAAAATATATTCCTACCAAAAAAAAGTAGGGTTGATCCTCAACCCTTAGATTAAACCAATCTTGGCCATTAGATCCTAGGGTTCCAAACTAACCCTAAAATCCTTATGAATTCTTATTAAAACCTTTCCTTTATTCTATTCTTCTCATTTGGTCTATTTTCTTTTGTTAAAATTTAGGTTGGAGAGAAGGAAGCCATGGGAGCAAGAGAGGAAGAACTATGGAGGATTTTCTTCAAGATCAAGTTTAGATTTGTTTAGATTGTAGATTTATCGTTGTAATCTTTCATTCAAGGATTGAAGGAGGTTTTCCTTTCCAAACTAGTTTTATTTCAAGCCATTTGTATTTGGGGTTCTCCATTTGGGAAAACCCTACCCCATTAACATAAATGAAAAAGAGTGTTTTTAATTTACCATTTGAAGATTTTAATGCTTAAACCCATGAGATTTTCCATTGTTTGCTTGTTGGAGGTGTCCTTAGTAAATTTTACATGTTTAAAATTTTAGTTATTACAAGTTAAAAATTTGCATAATGCGAAATGGAAATTTCCACCTATAAGTGACAAGGACTACCACCTAGAGAGTAGAGTCGATGGTCCTGGGACCCCCCACCTGGGTGGAAAACCATGAACCGCCACCTTACGGAGAGGAAAGTTCTGAGACCACCTTCCTTTTCAGCGGTGGTTACGAGACCGCCGCTCGCACAGGCGTGAAGGTCCCATGTTCCTTAGAACAAACCATCAAACCTGAGATTTTTCAAAAACAAAAGTTACAAAAATGTTTAAAAATTTCGACTTGATTTTATATGCCTAAATTTTCCAGTTGTAAGATTTAACTTCATTTATTCATTCTATTTTAAAATTACTCATTTTTAAAGCATTTCTTGTTCAATAGTAGCAACAACAATGAATTATTTTTTTCAACTAGTTTTCTTTCAATTCCTAGAGTAAAAAGATCTAAAACTACTTCTAGTATTATTATTTTTCCTTACCACAAAATGCAACATTTCATTTATAACAACTTACTTCAAATTTGTATTTCTTTTCCATTTTCATTAAACTTCTATTCTCAAAATAAGGAAATGAAACAGTTTTCTAACTTCAAGTTTACTACGCATGTTTTTTTATATTCTTACAACTTCTATATTCCTTCTTTCTTATTTACAATAATACAACTACAAAAATGAAGGTAAACTTCCTTTCTCACAATACAACTTTCAACTAAACTATTACACAAGCTTTCCATTTTTTTTGATTCTTTTCTTTCCATACTATAATTTAATGAGAAGGAGTTTTACAAATTTTCAATGAACTTTTTTCAAATAATATTACAACTTACAAAACTACATTTCCTTTAAACAAAATACAATATTACACATCTTCCACCTTGAGTGGGAATAATAAGAAGGCTTAATCACAAGGAAGGATTTCTTGAAGGCACCAAAAAAGCTCCAACTTTCACACACCAACAAGAGAGCTCCACCATGCTTCATTTGATCACAACAAAAAAGGGGGAGAGGCAACACTCTCCACCCAACCAAGAATTCCAATGAGGAGGAGAAGCCATCCTCCTCATTGGCCCCGAGCCCCAACCACATTGCAATGGAAAATGGATTCAACCATGGCAACAAACAAGCTTCCACAACACATAACCAAGTATTTCACAACCATTCCAAAAACAAAAAAACTTTAACTACAAACACAAGAAGGAAAAAAAAAAATATACAAGGCTTCTAAATGAAAATCCAAAGGAGCAAGAACCTATGGGGAGGTCACTTATGCCTCCCAATGGGAAATGAGTGCCCACCTTAAAAACCTCCAATAAACATCTCAAACCCTACACACTCTTATGCCTCCTCAAGAACCTCTTATACCTCCCCCATTCTCTTATGCCTCCCTACAATCTCTTATGGCTCCCTCAACAAAATAACCAAGTAAGAAATGCAAGCAATTTCTTGTCCAAGGTGGGGAACTCAACCCAAACTCCCTCCAAAACATGAAATAAACTCTTATGCCTCCCTACATGAAATCTCCCCATAGTCCCCTCCTACACCACACTTAGGAAATCTACCCAAGCACCCAACAAGCATTCCAAAACACTCAAAAAAGCACATATGCATACAAAATAAAAGAAAGCATTTAACAAGAGTTTAGCTCCTACCTTTCCATGGTAGAGCTTGATCCAAGAGCCATACACCAAGCTTCTTCAAGCCCAAAACAAACACCAAGAAGCTCCAAAAATCCACAATCACCAACAAGCTCTCACAAAGAACCAAAGCACTCCCAAAATCCTCTAACTCCCAAAAAACAAGAGCAAAAAAAATGAAGTAACCCCCAATCAAGCAAAAGAACTTGATTAAATAGAAAAGGGAGAGAGGAGGGTGAGGTGGCTCCATGTAGGATGCCACATCACTCATCCTCAACTCCACCTCAAAAGTCAAACTTCAAACTCCAAAGCACAATTAATAAGTGGGTGAAGAAATGACATATTACTTGCACACACAATCCAAGCCCACACCTCCTAAGGACAAAATTAATTACAAGAAAGAAAGTGCACTCCACATTTTACCTTTTTGTCTTCCCAAAACACCTAAAGGGGTCTAATTTTTGACCCCCAACCCATAGGTAGGGTTGGCATAGCCATTTAAGAGGTGTGGGACAAGTTTGACTTGTCCCACAAGCTTCCAAATTTGGCCTCTAAGGCCAAATTCGAATTTCCATGAAGGGGTAGAGTGTACAACACTCAAGATCCCCAAGCACTCAACTTCAACACAAAATCCAAGAGAAATCTAGCTCTAATAAATGAATTCCTTTGGTCACATCTATAATTAGTTTAGGACAAGATTAAATTAGCTTTAATTAAGACACTACAACCCATTAATAATAAAGGGTAAAATACATACCCCAAATTCCAAATAATTAATACAATGAATTACATCACTAAAATCACATACTAACATCAATTAAAGGAAAAATAAATAAAAGATAAAAACATAACCCCTTGGTCACAATTTCCCCTAACAATAATTCCAACACACACACAAATACATGTTGCCATGGTGACCCTTGTTGAATTCACCTAGAATTCCAATGTGGTTGGTCTCCAATCCCCCCGTAGTTTGTCGTGATATGTTTTCTTGCAAAACACACAATACCCTCTGGCCTCATGGCCATATTAATGATGTCGAAGTAATAAAACACTTACATCTAACTATCAATTTCAAACATCAAAATCATAACTACTATTGCTAAGACCAAGTAATTTAACAATTATTCTCATTTTCAACATTTCGATTCTACTCATACATCAATTTGCAACTAAGATCAAAGACCAACTGGATCATCAAATTAAAGAAATACTTTCACTCGTTCACAATTTCACCAATCTCCAATATCAATTAAATCACAAAATAACTTTGAACATCATAATAAAATCCAATACGAAAATGATTCAAATATCAACATATATTTATCTTGACAACACATCATTTTCTTCCATACTTAAATGTCTATCAAAAGTTAATCAGTTCGGTTACAATAATGTCTATCCTTCAATTTCCCTAACACAATGTGTAAATGTCATTTGTCTATTAACATCTACTAGGTAATAAAGCACAATAGTGTCTATGTGTCCAGTCACAGAGATAAACCAAATACAACAAAACAATATCGAAGAGTAATGCTATCACAATCAAATTACGACAATGCAACCATTCTACCAATTGTTTTATCCTTAAAAGTCCATCAGGGTCCACAATACGACATATAGTTAAAATAATAATAATCAAAACACAAAGGAGTCATGATGCCCCACACATCTTATTAGTATGCTAATTAGAATAAAGTAGCAAGGTTTACGATTATAACAATTTAGAAAAGATAATCATGTTTCATTTAGTGTTGAATATTCTAATTTTAGCACACATTGAAAAGATAGTGGTTGGATCAATTGCACTATACATATAACTTCTTGACGAATGTATTATACTTGTTTATTATTTTCACATTACTCTCCAATTGAGGGGTAGCAAATATGAAACAATATTAACTTTTCTCTAAATTAGCATAGGCCCCAAAACACTTTTTAGATTACGCATTCTCTATACCTAGAGACTATATTAGGGTTTTGGAGAAGGGGATTTATTTCCTAGTGACTTGTGAGTGATCCATACATTTATGGAAATCAACTTTTGCAAATCAGGGCGTAAAGAACACACGTGAAAATTGAGATAGATTTTTTGCACATCCATAATCATTTTCGTAATAGAAGGTCAACCATTTTCATGCCCCATAAAATTGGCATTTGTCCCATGATAATGGTCAAGGGGCTTTGGTGGTCATATTCTCCGGGAGCTGATCATCATGTCTTCTTGATCTATTTTCCTCATATTTTAACCGATGACTACTTATATAAGTGTGAAAAATCACATATTATCCTACAAACCTTAAATTTCCTAAGCATTTTATTGTTTTACTCTTTTTTTTGTGACATGGATAACCTCTTTTATACATTTAAATCCTTATAAATTTTAATTTTAATCTGAATTATGTTTGTTTGCAATGTGTTGTTAGTTATGTATTTGTTAATATGTAGATCCACTTTCCACATTTATATTTATGTACAGGTTCCAAAGAGCATGCAACATGAAATGGTCTTTTGCAAGTTTGATGGTAGTTATTATATGGATGCAATAGTTGACCATGTTCCCAATACTATAGAATTGTTGAATTTTGAATTTTTATTTTTATTTTTTAATATTAAAATATAATAATGTTTATTGGATTGTTAATTCTTAGATTAAATTACCTTATATGAACTACAAATATAGTATATAAACAGATTTGTTGAGGAAGATTTTATACTAAATATGGCGGTTGATTTTTAAATATAATTTCTTACTTTTTGAATAAATTTATATTGATTGTATTTCTTACATTAAACTTTGATTCTTTAATAGAAATTTGAAATTGCCATGTTTGAAATGGAAATATCATCCCACATCTATTTCATATCTATTTCAATAATTTGAGCACAATCAAGATATAATACATATGGTAAACCTTGGATGGACCAAACTTTTTGTTTTTATGTTCATGTTTTTCACCCACACGTAAATTACGAGGACCAAGACACAAATAATGGCGGGAGTAAGACGAAGATCCATGGAGGCAAAAGGCTGCCTCTTTTAATTTGTAAAGTGAATTATAGTGTATCTTAACAATGATAACAAAATGGGGATGAACACATATGTGGTCAAAAGATTGATGGTTTCTAACTTATTAAGAATGATGTCTACAGCGATGAAATAAGAGGAAAAGATTTTAAAAATTCAGACAACAGTTAGAGAAAAAATAGTCAAAGAAAACAGATTAAAAAGAATATATATTGGTAGGGATGATGCTACTCAAATATTGTCGGCATGGAACATTTGTACGTAGTTTATTTGTTTGAGTCTGAACATACATTATGTAGACATGGGACCCTTGCTATATTTGAGTGCTTCCTGGTTAATGTGTGGCACATGCTGTGTTTTTTATTCAACTGAAATTATGCATTGTCAATTTCAGAAGAATAAATCATTTGAAGATTTCCAATTTGGTTAAGTCAAAAGAGTATGTTGTCGGTCACCAAAAAAGGCAAAAGAAAACAAGAAAATGTAAAGAAATCCGCTTAACGTACGCCTGTTCTTCTTCTGTGGGCGCGAGATCAGATTTTCTGATTATAAAAGCCTCATAACTTTTAAGGTTTTTCTTGAAATCTGACCCCCAAAAATGTCTTAAAGAAGAAAAAATTGCAGTATCTTTCATAACTTGGCCATCCTTTGCTGTTTTTGTCTTGGGATAGGCTTTTATCAGCTGTTTTTATGGGTCTCTCTCATATTACAGGCATGTCTGCCATGCTAGATGTCAGTAATTTCTGGAGAAGCTTATCCGGTTGGTGTGTTGGGCTTGGATTCAATGATTAATGTATAAGTCGTTCAAGTGTTTAGCACTTTTTGGTATTGATTAGTGTTAAAGTTCAGACGAATAATCAATTTCGACAGCAACATCTTCCTATTTGCATTCATTCACATTTGTAGGTAAAATTGACTGAATAGATTATTTAATTGTGATTGTTTAGCTGAAGGAGATTCTGATTTTGATGTATATGTCATTATTTTGTTTCAAACAACTTTTATCAGCTGTTTGATTTATGGGTTTCTCTCATATTACAGGGATGTCTGCCATATTAGATCTTAATTTCTGGAGAAGCTTGCCGGTTGGTGTGTTGGGCTTGGATTCAATGATTAATGTATAAGTCGTTCAAGTGTTTAGCACTTTTTGGTATTGATTAATATTAAAGTTCAGACGATTAATCAATTTCAACAACATCCTCCTTCTATTTACGTTCATTCATATTTGTAAGTAAAATTGACTGAATAAATTGTTTAATTGTGGTTGTTTAACCGAAGGAGATTCTGATTTAAATGTAAATGTCATTATTTTATTTTAGACAACTCTTGATATTCAGTTGTTGATGAATGTTCTTGAAGCTGCCACAAGATGATTCTCCTGCAATTAGTAGCAAGGTTGTTGCAAGAATTCATAACAAGAGTTTTGGGCGCTCAAGCAATCCGTGCATCTCCTTTCCGTGGTAGCAGGCAGCCACGGCAAATGATTTCCCGTAGAGTAATTCTATCAGCTAGCTATCCTGTTCTCATTAATTTCTGAGATTTCTTGTAGTACAGAATTAATCCTTGTGCAGCATGGAAGCTTTTCTACTTAAGAATGTTGCCTTATGAGGAAATGTCCATGGTGCACTATGGAGAAGTCACTTGAGAAGCCATCTTTTCAAGTATTTTTAAAAAAGCTTAATATAGTTGGTTAGTTTGGTCAATATTTAAGTATTTACAAAGTGTTAATTTGTAGATTTTTAAATTGAAAACCGTACTTTTATATATAAAATAAGCGATATACAATGATAATCGTATAAAAATTGGGTGGAAAAAGTCACACCTCATAATATCGAATATATCGAGTCAGATAAACCTCGAGAAAGAGGCCAATTTAAATCAAAACCACTATAAAAATGCGATAATGAATCCAAAAAAGGTGAACAAACAAGGAGCCCAAACAACTTGCGAATTGTATAAGTAAAAGTCGAAAATTTTGTTCCCTAAATGTTTATCAATTTAAGATTACCGAGAGTATGTAGAAGTATTGTGGCTATTCACTAAAATCATAACCTTAATCGAACCCTTATTTTTGAATGAAATATAAAGATATATGTCACTAAAATAAACTTCCCTATTTCAGCAACATAATAGAAAAGATGTAACTTTGATAATACAGGAACATAATAGAAAAGATGTAACTTTGATAATACACGAACAAGAACAAAAAAGAAGAAAAAAAATAGAATGTTCTATTCAAAGATTCCATTACAAAATCATTTGTCTATTCTTTTGCAAAACATTACTGTAAGGATTAAAGAGATAATTTTGAAATGACTTATTAAACATTGTGCATATATATTTAACATTCACATACCTATTTAAATTGACAAAAGTTGAAATCTTTGGTCCCTATTGAAGTGATTTTAAAACCAATATTTTATTGGCAAAAAAATATTTTAAAATATGGTTTCACGCTTGTGAAACTTGAAATAAGATATGATTCATTTTGTGAATTTATTGGAATTTGGAATATTATATAGCCAGTGACACTGAAAAGCATTTAATTTTTAAAGTGAAGTTGAAAAGCATGATATAACCCTGCCTTTTTAATTATAATTTCAATGCCAGTTATTTGGGTTTTTGAGCACGTATCCTCCTTTTCATCAGTTTTAAAATGAGAGCTCATACTGATTTCGTTTTAAACACTTGGATTCAATCTCCGGGGTCAAGCTTATTTTATAATAGTTTTTGAATTTGTTACCTCCATAATCAACTGATAGACCAATGAATTCTTCATGTGTTCTACTTAATGGCAAATGATTGCGGTCAAAAGAAATAGTAACAACTAGTGCTATAATAGGGCGATGTATTTATCTCATGCAAAGTTTAATATACCATATTTATCGATCAATAATTGAGGAGAGCATGATGCATACAAGATATTTTAAAGAATACCAATCGAGTAAATGGAGAAGGTTTGCAACATATTTCCTTTATATATATTTATCACATATAGGTAGGTCAACCTAATCCAAAGTATTAATTTTAATATAAATTAGTAAATACACATAAGGTATTAGAGGTATTTTAAAGATGCAATTTTGGTAAGAGAGTCCATCGGATGTTTATTTTAGATCACACAATTTGTAGGTTATATTTCACATAACACGTAACATTTAGAATAAATATTTATTTGATTCATTAGCAAAAAAAAACAAGTATCTATAAACCTAAACATAATGTGTGCTTACAAACAATTTACAACATTGAATACTTAATCTTAGTCCTATGAATGGATAATTCGCTCTCTCACACTCTTCTCTCAATGAGCACACATCAACGTGCTTCATTCAAACCATTTATAGATCAAGGCTTGAATCCTCCTTTTGTATGCCTCTCTTCTACAAAATCTAAATCAATCCCAAGCCCCACGAATATAGACATCAAATACCCATTTATAGCAAATCTTGAAGCAAGTTGATGCCTTTCTATTCGATAGATCATTGCCACCTTTCTTTAGATTCCATGACAAAGCTATAAGTCTCAAATTCTCCAAAGACCCTCAACATTAAGCTATAGCACATGGATCCCCCAAATCCCACTCAGAAACATGAGTTAAACATCAAATGGATTGAACAAAATATGAAAGGTGTGAAAGTTTATGAAGATGCCCAAAACTAGGTTGTGAAAAACAATTTTCAGCCAACAATACCAAGGCTTCATCATTCTTTTGCACATCGTGCAAAACCAAGGTGTTTGCATAAAACAAGAATATCCATGAAAATGAAAAAAATGAATGATGTGTAGAAGTGTTTATTCTAAATAACAAGTTTTTAGTTTATATAAAATTGTGTATGAACCTAAATACTACTACCTCATACACCTTGGGTAAGAAAATGCATGACCATAATGCTCACACGCTTATGGTAGGTGCTTCCATCACCCTTCAAACTTCTTTAGTTGCGGTTATAATAATGGTTGGGTTTTATATATTATGTATTATACTCTAAATTCGAACACATAAATGTGGTTCATTTGAGCTAGTCATGTCTCGGGGTTGCCTCATCTTTTTGTAGTCATCTCTTCTCAAAAACTAATTCAAGCTCAATCTCTTTGAGTTTAAATATCATATATGTATTTATTGAAGTCTTGAAGCAATTGATGCCTTCCCAACTAGTAGATCATTGCCACATTTCTCCAAGTCATATATCCACATTTCTATTGATCAAGTTCTATAAAAACATTAGCATTGAGCTATTGCACATGAATCCTTGAAATTTTCCAAGAAACATGGATCATCAATCACATGAAAGGAACGAAAAATCCATGAGGTGAACACGTTTGTAAGACTACACAAAAATATGTTACACACATAATCTACAACTACCAAGCACAAACATTCATCATTATTATTTAACAAAACATACAAAACCAAGGTGCTTGTGTAGAGCAATAACATTTGACCAAAAGTAAAAAAATGGATGGTGTACAAAAATTGCATAAAATTGTTTCTTCCAATTAATATGATTTTGGTTGATGCAAGATTATGCATGAAAGTGTGTATGCTCCTATGTCATCGAATATACAAAGTATGAAATATATCCCAATAGACTCAATAAAATCAATAGAAAACCAAAATTATTAGTGACTTAAAATAAAACAAAGTTAGTTTTTTCTTTATGAAAAATACTACATTAAATAAAAACAATAATGCTTTTAACACTTAATAATTTCATAGAAAAATGATATCACTTACTATCTAAAAGTTTCATTTAAATTTTCTCATTCCCCATGTTTTATTCACAATCATAATGTTGTAACTTGTGCCATTTTAAGAACACATTCTTATAGTAGAGGATATGTCAAAATTTATCAATTGTAACTTGTAATAATGTTTATGAAGTTTAAATAAAAAATTACCTCCTATTTTTCAAGAGAGAGGATCATCTTAATATTTTCCCAATTAGACACTAGTGATACACAATAATCATAGTTATAAGTAGATGGGTATCAGTATGAGGAGACATAAATGGGCATGTCATTTTTCCAAAAAATAAACAATATAAATGTGCTTAAAGACGACATATAGAGAGATCCTAAGAGTTTATAAATAAAATTTTAATGTAAATATATTTTATGTTAATAAAAGATATATTTTTATATTTATCTTTAATATCTCTAGCAAGATCATAAAATATATTATTAAAAACATTGAAATGCAAGTCTTTGAGACAAGTACCAATGAGCAACAATCTTTGAGATGAATAATAATTTTTGAGATGTGCTTTTTTGGTAGGAAATTAATCTCTATGTAACAATGATAATAATAAAGAGACGTGCTCTATACCAAATACAAAAATCTATAGGAAAGGTTTTAATCCCTTAGAAAGACTAGAATCAAATAGAAACATTTAAAAAGGTAATGTATTTCAAAGTGATTTTCTAATGAAATAACTAATGATGATTTTTAAATTATTTATGAGACATGATCGAAGGGCATATATTTGGAGGTACACAATCCTCATTTCCCATCATTAAAAATAATTTTACATTATTGTTTTGATTGTGTTCTTCTATCCAAAACTCAAATATTTTAGATATTACAAATAAATAGACTAAGTTGTGCATAAAAATTAGAACCTAGAATTGAACTCTTTTGATTCGAGTAACTTAGGACTTTGTTTCCCAATTACAATTATATACTAGAAAATAAGAAAATAAATCCTTGTAGAAGCACTACCATGTAAAATTACATATATAACATAAAACAAACAATTTCAATACCCAAATTGACAAAACAAAATGAAAATCTAGAAGAACATAGGCTGAAAAATATTTCCACAATTCATATTAACATTAGTTGAATGCTTTCGACTAAAATACATATAAAAACCTATTGTATATCTAGTGATATGACAAAGTAATGCATATACTCATAGAAAATATTATTTGCAACTTACTACACTTTCAGTAGTTGATATATAACCTTCAATGTCACGGGATTGTAATTCCCAAAGTTATTTAAACTGTTAAGTTGTATGGTGAAATCATTGACCACCGTCAAATAGGGTGAAATTTTATGAGATAGTCACCTCTAGATTATGTAATGATGTTGCTAGAATCCTCACGATAATAATTATAAGATTTAGGACAAACATTGTTATATACATAAGAGAAATTAGTGGGTTTGCATATCTATCGGTAAATTTTCATGGGATGTCATACAACAACACAAAGGTATGCTGAAGGAAAAGAACTATTATTATAAGCCATGACATAGGTATATTTGTTTTTCACTTTAATAGAATAGATGCTTTTGTATTTATCCTTTGTAGGGAGATATGGTGATTGGAAGATTGTAGCCATACATTAGAATGAACATGTAGAAATTTTAGGCATCAAAGATGAACTAAGAGAGACTTTTCGGTGGAATGCCTTTCACCCCATTATAAGAGAGTTGTCCTCTACACTCACCTATGCCCTTATATTTGAAATGACCATCTATAAGGAGAAACAATTGAAACCTCATATTCGATGTGACCATGTTCTAAGGGAGTCGTGATTGACACAACTTGTAGAGTCATATACAAAATCTACCATTGGTGAGCAAAGGGGCTTTTTGATGTTAGGTTAGACACTAGACCACAATGAGTTCGTAGATTTTTTTCATCATAATTGTTATAGTAGAAACAATACTTCCTCCTTCACAAAAAAGTCACATAACTACAAAATACTAAGTAATTTAAGATACTACTATAACATATAAACCGTAATATTAATAAACTTGAAATACTTTTCTTTGCTTATATAAAGAGGAAGATGGAAACAAGATTGATAAATATTTTCATATTTAAATTGATTCAAAAGAAGAGAAGTATGGGTGAAGTGAAGCTTATAATGTAAAACTAAATTATTATGGATACACACATTAGAAAATAAATGTATAGGCACATACAATATTACTAGAGTAACTTTTAAGCTTATTGTTAAGGGATTTTAGTCTCTCACCAATAAAAATCCTTTTGCAAATAACAAGTGAAATCAAACAATTAATTTATTTGGACGGATAATTTTTAAATTACACTTTTAATATAAATTTGAACCCCTTGGGTGCAATTTTGATATCTTTGAATGTAGTTAATATAGTAATGAAACATGATGAAGGACATGTCTTAGCCAAGATATATTGTTGTTTTTAATTTTTTTCCCCTTAGACGAAATGATTTTAGTTGTAAATAAAAATGGAATAACTATTAGATCCCTCGTCATATATTGATCAAATCAATCCGAGTTTTAAATGTCATTGCGAGAATATGTTATCCTCCTACCCAATGTCAAAGTAGGATATCAATCTCCATCAAAGCAGGATAAAAATCTTGAAAATAAAGGGGGTATGAGGCTTACAAATAGCTCGAAATTTGTTGGAAGCAATGTTTTAAATAGAAAACCCTCGTTATACATTAACAATATGTTTTAGTTGTAAATCACCTTGTGAATGCCCTTAAAATTCTCATTATACATACATAAATATTAAACCATTTTCCCTCAAAATAACTTTATAAATTCTCATTATACATATAGATTGCAAAGTATGGGACAAAATATATGAAGAAAATAGCTCAACATTTTGCGAAGATGTCTCCAAGCATAGGTGGGGAATTATTCATGACAAACATCGTAGTAATCATGTGATCACATTCTCTAGTGTCATTTCTTTGGAAAAATTTATAGCAAATCAAACAGAAAAATGGCTGCTAAAAGTATACAAAAATGTGGAGGCTTAACGAAAGAAGGAGAACTAATTGTTGAAATTTCCCAATGAGTTGGAAATGATACATATTAGAATTTTATTTTTCAAAATGTCTTAACCACACATACAAAGATTTGCATCCATTACAATAATAATTTAAATAATATTTTTATCTTATTAAATATGTACATGAAAAATGAGGAGCAAGCAATTTTATACTTTAAATAAATGTATTTTCATGTTTATAATGTATGTTATATCTATTTTTGAGATTGTTTCCAAAATCTTAATAAATTATCAAATGAGTTGTAGTTTAGTGGTATGTATGATGGTGTAAAAGTATAGTCTAATCATCTACTAAATTATAAATTCTATTTGATACTAATTAATAAGGGATGATATCGGGATTGATTAGAACCCCTCAATCCTTAACAACTAAGTCTAAGAATTTTCTACGCAACCTCTACAAAATTCAAATTTAATATAAAAAAATCTTAATGAAGTTTAAATCACTCAAAATAAATATGATAAACGATGTTAGTTATATGTAAATAATATAAAAAAATATTAATGAATTTTAAATCACTCAAAATAGATATGATGAAAGAAGTTAGTTATATGTAAAAAAATGTAATCAAATATACCATTTAAATGATACTTCACTTTAATATTTAATGTATATTAGTAAAAGTTAATATAAATGATTGCATTTATTGTAAGGAAAATATATCTATATAGGAATGGCAAAGAGATAAGTAGCTCACAAATTGTTTATCGGAATGTATGTAATTTTATATGGTACAATTAATTGCTTATTTTTCTAGTGAAAGATATAAAATAAAATTAAAAAATGACAATTGATTTAAATTTAATATTATTGTATTTATTCATATAATTTTGGTGAATTTTAGACAATTTTTTTAATTTATCTAATCAAATGTTAGATCGGGATGATAAAATATTTGCATGAATTATCTCCTCCATGAATTGTATAGTTAGAAATCATAACACTTCTACATATTTAGTTGTAATAGATTTAATTTTTAATACCAAATTTATAATATCAAAATAAAATTTCTTATACAATTTAAAAATTAGAAATTATTCATAATTTTATCCGAAAGAATCTATTAATAAAATCAATAAACAAGGTTAAAAATAATACTATAATGATATAAAAATTTATTTTAAAGTACACATATTTAATTTTAATTAAATATTGTATTTATTTTTATTGTAATACTTTTTTCAATAAACCTACATCTGTACCCCAAAAATATATTAAAAAGTTCCATATTGTCTTTGTTACACATTTTGGATGGATTAGCTCATTAATTAATAATTTTGTGCTTGTAATTTATTTGATTGAAATCCATGAGACACGATAATTTATTCGACATTATTTGGTTTGTGTTATTAAAATGTGGAGAATGCATCATATAAAACATATTGCACATAATTTTTATCACTCCACTTAAAATACAAAATAATAAATTGTGAGTTACATGGAAGAAATTGATGGAATTAATTTATAGAATTTATAAAATAGTCGATTGTTAAATTGCTTCCTAAAGGTGGTTTGTTATACACAAGTGAGGAAGTTATGCTCTTTTCGTGTACTCTCTTGTATGGAATAAAAACTAAAACACATAACAAAAATACCCTTAACTCTAAAATTCAATATTTATACATGTTTTATAGATTAGTAAAGAAATTTGGAGTTTTATTTTTTATTAATCAATAGTAATATTATTATAGCATTCTTAAGGAGATGACCTTAAGATTTAATCATCTTGAATTTAATTATTATTATTTGTGCATAAAATAGATCGAAATTATATTATAATAAAACAATAATAAATAAATTTTCAAAAGTAGTTGTTAATGTATTTTTAAGATTATTCAAAGTTAAAATTGGTCAATTAAAATAAAGTATAATATAATAAATTTAATATGTTCTTTATTTCCATCGGAAATGTTCTTGTAGCATTTTTTTATTGATCTTAAAAATGAGAGGGTTTCCCACCCAAAATTTTCCCGCATTTTGGTGGATATAGAGACTTCAAAAGATATTTCAGAAAAATATAGAGGTCAAGGTTCTAGATAGAGATTGGACTCATCTCATTGACTATGAAGGTTTACTTGTCTAGTGTCATAAGTGCTTCACTTTAGGACATATGGATGCAGACTGTGTGCCATTTCCTGAAACACAAGGTAAATGGTAGAGTGTTGTGGTAGAAGGGAGCCCTTCCTTGACACTTGGTTGTGAGAGGTTTTTCCAAAAATGTCTTGGAGTCCGAATTAGAGATGAAGGATTTGGAAGAGACTATCCCTACTACACTAATGGATGAAAAGGATAACATAGAGAAAGTGATACCAAGGACAATGGTGGAGGATAATGTACTTGGTGGTTAAGGGGAAGATGATGGTGAGTCCTCTGTAACTAAGGAACAAAAAGTGGATTTTGTAGAGGAACTAGATGGGGGTAGAGAATTAACGAAGGATAATGACGTCACCCTTTCAGTTTTGGATATGGAATTTGTTATTTCAATCTCTTCGGTTGATGATGCTAAATATTGGAATTTGGACTATAATGGGAAATAAGAGTAAATAAAAAGAGGATAACTAAACCTTCTAATATGAGTTTGCGATCCCAAAAAGATGGAGGATTGAAAGGGTAGTTTGGTGAAATAATCACCGACTCTATGTGGGCTGATTTATGCTCTAGATGTTTTAAGACTATTCTAAATCTATTGCAAGAGTTTTTGGAGGTAGGTAGGAAGATGGTCATGTGTGTTTGATACATGTGAATGTTTGATTGAGTGTGCAATAACGCTTTATTATTTTGGTGTGGTGTACAAGGTTTTCGGATCCGTTCAAAACCTCGGTTTACTTAATAAAAAAGTAAACTTTCTATATTATTAATTTTGTGCATTAGGATTTTTATAATAATTCATTTTAATTAATGGAAAAGGATAAAGAACCTCACAACCCTTTCTTATCCATCAAAACCTATAATAATTATAATAAGATTAAGAACAAAATTAAAGGTTCTAAATATCCAAGATAGTAATGGAAATTAAATCCCCCATCCTTTTTAAACACACTACAATAGAATAATAATTCTCAATAAACAACTAACGTTTATAAACGAATAAAATATTACATTCTTATTGATTGTCTACAAGATAATATAACTTAACACCAAATAGTTCTAAATATAGAATACATTCAATGGTCATTAACCAAGATAACCTACTAATTATAGAATATCTTCTCAATAATAGAAATGTACTATACTTAGTGCGTGAAAAATTTTAGAACTCAAGCCTGTCATTTTCCTTTAGCTTTCTATATATAATAAATTGTATGAAGGGGGACGAATTAATCAAATTTGAAGATATTTAATTCATGGAGATGAAATCACAATATTCTTACCACAAATGTAACAATCAATATTACATGTACACAACTTACAAGTACCCACCATAATTTAGATCTATGTCCATTTTCACACTATCTTTTTCTTGTAAATTCATACCTCCATCTTAATATGACATACAATATTGTCTATTTAACATTAATATAGAAAGAAAATGTATGATTTTTTTTTACTATTTTGTAGTGACAATTTTTAGATATGGGTTTTATTTTTACAAGAGCGAAATTAGGTTGAAATATATAATGTCTTGAAATCCCAATATTTTAGAATGTTAAAATTAAAATATTCATGTATTTATACGAGTTATCTTGATTTTGTAATATAAATTTATTATATAATTTCAAATATTTAGAAAATTTCAAATATATACATGAGTTTTTAAAAATATTTTGGGATTATATAAAAATTTATATTTCAAAGTCAAGACAACTTGTCATGTGAATATATAAATATATTAATATTAAAATTCTTTTCAATACATTGAATATTTCAACCTATTTAAAATAGATGATTCAACACCTTAAGTGCTCACGTGACACCCTAAAAATTAACGGGTCACCCTAAATAGCACATTTGGGACACCTTAAACACTCATGTTGTAGTGCCCACTCCTCTTTGATATTGATCTTACTATGATTTTGCTTACTTTGGATTAGAGGCATAGACTTTGTTATCATATCTCACCAAAGAGAGACATTGATTCTAATGAACATTACTATATTTGATTAGTATTTTGTTAGACATTATAGATATTTTGATTACGGATATGTGGTGACTCATAGTGTGGATTATATGCATGGATTGACATTTCAGTATTGATGATGATCTAGAGTTACTACCTTCTATATGTACTGACATATTAGATTTTGCTACATAGATTTTGTTAGATGATCTAGCTAGTCTTGTGATCTTATTGTTGATTGATGAAATGATAGAATTGAAATATTTTGAAATTGTGAACAATTGGTGAGATTGCTTGATTTTAGTGATGATATAGTTATGTTATTTGATGATGTGAATTGATATGTGTATGTGCATTTTATTTTTTGATGTTATTGATATGGCCACAAGGCCAGAGAGGTATTGTTTCGATTTTCCAGAAATTGTAATCGTAGTGCCCACTCCTCTTCGACACTTATTATATTTTGATTTCGATTACTGTTGACTATAGACATGGATGTTATTATATCATTTTGGTTTAGCATGATGTTAGATGATAGAGATATTCTGATTATTGATGGATTGTGATTCATAATATGATTGTGTGGATTCTTAGATACATAGAGAGACATTTTATATTGATGATGATGATGTGTTGTTGGCATATATATTACTGACATTCGAATTCTCATCGTGTTGAGTAGGATTTAACATTTGAACTAATCTTGTGATCTTGTTGATATTGATAAAAAGATAGAATTGAGATGTTGTTGGAATTTTAGACAAATGATAACATTGTTTAGTTGAGATGATGATTTAGCTATATGAGGATGATTATTGATTTGTGTGCGTATATTTTATCTTTGATGTTTTGATGCGGCCACAAGGCCGAAGGAGGTATTGTGTGATTTTGCAGGTAATTATATCACAACAATCAAAAGGGGGATTGGAGACCAACCACAACGGAATACTAGATGGATACAACAAAGGTCACCATGACAACTTGTGTAATGTTTGTTTGTTTATATTGTTAGAGGGTCCCCATGGGGATGACCTCCAATTGTGACCATGGGCATGTGTGTAATTCTTTACCTTGTATTTTATTTATTGTAGAGTATGTGAATTATTTTGTGATGTAATTTATTTAATCATTGTTGATTTATGTGATTTTATTAAGTAATTTAATCATGTTATTAAGTTATTGTAATAAATGAAGTCATGTAATAGAGTTGTTGGTCTTTTGGACTTTATGATTTTTATTGAGTGTAAGTGACTTTGAGTTTTGTATACTTTACCTTACCTTGAAATTTCGGATTTGGGCTTAAGGGAAATTTTTGGAGGCGTGTGTGTAACATCCACAAATTCGATGTTTAGAATCATAATAAAACCAAATAATTTATTAGGGAAAAATTATGCAAATTTTTTTTTTTTTTTGGTTGCAAGGGTTACAATATCCACTATGTTTAGTTAGCTATTGTTAACAAACTTTACACAATCGTAAGGTGAACGCAACTAAATTAATAATTAAATATTATTAGTTTATTTCTCCAAAATAGTTACGGTTTAAAAGTCTCCACTTAAGTTCCTTTACTCAATTAGAGTATTTTTCAATTAATTAATAGTCACGACCCATTTAATTTATTTAACTATCCCTTGCTAATAATTATTTGATTTAATTTTTTTAGTTCATTATTTAGTTTCCATACACAATGTTTAATTTATTTCCTACCACAAAAGTGTCACCACTACACCTAACTACTAAGTGGCCTAATTCACCAATTAACCCATGCGTTTTTATTTAATCTCATTCCCACAAAATTCCCCATCACTTAAGTGATGTAGGGTTCATTTTCAACCATTAGATTTGATCTATTTGGGCCTTTGGATTTAGGTTTTCTAAAAGTGCCCTAATATTCTTTATGTTGACTTCTTATTTTAATTTTGCCCTAATCCCATTTCATTTTGTTTTTCAGGTTTACAGAAGAGAAGGAAGAGAAGCCATGGAGGCCAATGAAACTTGGGAGGGTTTACAATTTTTTTGTTTTTTTTTTGTTTCGGTGTTGAAACAATAGATCTCCCATTTCTCATTGTGGTATCATTTACCCTTATTTATTTATGTTTACTTGGTGTTTTATTGTAGGTCAGGTGTGTGTGTGTGTGTGTGTGTGTGTGTGTGTGTGTGTGTGTGTGTGTGTGTGTGTGTGTGTGTGTCTATATATCCTGGGTAAATAAAAATGCGCGACTGTGATAAATTTAGGAGCTGCGGCCATTTAGTATTGATGTGGTTTAAGTTGAGGTTTTTTTAGTGGCTGCATAAATTAGGTATGTGCATGGTTTAATGTGTATGGGGGTTTGTATTATATTGTATGGGGTTTGATTAATATGTGGAGGGTGCTGCGCCATAGGAGCACACAAATAGTTTTTTTTTTAATAAAAGACTTTGTTAATAAGCCATACCACTTTATTGAGTCTTTGTTTCTTTTTATATTTCAAACTTTGCTTTAATATAGCCATTTAGCTATATGTGACATTTGTTTTTAACCATTTAGTATTGATGCGGCCTAAGTTGAGGTTTTTAGTGGCGCATAAATTAGGTATGTGCATGGTTTAATGTGTATGAGGGGTTTGTATTATATTGTATGGGGTTTGATTTATATACGGAGGGGGCCATGGCCATACGACCACACAAATAGTTTTTTTAATAAAAGACTTTGTTAATAAGCCATACCACTTTATTACGTCTTTGTTTTTTTAATATTTCAAACTTTGCTTTAATATAGCCATTTGGCTATATGTGACATTTGTTTTTAACCATTTAGTAATGCTGATGCGAGGCTAAGTTGAGGTTTTCTTAGTGGCCGCATAAATTAGGTATGTGCGGGGTTTAATGTGTATGGGGGTTTGTATTATATTGTATGGGGTTTGATTAATATGCGGAGGGGGCCGTGGCCATACAACCACACAAATAGTTTTTTTAATAAAAGACTTTGTTAATAAGCCATACCACTTTATTACGTCTTTGTTTTTTAATATTTCAAACTTTGCTTTAATATAATAGCCATTTGGCTATATGTGACATTTTTTTAATTTACTAAAACCTTTAATTGCTAAATATCCATTCGGATAAATATGTTGTTTTTTAATATTAAAATTTTGTGTGTGTGTGTGTGTGTGTGTGTGTGTGTGTGTGTGTGTGTGTGTGTGTGTGTGTGTGTGTGTGTGTGTGTGTAATATATAAAATAATGTTTTTAATTAAAATATAAATATGATTATAATAGATATAAATATAATTAATAAATTTATATAGACACATATAATTATGATGATATATCTTGTTTTGTATTATTTTAAACAATCCATTTAAGTTGGTTTGCATAATAAGATAGAAGGGCAAGGTAGTTTTAAATCTACATCTATTCATTTTTGGGAATATAGTTTAAATTTGTAACTTTTATTTAAATATATTTTAAGTAAGTTTCTGCTGAATTGAGTACCAAGAACCTTTCATTATATATATATTATACAATTTGATCTATAATTTCAAACATTTCTAACTTCCCATTTAATCATATAACTTACAACACGGAAAAATGTAAGTCCCTTTTAAACAAATACAACTTTGGGACTGCCCTTTTCAACTATACAATATGAAATTGACTTAGTTCATTCCTTTATAATACAAGAATCTTAGTTCATTCCTTTACAATGAAATAGCTCTTTCCCACAATACATATTATAAGCTCAATAACATCCTAAATTTGAGAGTTTCATTTCTAACAAATATACAACTTAAGATTCCTTCCTTCCACTACAACATTATCAACTTGATAAATGAAATTTACAATAACATTATTTTAAAATACAAAAATTACAACCTTCCACTCTAAGTGGAAATAATGGGGTCAAATTTACAACATAGAGATTCTTCCAAATGGTCCGATACGCAAGTTTTCATTTCAATGTGTTCTCCCAACCAGGGTTCATTTTAAGACACCTCTATAAAATTGTAGGTGGAAAATACGGAGAATATCCCCGGAACCACTTTCAAAAAAGGTGAATTTGACAGTATTCCAAAACTGAATTTTCACCGGTTTTTCGAGCCAAAGAAATCAGAGTTCCAGACATCGATGCACCTTTGACGTGCGACAATACGACGTCAATAACCATCCTTGACATGCATCAACACAACGTCAAAAGAGCCCTTTGATGTGCATCAACAGGTTTTGACACGCATCAACAAGGATAAGTGATGCGCGTCAATGGCCTCTGTTGACGTGTGTCAATGGGTTCTATTGACGCGTCAATGGCCTCTATTGACGCACGTCAATGGGCTCTATTGACGCGCATTAATGGGCTCTGTTGACGTGCGTCAATAGAATCTGCGACGCAGTGAATAGAATCTGTTGACGTGCATCAACAGAGGCCATTAACGTGCGTTAATAGAGCCCATTGACACGCATCAACAGAGCCCATTAATGCTTTATTTTTCCTATAAATACCCTCACGTCGATCATTTTCTCGTTTACACTTTCCGGATCTCGATTTTTTTGTAGAATCCCTCATTGTCAAAGACGCAAGCACAACTACAATGGCGACTTCAAATGCTTCCCAACCACAAGCTCAGGACAAAAATCAAGAAGAGAATCTAGTCCAATCCACGGGCAAGATCATCTATAGGAATCCCTTGTGCCCCCACATCCATACTATTTTAAAGATGTCTTCCGAATATAAAGATTTGATGGATGTGTGTGAGTTTACTGGGCTCGTTGACATGCCCCATTTCAAAACTGATCCAGATATTTTGAATTACCTTCTCTCATCCTACAATATAGAGGACGACCTTTTTTATGTGACTCGAACAACGGCCGAATGTTTCAATTCAGTATCAAAGCAAATGACATCCATCGGTTTACCGGCCTTCCGTTTAGAAATTTACCAACTGTTACAACAAAGGAAACACTCTTGGAAGAAGACAAGAAATATCTCGAATCAAAGTTCGGTTTCCATGTTGATTGTAAGTATAATTCGTTTTCATTCATCATTTTTATTCTATTTTTTATTTTGATATAATTTGGTGTTATAAATTTATATTAATTCCCATTGTTTGGCATTTGCAGCTCATGTCAATAAATCCAGGCGTGGTGTGGATATGCAATCAATTGCACACCACTTTCTTGCTACAGTGATTTCATTTTTTCAATCCAGAATAGTTTTGCAGGGTCGCCAAACAGATATACCAAACTGGGCCATTGCATACATAGTTGCCACTATCTCAAAACAAAAATTTGATTGGTGCACCTATCTATATAAAAAAAAAACTGACATAACAAATTCAAAGATTTCAGAAAACCTGTCATTTATTCCACAAACTATCTCCTCGACCTTTATTACGAGGCACTTTTAAATTTAAAAGACAAACAAATTCCTACTTGCACTGATGAGGAGTTGATGAAGTTGTCAATTCCATTTGAAGAACAATATGTATAAACTATTTAGTTTGTATTTCAATTTTCGACATTACACTGCACAGTTATTAACAATTTACGGTTTACAGAGAAGATTTATTGAAGCCCTTCCCCAAAAAAAGGTGTTATCAAGAGGAAGAGGCCAACAACATGCTGAGGCTTTGGGAGACTCCCAATCTGAAATGGAAGCTCACTCCTCTCTGAACCCTCAACAGTTTGAACTCGTTAAACGCTAGAGAAGTAATACCTTCTCATATATTATTTACAAATTCCAAATTTGTATTTTTATTTTCCAATTTAAATTTTAACCAATTGAATTGACATAACATTTGATGTTGATGACATTGTAGGGAATTTGGACCATACTCATGTTTCGAAACTCAACCTTCTTCCCCAACTCACTCCATACAGTCGCATGCATTCATATCTTCTGAACAACCACCAAATACTACTCCTACACGGCCACCCTTAGCACCATGAAAAACTACCCCTCGACAACAAGGTACAACTTTTCAATACTACGTTTAATTTCATAGTTTTTGCCTTTTTGGATTGTTTTCTAGTTTTTCATGTTTTTTCTTGAACTTTTCGGCACATTGCAGTCCTTCTATTCAAACAATGGCACCGACCCCCTCAACCAATAATTTTTAAAATGCCAACCAGAGGAACAAAGTGAAAAAGAACATTGGTAAATGCATGCCATTGCTCACGGCCCCTAGCGGGACACTAAACATTACCTCCTCCTTTCAAATTCCAATGTTCTCACTTGGTGGCTTGCCCGGTCTGCGGGCATATCAATTTTGAACAATATAAATTTAGATGAATATTATTTGGGCATTGATAGCAATGACCCAACCGGTTTTTTCAATACCCGTGAGATGATTCAAGGCCAAAGCAGTATACTTCAATTTCAACATGCTTTACAATATTGATTACATTTCAATTTAAATTTATTTATATAAATCTTGATTAATTTTATCACAAATAAGATCAGCCACCTAAAGGCGTAAAACAAGTAGCAGATTGATCTATCCGAAAGCCCCATACTTCTCCAAAGTAAGATCATCTTCATCGAGATACGAGATAGTGAATATTCTTTACCTTTTCATTTAGAGAACTTAATTGGTTATGATTGTCAATCCCATGTCAGTGAGTTTATTCTACCTCATATCAATCAGCTCATAGAATGGGAGAGAAGGGCTAAAGTTCTTATCAATGAGATTATTAGTCATTTTGAAAATTATTGGCAAAGAGATAGTTTATACGCTGCAATCTAGAATCAACCTGCGA
The DNA here is from genome assembly GCA_018340775.1 of Taxus wallichiana var. yunnanensis. NCBI lineage: Eukaryota > Viridiplantae > Streptophyta > Pinopsida > Cupressales > Taxaceae > Taxus > Taxus wallichiana. The sequence continues at coordinate 482,089,122 of CM031242.1, read as the reverse complement.
AGATGGATTCCTTACTTACCCAAGTAAGAAGTGGGACTGTCACGTATAACAACAACTATAAAGACGACATTTTGGATAAGACATTAAACAAATTGGAAAATATTAGTGCTGAGGCCCAGGCATATTTTAACAAATGGTCTAAGGACAAGGATCTGGTAGCAATTGCAAATGCCAAGAGAGATAGAGTGGTTGTAAGTACTATCACTTTCAAACAATCATTCTTGTTAATTTGAAATTTTCATTTTTTAGTAATATGTTGAATTGACATTACTCTTTTTGTGCAGTTGAAATATGAAAATTTGAAGATTCAAGCAAAGGTATTCCAAGTTCACTTGGAAACAGCGAAGAATAGTTTATCCGCAACTAAGAATTTGAAGGAAAATATTGTTTTGGTTAACAAACAAAACAATACACTAAAGCGGATAATTAAAGAGCACGGCTTCGACCCTGAAATATTATTCAAAGCTAAGGTAAAATGATCCAAATTTATTTGTTGCATGCAGATGTAAAAATCAAGAAGAAAGAATTTTAAAAAATCTAGACAGTGTTATGGAAGATCTTATAAGTTCTAGGGTTATTTTTGCTATTGGGGAAAGGGGTACAGCCATAGGGGAAGAAACCATTGGGGAAAGGAGCACATGAGTTGAAATGGATACGAAAAAGAGGGTTGAAACTTTTATTATTGTGGAAACTTTAAATATTGAGTCTATATTTGAAAATTTGTAACATTGAATGTTGTGGTCATGGTACTTGAATTTAATTATATGGATTTGATAGCCTTTTAAAATTTGAAATACTATATAATCTTTAATTTTGATTGCATATGGATTTGATAGAATTTTTAGATTGTATATGGAGTTTATGCTTTTTGGTTTACTCTTAATGGTGATTGCATTAGATAGGGATGAATCATGATGACGTATGTTTCTTGTTTACTTGGATTATCATGAATTGTATGTGGACGTAGATGATGAATGATGATAATGGATAATTGTTTTAGAAACATGGAATGATGATAGATGATGATGAATGATGATGAATGATGATAATGATATGATATATATGGATGATGATCAATTTAATGTGGACGTAGATTTAGCTTCAAGCACGATAATTCTTCTTCTCTAGACATTTAAACTTGTTTTAAGATAATTCTTCTTCTCTATACTTGTAATGATATGATCATGATGTCATTAGAATGGATATAGATGATAAATAAATGGAATGTGTCAAAATGGATACGAGATGATATTAGAATAGATATAGATGAAATTACAACGGATATACTTGTAATGATATGATTATGAATTGTTTTAAAAAATGGAATTGTTTTAATTAAATTAAATTAGATAAATAATTGTTTTAATAATAATTATAGTGTCGAGACTTAGGATTATGATAATGATATGGTGATGATATGATATATATGGATGATTATGAATTTTATGTGGACGTATAGTATAAATTGTATAATGTATCATGGATTATGAATTGTATAGTATAGAAATATCTTCCTCTATAAAATTCAATTGTGTCATTTTATACCACAATTAAAAAAATATATCAAAGCATTTTGAAAATATTAAAAATAAATTAAACATAATTGTAATAAATCAAGAAAGATGGTATGATAGGGTTTAAATTACCTCTCTTGTATTAGATTGTTTGTGAAATTATCACTTTGGTAATGTGCTAGATCTTTGTTTTAAGAAAACTCAACACGAGAAATGGATTAGTAGATAGATGGGTGAGTTTCCTGACATTGTCAGTCCCGAGAAGTTCCAGCTTCCTCGGATGGATGTCAACCCACGTTTTCAAAAAATAAAAAGATTGTATTTAAATAAATGTAAATATATAGACCTGTAACATCTTTAATGATAACAAGTGTCAAGAGCTGAAAAAAATGTAAAGTAACAAATAATAAGATTAAGGTGATGAAGATACCTATTTAAAGTTGAAATCATCACTGGTAATGTGCTAGATCTTTGTTTTAAAAAACTCAACACGAGAAATGGATTAGTAGATAGATGGGTGAGTTTCCTGACATTGTCAGTCCCGAGAAGTAACAACTTCCTCGGATGGATGTCAACCCACGTTTTCAAAAAAATAAAAAGATTGTATTTAAATAAATGTAAATATATAGACCTGTAACATCTTTAATGATAACAAGAGCGAAAAAAAATGTAAAGTCACAAACAATAAGATTAAGGTGAAGAAGATACATATTTAAAATTGAAATCATCATTGCTTCTTGGTAATGTGCTAGATCTGTGTTTTAAGAAAACTCAACACGAGAAATGGATTAGTAGATAGATGGGTGAGTTGCATGACATTGTCAGTCTCGAGAAGTACCAGCTTCCTCGGATGGATGTCAACCCACGTTTTCAAAAAGAATAAAAAGATTATATTTAAATAAATTTAAATATATAGACCTATAACATCTTTAATGACAACAAGAGCTAAAAAAATGAGAAGTAACAAACAATAAGATTGAGGTGAAGAAGATACCTATTTAAAGTTGAAATCATCACTTTACTTGGTAATGTGCTAGATCTGTGTTTTAAGAAAATTCAACATGAGAAATGGATTAGTAGATAGATGGGTGAGTTCTGACATTGTCATCCCAGAAGTACTAGCTTCCTCGGATGGATGTCAACCTGTAACATCTTTAATGATAACAAGAGCTGAAAAAAATGTAAAGTGACAAACAATAAGATTAAGGTGAAGAAGATACCTATTTAAAGTTGAAACAATCCATTATCAATAGCTTCTTCAAACTCGATGTTGTCTTCTGTAGAATGTGACGATGCGCCAATTACACTCTCAACGTTGGGAACAGTGGTACCTGTAGCTGTATTATTCACACCTCTTCTTTCACAAAGGGAATTCTAATGCACAATTTCTCTGTCGAACGGAAAGGTTTCGATGGAGTATTGAGAAACATAACACCTCATGCAACTTTCCGATTTTTATCCAACTTTGTTTCTCGCTTTTGATTTTATAAATGATAATGCATTGAAAACTCTTTTGTCCTCAACAGACCCCAAAATAATTGTTTGACATAACTCATATAATCTGAAATATTCACCGATATCTTCTTGTAAGATAGAACTTTGATAGATTCCTCACCACAACCTTGTAATATCACCACTTTGAAAGGTTCATCTAAAATTTTATATTGGTTCCTCATTGTTGTTGCAAAATTTGTTGTTTGAAACATTAATAAATTAACATTCAAGATACCTTTGATTTCCATACCCTTGAGCTCAAGTCTTTGTGAATTGTTCCATTATTATACCCATGGATTTATGGAATTTCTTTCTAACAAAGTCTACACGACCACCTTTAGTATTCTAAAAATTAGGATTCATCACACCCATGGCTTCTAGAATTTTATCTTTGCGAAACTTTCCCGAATTTCGATGACAAGGATTCTAAAATTTATTTAAAGCTTTATTCTTGTTTCAACGATAACAGACTCAAAGAGATTACGTGTCACGTGAACATCTTATCTTTCCAATCTTGTAATATCTTAATGTTTTTACAAAATGTGCAAAGTGGTATTTCCCTCCCATTAAAAATGATGCAGAGGTGATCATGGATATTAAATATCAAAAAGGTGCTGGGATTTTTAAGATCTAATAAAGATTTCCAATTCTCAAAAACAGTGCATCAAAACTATCTTGGGAAAATACAATATATCAAGACTTTGACATACCATTTTTCACATCCATATAAAATCTAAAATATCGATTAATTTTCCCTATGCATGCTTCATCGGTGTATTGATCTCCTTTAACATTGGAAGAATACCAACCAATGTAAGCAATGTCTCCAAATCGAGTTAAACGAAACAACAAGTCCCTCACCCTATCAACTTCATGATGATATTTGTGCATGAAACCAACTAATGAAGGATACTCCTCACAAACTCTCGCATGTAGGTTCATACAAAGAGATCCATCTAGTCTCAACATCCTTCATAAGTTTTTTTTTCCATCCGTAATTCTAATTGTAAATTTCTGGAACTCAAGAAATCACTTTGGGCTGCTTGACATTTAGGCATGAAGTTCTCTTATAAGGTCTTCTAATTTAGCAACATTTTCTGGTTGCTTACCATTTTATATGCCAAATTCATTCTCAGTGAGCCATACGGTGAATTGGTAGCATATATGGGGCCACCGTTGTTTGTAATCTAACACATAGCCCTCGTTTGGTGACCTGCATGATAGATGCACCATCTCGCTTCAACGCATACCAACTTTGTAGCAATTTCATAATCAGTCATTCTAGCAATATCTTTCAAATGAGAAACAACTATTTTATGTAGGTTTTCAGCATTGTAGTTTTTAACCATTTTCATAACACCCAATAGATGAGGTGTCCTTATATAATTTTCTAAAGTATAGATGTGGATACGTACCCATGTAGTGTTTTCGACTCATTTGTCACTTCATAAATTGAAAGAGAGATAAACTTTTATTTTTTTACATTCTCTTTCAAATCTTCCTTCTCTATCATCGAAAGGCATTTTTCCATTTCCCATCCACTACTTTCAGACCAATGAGATTGAGGTACGTTCAACATTCCATTAAATTGATACAAAACTTTGAAATCGAGGAAATCTAAAATCAGTCTTCCTTTTTTTAGTATGTGAAATAGAGTAGAGAATTGTATGAATTTTGCATGTAGATTTGTTTGTTTCATCTTACCAATATGCGATGTGATCGTTCCTCCCTTTTCCAAGAGATGTCTATGTTTTTTCTGCTCTGCCTCATATTCCGCTGCGTATCTAACATGCATGCATTCTTTTTCAATTTTCCACCTGTGTGTTTTGATTTTCTAGCCATCCGCCCCTGTTACAGTCAAATATTGTTTTCCACAATGTTTTTCTATAGTGTCCAACTTCATTTGCATTTTTGTTGCTTTCCCAATTTCCACGTACATATTGTACATGTACATTCAGATGGGATCTCTTTAGAATTAGATGATTGTACAGGTTCGATAAATGGAAATTTGGCAGCCCAATCAAACATGTATGTCTTGCCAATGGTCCATATATTCTTGTTCATTTTCAATGTTTTAATTTTTTGAGCAAAATTTTGAGCAATATCACAATCACCTGGTTTCCTATTTTGTGAATTGGAATTTGAATTTTATTTCGTGTTCCATTTTGCTTTGAGTATTTGTATGTGTGATATCTTGATGCACTTCTCGTTGCACCCCAACAGAACAATATCTTCAAGATCTCGGCATATTATCAGTAGGTGTCATTTGTTTGACTTTGATATTGTGCGAATGCATGCCCACGTCAATAATACCTTCCACACAGCAGTTAGTATTCCGATTCTTTGTGGTGGCATCTATTTGGTTGGTATTTTCAATATCTGTATCCGCAGAGTTTCCAAAATACTTGAAGAGTGATTTCTGATATTTCTTAGTTACTTTTAGGGTCTTTGCATTCTTAGAACTAGCACCTTCCATTATTTTGAAAAGAGTCTGCATCGTGAAAAGATCCAAGTAGTGACTCTATCCAATGTATGAGGTATTTGTCGTGTGTGCACTTTCTCGAGGTCTCTGTTGTGCGTCAACTCTGCCCTTGTCACGTGTCAACTACCTATGCCTGTCACACGTCCACTATCTCGAGGTTACTATTATGTGTCAACTCGCCCTTGTCACACGTCAACTACCTATGCCCCGCCGCGCAGTCAACTCTCTCTCGTCACGCATCAAACCTATTCCTTTGTCGTGCATCCGTAATAACTCCTTGTTGTGTGTCTACAATAACTCTTTTGTTGTGCATCAACTATATCCCCGTCATGCGTTAACAACTAACCCTAACAAGCTAACAACAATCTTTAGTGCTTAAGAGTATGCGAGTTCAAACTTCACAGTATTGGTAATTTGGTAAGCTACTTGAGGTATACTACATGACGAATCACCTAGGTTTTTATAGGAGATGTTTTCAAATGAAGGCAAAACCGACCCCTCATAAAAATATAGTGTATATTTTAGGCGAACGGGACACCGATCCGCTTCAAAAAAATCACCTTTTCAAATTTTCCTAAAATGAAATTTTCACCATATTACGAATAATCGCCACTAAAATTATCCCCGCTCCCAAATTCATAGTTTTAACTTGCACTCTTTTCAACTCTTCAAATCTTGAATCACATTACAAAGAAAAAGTATAGGTGATGCTCTCTACCCAACCTATAATCCAATAAGAGGAGAATCCATCCTCGTTATTGGCCTCGAGCCCCAACCAAAGAACCATGAAGTGTGTAGGAAACTTGACAACTCTCACAACAATGGATTCCACAAAAACTCAACACTCATGTAATCAACACAGAAAATCCTTTAAACACCAAACACAACAACACAAGCCACAAAACCCAACACATAGGCTTACATTCAAAGCCAAGGGAGAATAGAACAAAGAAACCACCTCCTTATAACTCCCAAATGAGTTAGGGTTCTACCCAAAATACCTCCATGTGCACATCCAAACTACACAATATAACCCTTTTCCCTCCCAATGCATAATACACAAAGTATAACAATTTATCCTTTTCACTCCCCATAGGTGGAACTCCCTACTCATGCTCCCTCCACAAGCCTATAAATTTCCCTTTTCCCTCCCCAAAGTGGTTTCATTTTCTATCTCTCACACATTTTAGGCCATACTACACCAATCTCACACAATGCATACTCTTGTAGTGCCCACTTCCCTTCGGCAGCTATTTTTGCTGATTTCGACACTATTGACTATGCTTATGGACATTTTGTACTATTTTGAATTAGTATGATGTTAGATGTTAGACACTCAAACTACTCGTGGGTTTTTCGATTCTTAGTATGATGTGGGTGGAATTTTAGAGACATTTTTATATTGATGATGATATACTATTGACATGATTATGTATATTTCGACATGTGATATTTTCGTCACATTGAGTAGATCTTAATAATTGAACTAATTGTGTGATCCTTTTGATATCGATGAAATGTAGAATCGAGATGTTGTTGGAAATTGTAAATGATATCGCAATTTCCTAGATGATGATTTGATGCATATGTAGATGATTGTGGATTTATATTTCATATTTTATCTTGTATGTTTTGATGTGGCCATGAGGCCGAAGGAGGTGTTATGTGTTTTATAGGTAAATATATTCACAACAAACATCATAGGGATTGAGACCAACCACATTGGAATGCTAGGTGAATTCAATAAGGGTCACCATGGCAACATGTATTTGTGTGTGTGTTTGAATTATTGTTAGGGGGAAATTGTGACCAAGGGGTTATGTGTTGTCTTTTATTTAGTTTCCTTATTTGATGTAGTATGTGATTTTTAGTGATGTAATTTCCTTGTTTTAATTATTTAGAAAATGATGTGTTATTTCCCCTTTATTTTAATGGGTTTATGTGTCTCAATTAAAGTTAATTAATCTTGTTCTTAGCTAATTATAGATGTGACCAAAATAATTTCATTTATTAGACTAGATGGCTCTTGGGTTTTGTGTTATAAGATTGAGTGCTTGTGATCTTGAGTGTTGTACACTCTACCCCTTCATGGAAATTCAAATTTGGCCTTAAGGGACATTTTTGTAGGCTTGTGGGACAAGTTAAAATTTTTCCACACCTCTTAAATTGCTATGCCAACCCTACCTATGGATGGGGGGGGTCAAAATAGACCCCATTAAGTGTTTTGTAAGTCAAAAAGTGACATTTATTGTACTTTTCTTACATAGGTCTTTAATTTTGTCCTTAGGGGGTGTGGGCTTGGATTGTGTGTGTAAGTAATTTGTCATTCCTCTCACCTACCAATTTATGGTGCATTGGGGTTGAGGTTTGACTTGTGAGGTGGAGTTGAGGATGAGTGATGTGGCATCCTACATGGAGCCACTTCACCCTCATCTCTCCCTTTTCTATTTATTGAAATTCTTTTGCTTATTTGGGGTTACTTCATTATTTTTGTGCTCTTGAATTTTTGAGAGTTAGAGAATTTTGGAGTGTTTGTGGTCTTGGTTAGAGTTTGTTGGTGATTTTTAGGGTTTGAATAAGCTTGGAAATTGACTCTTGGAACAAGATCTACTATGGAAAGGTAGAAGCTTTACTCTTGCTTATGTTATTCCTTTATTTTGTGTCGTGTGCTTTTTTTTTGAGTGTGTGGAATGCTTTTTGGGTGCTTGGGTAGATTGCCTAAGTGTGGTGTAGGAGGGGACTATGAGGAGAATTCATGTAGGGAGGCATAAGAGTTATTTCATGTTTTGGAGGGAGTTTGGGTTGGGTGCTCCACCTTGGACAATGAATGCTTGCATTTCTTACTTGTTCTTGTATGAGGGAGGCCTAAGAGAATGAGGGAGGCATAAGAGTATGTGGGAGGAATAAGAGGTACTTGAGGGAGGCATAAGAGTATGTAGGGGATTTGAGATATATATTTGAGGTTTTTAAGGTGGGCACCCATTTCCTATTGGGAGGCATAAGTGGCCTCCCCATAGGTTCTTGATCCTTTGGATTTCATTTTAAAGCCTTGTTTGTTTTGTTGTTCTTTATTTTTGTGTTTGTATTTTGATTTGAATGTGATTTGGTATGGTTGTGAAATACTTGGCTTGTGATGTGTGAAGCTTATTGTTGCCATGTTTTAGATTCACCTCTCATTGTAATGTGGTTGGGGCTCGGGGGCCAATGAGGAGGATGGATTCTCCTCCTCATTGGATATTTTGGTTGGGTAGAGAGTGTTACCTCCCCCATTTTTGTTGTGGATCAATCAAATCATGAGGGAGCTCTCTTGTTGGTGTTGTGGAGCTTGGAGCTTTTGTTGGAGTCCTTAAGAAATTCATTCTTGTGAGAAGCCTTTTGTTCCCCTCTCAAGGTGGAAGATTGTAATTTTACATTTTATTTTAAAGGAAATGTTGTATCGTAAGTTGTAACATTATTTGAAGAAGTTCATTGAAGAGATGTAAAATCTTCCTTCTCCTTAGATTGTAGTATGGAAAGAAAAGATTCAAAATGGAAATCTTTTGTAAAAACTTAGTTGAAATTTGTATTGTGAGAAAGAAATTATAACAAAGTTGTTATAGTTATTTTGAATATATAAGTTGTAGTGAAAAATGGAAGGAGGCAACAAATTTGAAGTGTATGGTTATTTTGATATGTTGCATATTTGTAGTAAGTAAAAATGACAATATTAGAAGTAGATATAAATTCTTTACTCTTGGAATTAAAAGGAAATTAGTTGAACAAAATGGAATATCTTGTAGTTATTATTGCTTCTATTGGATTTGAAAATGCTTTAAATGAATAGTTTCAACTAAGGAATGAATAAATGGAACTAAAAATTACAACTGAAACTTTAGGCATACAAAATTAAGCTCGAATGAATCTTAGGACACTTTAGTAACTTTTGATTTTTTTGAAAAATCTCAAAATTTTAGGTTTTGTTCCAAAGGAATAGGACCACCGCCTTGTGTAGAGAAATGGTCTCGTAACCGCCTCTTAGGTAAGGTGGCGCCTCGTAACCACCACTCCGTAAGGCAATGGTTTTGTCACTTTTGGTGGAAAACCACGCCCCATGCATGTGCAAGTTTTAACTTGTTCTAATTAGATTTTTAAGCTTGTATAAACCAAATGGAAACCTCTAGTATTTAATTAATGGCTAAATCTTATTATTAAAACAATTACATCCACAAATGGTAAATTAAAAGCACTCATTCTCATTTATATTGATGGGGGTAGGGTTTGCCCCAAATAGAGAACCCAAATACACATAGCTTGGAAACAAAACCAGATTGGTAAAGGAAACCCCTCCCAATCCTTGAATGAAAGTCATAACAATGATAAAACTACAAACTAAACTAATCTAAGATTGATCTCCTTGTAGACTCCTCCATAGTTCTTCCTTTCTTGCTCCCATGGCTTCCTCCTCTCCAACTTGTAATTTTAACAAAGGAAAAGTGACCAAATGAGGAGACATAGGTAAAGAAAGAGATTAAAAACAAATTTATAAGGAAATTTAGGGTTAGTTTGGAACCCTAGGATCTAGTGGCCATAATTGATTTGATCTAAGGGTGGAGGATCAACCCTACTTTTGTTTAGTAGGAATGTATTTTTTTAAATGTTTAAATTAAATCCTTAAGGGTATGTGTAGATGGGTGAATGGGGCCATTTATTTGCCTTAGGGTGCAAAGTATTTATTAGTTCTTAGTATGTTTTAAGAATTTAATAAAAAAATGACTTTAAGCTATTAGGATAATGAAACTAAATTAATTAAGCATGAGGTTAACCATATTAGGATTGAAAATTAACTAAAGAGGAGAAAACATTTAACTAAGTAAATTAAATTATGGCACCTTCCTAGTTGAATGTTGATTAATGGACCTTAGAGATAAATTAAGAATATTTTAATCTTTTAACTAGACCTAGTTCTCCAATCGTAAAGTTGAGATTAGTGGTGTAAGTTAATTTAATGTACCCTAGGGGATTAACACTCTTGTAACCTTTTTACTTAAACAAAAAAATTAGTTGCAATTTTCAGGATAAGTGTTAGGTTTTAACGTGTTCCTTGAACGTCATTTTTGATGGGCGTTATACTTGGTATCAAAGTTGTGGGTTCAAATCTTGGACCCTTGGGCACACTAGAAAACATGAAACATAAACTTTTAACCTAGTGTAAAATTGTTCTTTTAAACCTAGAAAACCACACTATATGATAATTGTATAATTTAGAAAACATAGAAAACTGAAACAAGACCTAAAATGATGAACTAACTCTCACCTTGGTTTGTGAAGGATGCGCAAAACCGAGAGGTGTCCTTTCACATAGACCTAGATATACCACCTCTAGAGTAGGAAGTAGCAACCATTTTACCTTAGATTTTACAGACGCTTCAGACGTCAATGCCACTATACACGAAGGGTCCTTAGGAGGACAACTTGATAGACATGAATTGGAGCCATCAATGGAGGTCCATGCATCCCCTTGACACAATGAGGAGTATAGGGAAGATAAATTCCACATGGAGTCAGCTAGGGTAGAGTCACCACAGAGAGGGCATGGAGACAGGATTTCAGGACATAGGGACAGATCTCAGAGCCCTAGACAGAGAGAGGAGCATGTAGAAAACCTAGGGGTTGTCATTCGTCAGTGCAAACCATATCAAGGAGATCCTAAAGCTACAACCATCTCACTATTCGAAGATACACGTGGTTTTCAAGTAGAGGCTTGGTTGGTGAGCTTGAGCGGATGCTTCAAGCTCTACCCTTGTACTAAAGAACACAAAATCTCGTGTTAGGATCTATCTTCCGAGGGATGGAGTAGGAGTCTAGTGGAGGACCAAGGAGCAGAAGCTCCATGTTGATGTGGAGACAATTACCTACGAGCTATTTGAGGAATGTTTTAGGAGCATGTATTTTCCTATGAGATTTATTCAGTAGCAGATAGATGAGTTTCATGACCTCCATTAGGCATATATGACCGTAGCCGAGTATGAGAGTCAATTTCTGACCTACTCCAGTATGTCGAATATATGTAGGATGAGTAGGTATGGATTCACAGGTTCATTAGGGGCTTGAATTTGGATTTGGGTGGTGCGGTACGCATTCACTACCCACAAACATTAGCAGAGGCCGTGGAGAAGGCCTATATTGTAGAGGATACATAAGGGAAGACGTAGTAGGCTAGAGACAGAGTTTAGAGATGCATCTAGTAGATGCAGGATGGTAGATCGAGGGGGTCAATTCCTCCTCCTCGTGGTGGATAGAGTTTAGGATAGTATTCATTTAGGTCACCACAACAAACCACCTCAAGTAGAAGCGTGAATAGACCCGCCCACCTTGCTGCACCTCCTCGGATATTTGATGCACGAGGGGGCGCGAGTATGGGTCCTCCTCCTAGGGGTCCCATTAGGAAATAGGGTACACCGAGAGCTTAGTTAGAAGGAGCTTGTCACAGAGACCTCAACACCCATAACCGGGTCATCGGGATCCACAAAGACCACTCTAGAGTACCGGTTGGAGCTACATCTCATTGAGAGGACCGGGAAGCTCTTATGGTTGTGGCATTACTAGACATCATTGGAGAGAGTTCCCACATAACCCTAGTAACAAGGGTAAGATGCAGATCTTAGAGCCTACTATTGGTGACATGAGACATAGCTATCAAATATATGAAGCGGTTGAGAATTGCTAGGATGAGCACCATAGTACTGTGATAGAGACAAGTAGCATTGGTGGTATTTTTGCCTCTACATTATTTGATTATGGTTTGTTTTATTCTTTTATTGCACCATCCTTTGTAGAGTATTGTAGGCTAGTGGTCATTAGGTAGGTTTGTAGTTGGGACGTTGAGATGGCTTTTAGAGCAAAACTTTATGTAGACTCCTTAGTTAAGGAGTGTGTAGTGGATTTAGGACCCTTCACCACTACCTCGGATCTTTGAATCCTTCCGTTGGGTTCTTATGGTGTCATCTTGGGCATGGACTAGTTATCTACACACAGAGCTAGAGTGGACTGTTACCATAAGACTATTGCTTGTACAGATGATCTAGGAGTTGAGTCGGTAATATCGAGAGTCGGGAGGCCCATTTCCATTCACACCATCTCCGTTATGCAACTCAAGCGATGTGTGCAACAAGGTTGTCAAATGTGTCTTTGTTATGATTAGTGACAGATCTCGAGGATGAGTATAGTGGACCATCCCTTGATGAACATCTCATTTTGAGAGAGTTTACCGATGTTTTTCTAGGGGAAATACCAGGCTTACCTCCCCCACGTGAGATAGATTTCCACATAGATCCGGTTCCGGTGCAGAGCCTATCTCACGAGAACTTTATCGGATGACTACTGAGCACAAGTTGTATCTTGAGCACCTTCTCGAGAAAAGCCTAATCCATCCTAGTGCATCCCCTTGGGGTGTACCGATGATTTTATGAATAAGAAGGATGGATCTCTACGGTTGTGTATTGATTAACGCTAATTTGAACAAAGTAACGATCAAGTATTGTTATCCCCTTCCATGCATTGATGATTTATTTAATCGGATGAAGGGAGATATAGTTTTCTTCAAGATAGATCTTAAGTCAAGATATCATTAGCTGAGGATCATGGAGGTAGATATTCATAAGACCGCCTTCGTATGAGATATGGCCATAACGACTTCATAGTGGTACCTTTTGGTCTCGACAAATGCCCCTGCGGTGTTCATGAGCTTGATGAATGGGGTATTCAAGACATTTTTGGATCACTTCATGCTCATTTTACTTGATGAAATTCTGATTTACTCGTGTACACGTGAGGAGCACCTTCGCGAGTTCTTCGGTGTCTTCGTGAGCAACATCTTTACGAGAACCTAGAGAAGTGTGCGTTCTTTTTAGATAGAGGTGTAGTATTCATAGTTTTTCACCCAAGTATGTCGGTGGTCCCATGACCAAGTGACCTGCTGGGGTGGCGGTTCTGTCACTTTCAATAGAAAACCACAATTCCGCGCATGTGTAAGTTTTAACTTGTTCTAATCAGATTTTAAAGCAGATAAACCACATGGAAACCTCCATCATTTAAGTAATGGATAAATCTTATTGTGAAAACAATTACATCCATAAATGGTAAATTAAAAGCACTCATTCTCATTTATATTGATGGGGTAGGGTTTTCCCCAAATAGAGAAATCAAATACACATAGCTTAGAAACAAAACTAGATTGGTAAGGAAAACCCCTCCCAATCCTTGAATGAAATTCATAACAATGATAAAACTACAAACTAAACTAATCTAAGCTTGATCTCCTTGTAGACTCCTCCATAGTTCTTCCTCTCTTGCTCCCATGGCTTCCTTCTCTCCAACCTACAAATTTAACAAAGGAAAAGATACCAAATGAGGAGACTTAGGTAAAGAAAGAGATTAAATGAAAATTCATAAGGAAATTTAGGGTTAGTTGGAACCCTAGGATCTAGTGGTCATGATTGATTTGATCTAAGGGTGGAGGATCAACCCTACTTTTGTTTGGTAGGAATGTATTTTTTTAAATGTTTAAATTAAATCCTTAAGGGTATGTGTAGATGGGTGAATGGGGCCATTTAATTGCCTTAGGGTGCAAAGTCTTTATTAGTTCTTAGTATGTTTTAGGAATTTAATAAAAAGACTTTAAGCTATTAGGATAATGAAACTAAATTAATTAAGCATGAGGTTAACCATATTAGGATTGAACATTAACTAAAGAGGAGAAAACATTAAACTAAGTAAATTAAATTATGGCACCTTCCTAGTTGAATGTTGATTAATGGACCTTAGAGATAAATTAAGAATATTTTAATCTTTTAACTAGACCTAGTTCTCCAATCGTAAAGTTGAGATTAGTGGTGTAAGTTAATTTAATGTACCCTAGGGGTTAACACCCTTGTAACCTTTTTACTTTAAACAAAAAAAAAAATTAGTCGCAATTTTTGGGATAAGTGTTAGGTTTTAACGTGTTCCTTGAACGTCATTTTTGATGGGCATTACAGATACAAACATGCATTTAGAAAACAAACATCAACCAATAAGAATAAGGTATAAATCCTACCTTTTCATACTAGCTTTCACAATCTTTAATCCGTAAGCTTTTATCCTTTCAAAAACCAAACAAACACCAAAGCAATCCTTCAATATTCAACAAAAATTCTCAAGAAAATATTTTCCCAAAATCAAATCAAGAAAATGAGACAAGTAACCCCCATTCCTCCAATTTCACACCAATAAATAGAAAAGAGGTGAGGGTGATGAGGTGGCTCCATGTAGGATGCCACTTCATCATTCCTCCACTCCAACACAACAAGTAAAACCCAAAACCAAGGAAATTAAATGAAAAGGGTAAGGTTATGACATGCCTACATGCACACTCCACATGCACCCCATACCTTTCAAGGACAAAATAAATGTGATAAGAATAGAAGTGACTTTATTTTCCCTTTTACACTCAACAAGGCATTAAAATGGTCAAAATTAGCCCCATACTTCATAAGTATGGTTGGTAGATGATTATGAGAGACAAGGGACAAGGTTTACTTGTCCCAAAAGTCTCAAAAAGTGCCCTCCAAGTCAAATTTCAGGTTTTGAGAGGGAGAAAGAGTGCATTAAACACAAATGCAATAAATTTCATTCATCATCATGCACAAATCAAGAACTAACTACCCCATTTATTACCCACATGTCACCTCTTCTTTTTAGTTTAAAATTTAAGTTAAATTAGCTAATTAAGACACATTAACAAGTGTTAATAAAGTGACTAATTTTCCTAATTATTAAAAACATGCTCCACAAAATTAAAACACACAAAATAAATAGTGGGAAAACATCACCACCCTAGGCCACATACACGAGGTCACCCCCATGGGGAAATATCCTAACCTAGCAAAGAAAAAACACAACACTCACACAAGTTGTCAATTGGCCCTTGTTGCAAACACACAAAATCCTTCTAGGGTTGGTCCCCTATCCCCTTTCGATGTATAGTGATATAATATTATTTTAATCACAAACATAAAAATACTTCTTTGGCCTCAAGGGCATATCAATATGTCATGGAAATCAATGCATATAAAACATCCATAATACAATCCTTCGCATACATCAAACAATACAACACACACATATATCGATCAATTAACATCATTTGTATAACATAGCTAAAACATTATCATCAAATTTATGATTTTTTATCAATTATTTGAAATAGCTTAACATTTCAATTCTACTTTAGTAAATGATTTACAATCATCAACAATCTAGATCACATTCTAGAATAATCATGAAATTATCTATATCTATCAGAACTCCTAACTACTAGATACATCAACAACATATTACTCGATCCTTGATACCATCGTATGGTTATAAATTTAGAAAATCAATGAGACCACATGGTTAGTCCAATACTCTGAATATACTCAATACGTCAAGAATCCAATGTTAGTATATAACAAGTGACCATTCTAGATTATCATCATATCCTTAAATGTCCATCAAGGTCCATAATACACCCATACAGTCCAAAGTAACAATCAAAACACAATAGTAATCATGATGTCCCTCATATCTTATTAACATGCTAACTAAAATATAACAATAAGGTCCATGTATCTAATCAACCAAAATTAAAATCGTAGTACAATAAGTGTTGAAGAGAAATGAACATTACATTGTGGGACAAGCTAATCTTTTCTCACACCTCTTAATTTCATATACCAAACCTACCTATGGATTGGGGGTCAAAAATAGACTCCATTATGTGTTTTTAAGACAAAAAGTGACATTTATTACACTTTTCTTACATGGGTTTTAAAGTTTGTCCTTAGGGGGTGTGGGTTTGGATTGTGTGTGTAAGAGACTTGTCATTCCTCTCAACCACAAATTTATTGTGCATTGGGGTTGAGGTTTGACTTGTGATGTGGATTTGAGGATAAGTTATGTGGCATCCTACATGGAGCCACCTCACCCTCCTCTCTCCTTTTTCTATTTATGCAAGTTTATTTGTTTGTTTGGGGTTACTTCATTTTCATTTGTGCTCTTGTATTTTTGGAGTTAGAGAGTTTTTTTGGAGTGCTTGTTGAATTCTTGGAGATTTTTGGAGTTTGATTGAGCTTAAAGGAGCTTGGAGTGTGATTCCTTGATCAAGTTATTACTATGGAAAGGTAGGAGCTACACTCTTTTTACTTGTTTGTTTTTATATGTGTGTATTGCATGTATGTGAATGATTTATGTGCTTGTTTGGATATTGGGTAGAATGCCTAAGTATGGTGTAGGAGAGAAGGCTATAGAGGTTTTATATGTGGGGAGGAATAAGATTTTATTTCATGTTTTGGGAGTGAGTTGGTTTAGATACCCCACCTTGGATAAAAACTCTTGCATTTCTTACTTGGTTATTTTGAGGGAGACATAAGAGATTGTAGGGAGGCATAAGATAATGTGGGAGGAATAAGAGGATCTTAAGGGAGGAATAAGAGTTATGTAGGGGTTTTAAGATGTATATTTTAGGGTTTTAAGGTGGGAACCTAATCCCATTTGGAGGCATAAGTGATCTCCCCATAAATCCTTGCTCCATTGGCTTTGCATTTAAAGCCTTCGTATGTTGAAAGTTGTATTCTTGTGTTGAATGTGTGTTATATGGTTGTGAAAATTTTTATTGTGATGTTGAAGCATTGTGTAGTTTCCATGAGTTGGATCCATCCTTTATTGAATTTTAGTTGGGGCTTGGGGCCAATGAGGAGGATAGCTTCTTCTCCTCATTGGATTATTGGTTGGGTGGAGAGTGTTTCCTCTCCCTCATTTTTGTTGTTGTGATCAAAGTGATTAAAGATGGAGCTCTTTTGGAATACTTGGGACTTAAGAGTATTTGTTTAAATCAAAGGAAATTCTTCATGTAGAAATCATATTGTAATTCCCACTTAAGGTGGAAGACTAGTATATTGTATATGAAGGAAAAATTGTATTGTTTATTTTTTTATTAAGTTGTACTATTATATTTGAAGAAAGATTAATGAGGAACGTGCATTTCCTTCCTCTTAAAATTATTTGCATGTAAATGAATGATTCAAATGGATATCATATTTTTAATTTTTACCTTGTGTTGAAAGAAAAGAAAGTTGCGAATCTTAATGTTTTGATCTAAATGTGAATTGGAAAGTTGTCATAGCTTTATTTTAGTTTGAAACAATAAACCACTCTTTGGTTTTGATTTATTTAAAGGTAAAGTCATCTCTTGATACCTATATTCCTTCTAAAATTCATTTTTAGAGCTCTCTGCCTATACAAAGGACCAACACCGGTAAGTCTCAATCGGTGTCGTGTACTCAGAACCGACATCGGTCACTATTTTATGTTTACGCTTTTGGAATTTTAAATCCTAGCTTATATTTCAACTTAAATGGTATTATGACTTGCTCAACAATCCCAAATTTAATGTATGATTGTTGGAGGTGTCATTTATAAAAGTGTAAATCATAAAATGTAAAAGATATACTAAAATTTATAAAAATAGTCTTAATTGATAGTAATCGGCGTCGCGATCAACCTCCATCAACATTCTTGTGACCAAAATTAGTCACCGTATACTTATAAATTGTAATTTCTCAAACTTGTAGGACATTTTGGTGCTCTTGTTTTAATAAGATCCATTGGTGACTGTTATGTCATCGTGAATTTGAATAATAAGCTTTTCCCCGTACAAATCCAACATCCTTGACATTTAAAATAATAATAAAAATATACTAATGCCACAGAATCGACGCCGTAGTGGAACCGACGCTCAGGTAAGCGCAGCTGGTACCGACGTCGGTCAAGAGATCTGCTGTTGGTCACCTCGTGCGTGGACTATTTTTTTTCTTGAAAACATTTTTTCCACCAAACAATTGGCTCTTATGGATCTAAACTTAACCTAAATGCAGATGCAACCTATGTGGGCTGTGTATGCTTATTTGTACCCTACTCCAACCTGCGCATATTGGGATTTAAATACATTAAACTCTTGATCTAAAAATGACTTTGTTCCCTATCAATGAAAACAAAAATAGAGAACTAATAAATAATAGATCTCAAACCGATCGAGGATACCAAATGAATTGAAATTAAATAACTAAGAGTGCATGATTAATCAAAGATTCAACTATTCTTAAGAAGGATCCAATGGATGGAATCCCTCTTCTTCTTGCACATTGGATCCAATAAGACTCCTCCATGATTTTCCTTGATCCATGACATCCACTCCTTCAACCTACAAACCAAAGAGAAACAAATGAATGAGCTTAGGGTAAGAGATGCTTAAGAAGACTCCCGTAAGGATAATTAGGGTTTTTTTAGGGTAGATCTAATCTTGTGGTCCCTATTGATTTGATTCAAGGGTTAATAATCAACCCTACAATTGTTAGGTGATAATATCCATATCATGGTTGTAATTTTTAAATAAATCAAATGTATGTGTAAATGGGTGAATGTGGCCACTTAGGGATCTAGTGTATTAAGTTAAAAATGTAACCCTTTTAGTAAGTTTTAGTGATTAATTCAATGAAAATTAAATAAAATAATTTAAGTGAAGTAAGCTAAATAAGGATAAAGGTTTATTAAATTTAGATTGTATGTTAGTTCCCAAGGGGGAACCATTTAACCTAGTAAGAGAAATTAATGGAATCTCATCTAGATGATAATTAAATTGACATTAGGACTAGGTTAAAAATAATTAATTAATAATATAAACTAGATCTATTCCTTGAAATGTAGTAATTGTTGGTGGAAATTAATTAAACATCTTATAAGTTTGACACCTTGTAACTTGTTTTAAAAAAAAATTGCTGCAATTTTTTGGATAATTGTTTAAGGATTAATGTGGTTTTAGAACGTCAAATTTGTGGGTATTACATTTGGTATCAGAGCCATGGGTTCAACGCTTAGACCCTAGGAACACTTAGAAACATAAAACATAACAAGAAAACTTAGTGCAACTATAAACCTAGATCACACAACATTGCATGATGTTTTAAAACGTAGAAAACCTAGAAAACTGAAACAAAATCTAGAATAATAAACTAACTCTTGCCTTGGTCTGTGTAGGAGGTGCATACCAGATGAGGGGTTCTTACATGTGGACCTAGAATTACCACCCCGGATCAGCAAGAAAGAACTATACTATGTCATGCCCCCATTCATCATTGCTCTATTATACTGTGGCGACCGTGCTTCTAAGGGCCGAATGCCGTTGTGTTCCCTTTGAAACGTTGGTCTTGTTGAGCTTGCCTGCTTGCGTCGGTGTCGATGTTTTGGTTGCTAGCCCGCAGCGTCCCTCGCGATTATCCTATTAAAAGAAAACCTTGTTCTTGCTATATCGAACCTCCTGTTGATTGTTGTTTAATTGCCTGCAAGTTATTTTGCCGTAGTTTTGGTCACTCTCGTGCTCGACCTCTCGATTAAATTATTAGTATTATTATTATTATTATTATTTTTAATTGTTGTCACTTTTGTGCTAAGTCCTAAACGATTTTTTTAACCCCGTTTTGGGTGTCGCGACATTTTTAAAACATAATAAAAATGAATAATAAAAGAACGGATATCAGTTATACTTCGCAGTTGTTTACTGCCGTCAGTTTGTCGACCTAACGGAATTTTTAAAATGAATTGTGATTAATTAGATTTATTTCATTTTGTGGATAAGTAATTTTTTCCTGACAAGTTGGTGAGAAGTGGGAGATTATTATTGGGCCGCCTGTTTTCTGCCCTAGTCGGCTGTAAAATTAATGATGAAATTGACCTTTGCTGGATTGGGGCGCCTTTTCCCTCCATACTGGCCGCTTACCCTGCAAATGGAATTCATTATTATATCTTCCATGTTTTTATTTTTGTCTTTTACCTGCAACTTCCTGCTCTGGCGGCGCGGGATCTTCTTGGGCGGATTTATTGTAGAATGGTGAAAACGTGAGAAAAGTGTGTCTTTCTCTTGCTGCGCACCTGTCCCTTTTTCCTTTGTTTCTCTTCACCTTCCCTGGCCGCATTGAATCCTGCTCATGCCCAATGCTGGATGGACGTTTGGAAGATGGGGTGGGAGGATTGCTGAGTGCGCAGGACTTTGGGGTGCTCTTCCTTGCTAGCCACGTGGGTTTGTTATGGTGGTTTTAGATGAAGCTACAAGCTAGTGAAGAAGGCATGTAACTTGCTTTACGATGTAACTCATGGAAGAGAATCTCATGGAGGTGGATCTGTTTCATATCAGAATATTCATGAAGCACAATTTGCTTTGCAATTATATGAACTTGCTGGTAAAGGCGTCCTGATCAGGTTGACCTGTTAGTTGTTTTGTTGACCTTTGTTTTGTGAATTTCCAGCAAGGATAGCAGCCCGTGAGACTACATCTCTTTGAGGCAGTTTGTCAAACAGTTTGCTTCCTCGTGGGTGCTTCCACACCATACAAAACAAAAATTTGATTTTCCATTGTGCTGGATGGATGTCCATGTTCCGCTGTAACATTCCCTTTTGACACGCGTTGGGAGGATGTTGGCAAGTATTTTAGACCACCTACCCTGGCCGTGAACTCCTGCCTGTGCCAACGTGGAGATGATCGATGTTTGGGCGCCCAACAAGCTTGAAGAAAATGGAATTAGGCTTGGGTTGCTGTTGCAGGTCCTGTTTCAGCGTGTCCTTGTCTTGGGAAGCGCATTAAAGGCATGATAAGCCCTAACCCTCTCTCTTGATGATTTATTTCCTTTAGCATTTAGATAAATCAATCTCTACAATTTTGTTTGAATTCTGTAGATGTGAGTTTCTTTTGGATTGTTGCTTTGCGTTATTCTTTTACTAAGTAAATAACGTTCGGACTCTTGATATTATTTAATAATTATTTACATATATATGTTGACTCTTTCTTGAAAGAGATGCCCAAAAAGAGATGGGTTTTCGAATGACTTTTAATCATAATTGCATGAGCTGATCTCTCTCCAGTGATTCTCGCTTATCGATCTTATAAAGTTGGTTTATCATTTTGCCATGATTACTCCTGTGAACAGTGGTTTCTGTAGAAAATATTGTGGTGTGTGAATGAGATTTAGAATTTTTCTTGTCTTGTTTTTATTATGTAAAACATGGCTTGAAAACGGGAAATTTTCTCGGAAGACTGTGTTGGTCTTTTAATGTGGATTGATAATAATATAACCCCCCATTAGGATTGGAGGCTTCTATTTGGGGAGAGTCGTACTGGTTCTTACTGGTCCTTCTAGATACTATCCGACTCCTTTGATTATCGTTTACTTTGGGGATTATTGAAAACCCCTCACCAGGCCCTCTACTATTCTTATTACTATGAGCTTACTTTTAGATTGGAACGCTCCTGAAACATGTGTTAATGGGGTTCTATTTTGTGACCCTTTTGAATACGGTAAGCCTCAAGACGTTAGTTTGTGTGGATAACTATATGGCTTAAGTTTGAGGCACTTCTTAGATCTTCGAATCAGTTAAAGTAATATTGGATACATCGAACTCTCATGAATGTGTACATTCTTCAAGTTTGATTGACATGTGATGGCCCTCAGGCATATGAATTCAGACAATGCTTGAAATATGAGATTATAAATTTATCCTATACTTTGACTTCAAAGCTTGTTGAAATGCTTTTTGGTAGGAAAACAGATGAATAGGGAAGTTATGAGAACTACCCTAAAATGGATTCATACACAGCCTTAAGTAAAGGTGACAACTACCATAATGGGACTGTTCATACCTTATATGACGTTAAGGATAGAAGTCGACCTGAAATTATTTAACTTCATTATATAGGACAATGATTAATACCCATAAATTGAGATATGCAAGTGGAGGTTGAATTATATAATATGATATATTATGTTATCAGTAACCAGTAAGGATAAATATGTTATTTCAATACTTGGTTAACGCGTGGAATATTTTCTGGCATTTACGATGATTATTATGTTAGCTAAAAATTGATACTTGCATCTCAATTGGGAGTTGAGATAATGTTGATACTTGTATTTATAGTGGCTTGGACCACGCTTACATATTTTAGCTAGCCAAATGTACCTTCTACTCATTAACAAAGTATGACGGTATTGTTGTTCGTAATTCATTCCTCTGAGTTGGACTCTTATACTAATAGAGGCATATAGAGACATGATAATAAACAACCGATAGGATATCTAAATAATATATGAACTTACTGATTGGTGGAACCCTTGTTTACATAAGTATATTCTTTAAATTGTGAGATAAATATCAAAAGTATACTTACATATCCTTGATTTTCTATAAAGGTTGATACTTGGGTAATATTGATGATTATCATATGATTGACACTTGTATTTATTATAGAAGCTTAATGTCGTTGGTGCTTTTATTTAATTGAAAGATAATATTGTTGGACACTTATATATGTGAAGTAGGTTGAGGGTATTAGGTGAGCGTTATTATTGCTACTGTAATTTAATTATGATTAAATGCAAGGTTAAGGTTGCATATCTTCTAGCCACTTGGAATTTTTGTTCATATGTAAGCAGATTTTAGGGAAGTGATCAATGATGGGTATGAAATGTATTATCATGAGATGTGCAGTTAAGATTTGAATACATGATTAGGAATTATTTGATAGGGAGTATTGCAAAATTTCATTTATTTAAATGCTAGATGGCATAAGTTATTAGGTGAGGTTTATATCTTATCATGCTCAGTTCTAGCGAACTGACTCTAGTAAATATTTGCTGCAGATGGAATTTTAGCGAGTAGATGAGGGATAGACTTGTAAACTTGTGCATCAACCTCAGCTGAGAAGTTCTTACATGAATCCTTTTTATATTGTTCAACTATTGATAACATACAGTGGAAAATGTAGGAGAGGATCATGGTCTTAGTATAATGTATTTGTGGACTTTGTCATCTTAACTTTGGACACCTTGGTTTGTTTGACCATCATTGAAAATATTAAAATATTGGTTACTGCTTGTTGAGTGACCTTATTGGATTATTGGTATTTTAAGTGTGGATGTAACCTTGTTTTGTTCTGGTGAATGAGTGTTATTAAACTCTACCCTTGAAAAGAAATGTTGAGTAAATCTTGCTATGACTTATTAAAAGTTGAACTAAAAGTTATATTTAAATAAATTAACGTAGAGGTTACCAACTTGAGAGCAAGGAATTATTTAAAGAAATCATAGGTGAGACTATCTTTGCAAGTAAAATCGTTGATAATTCTCGGTTAAGAGCTCTAGCTTCAATTAAATATTGGCAATAACTTTTGAGGTCCTATAGATGATTTCAACTTGACCTTCTCCCTCTAACCTTTTCCAAGGCACTTTGTTTTGTTTTGTTTTTCTTAAGTGTGTTGAACTTAAAACCATGTTGTCTTGTGGGTAGGAACGAGTCTTAGTAGCATTAGTGGCGAATGATGGCCTTGTGGAATATAAATACTCCTTTTTCTTGATAAACGAATTAAGCAAATAAAAGGCCATAATAGAGAAGAATTAGAACAAATTCCTCTTCAAAGTAAAAGTAAGAACTTAGCATTGTAAGAAGCATTGTAAAATCATATCTAGAGTCTTAGTAAACTGAAGTTAAGGATCGAAAGAGGTTACATAAAAATAAATAACCATCAATAATTTCCTCATCAGGGCTTGCCCTATCTCGTAGGTGTGTTATGTGGTGGCTTCTTATGTTGTCTTGTCAAACAGAAAAGTGAACCATCCTTGTGGGTGTGAACATTTCCATGCTTCCTTTTTCGTCATCCTTGTATTGAGTTATCCGCGGAGTTAGTTGTGACCTTGGTGGTGGCATGTTGTGTCGTGTTATGTGTAAAAAAAAAGTTATCCTGTATTTTACTGTGTTGTTTGTGTGTGAATTTTTTTGGGTCGTTACATACTACCTCAAATACTTTAGACGTTACATGATGTTAATGCCACTATACGCAGAGGATCCTTGGAAGGGAGGAACAATAAACAAGATAGAGAGCCATCGCAGAGAGGCTCGCACCTTCTTGACATAGTGATGAACATAGGGCGAAAAATCCCACATGGAATTAGTCGATGATGAGATTCACCACGAGAGATGTCATGGAGATAGGGGTACTAAACACATGGACATATCTAAGATCCCTAGGAATGGTGATGATCATGTTGAGAGACCTAGGGGTAGATAGTCTATAGTGGCATATCACATAAGAGAGATTCTAAAACTTCATCCATCTCATTTCATTGAGGACACTTGAGAATTCTAGGTAGAGGCATGGTTGGTTAGCTTGAGTGGATGCTTCAAGCTATGTTTGTGTACTAGCAACATGAAGTCTCGTGTTGCCATCCACCTTCTGAGAGATAGATCCGGGGTTTGGTGGAGGACCGAGGAGAAAAAGCTCCATATGTATTTCAAGACAATCACTTGGGAGTTATTTAAGGAGTAGTTTAGGAGCAGATACTTGTTTAAGAGGTTCATTCAACAGAGGATAGATGAGTTCCATGACCTACATCAGGCATCCATGATAGTGGCAGAGTATGAGAGTCACTTCTTGGACTTACTTTAGTATGTAGACTATATGCAGGATGAGTAGGTGAGGATCCACAGGTTCATCAGGGGCCTGAACCTAGACATTGAGGGGCAATAAACATTCATTGCCCACAAAATCTAGAAGAGGCCATTGAGAAGGCCTACATCATGGAGGAGACTAGGGGGAAGATGCAAGGCCAGAGATAGAGTGTGGAGCCATATCTAGTAGATGTAGGATAACAAGTTGAGGGGGTCAACTCCTCATCCTCATGGCATACATGGTTCTTTACAATCTTCATTTAGACCAAAGCACAATAACCACCTCAAGAGCATAAGCAATAGACTCACCCTCTATTTAGGCCTTTGTAGATATTCTATGCTAAGAGGGGACGTAGTATGGGGCCTCCTCCTAGGAGGCCAATCGGACTCAGTGCACCACCTAGAGCTCGAGTCAACAACACCACAATAGTCCATAGCAGGATCATCAGGATCCACAACACATACCACTAGAGTACCCGAAAGATCCGATTCTCATTGGAGGGACCCGATAGTTACTATGGGTGCAGAGTACTTGGGAATCATTGGAGAGAGTACCCTCGAACCCTAATAAATATGGTAAGGCATCGCTTTAGAGCCTATAATTGGCGACATGGCTAGGAGCCATAGGATATATGCAACTGTCGAGAAGCGTTAGGTAGATTACCAGAGCACGATGATTGAGACAACATGTAGCATTGATGGCATTTCTATTCCTATTTTATTTGATTTACAATCCTCGATTCTTTTATTTACCCATTTGCGGTAGAGAAATGCGGGTTGGTGGTAGTTAGGAAGAAGTCATAGTTGGGATGTGTAGATGGATTTTGGAGCCAAGAACATAATGGAATCCTTAGTCAATGAGTGCATAGTTGACCTAGGACCCTTTTCCACAACCTTGGATCTTTGTATCCTTCCGTTGGGTTCATATGGGATTATTTTGGGCATGGATTGGTTATCTCGCACATAGGACTAGGGTTGAT
Organism: Taxus wallichiana var. yunnanensis; assembly: GCA_018340775.1. Taxonomy (NCBI): domain Eukaryota; kingdom Viridiplantae; phylum Streptophyta; class Pinopsida; order Cupressales; family Taxaceae; genus Taxus; species Taxus wallichiana. The sequence goes on along the minus strand of CM031242.1, from coordinate 482,063,104 downwards.
TGTTACAATAAGGTAATATCATGTGCGATGATTTGGGAGTGGATTCAAGATAGTTACAGTCGGAGAGACCCACCTCTATTCTCACCATATCCGTTATGCCTAAGCGGTGTGCGCGACAAGGTTGCCACAGCATCTTTGTCATGGTTAGCGATAGATAAGAGGATGAGTCTAGTGGTCCATCACTTGACAATCATCATATCTTGAGGGAGTTTTTAGATGTCTTTCTAGGGGAGCTTCCAGGGTTACCTCCCCCATGTGAGATAAATTTTCACATTGATTTGGTTCTAGGAGCGTATCCTATCTCGCAAACGCCTTATAGGATGACTACCCCGAGCTCTGTGAGCTCAAGTTTTAGCTTGAGGGCCTTCGAAGAAAGGCATAATTAATCCTAGTGTATCCCCTTAGGGTGCAATCGGTGATTTTGTAAAGAAGAAGGATGGATCTCTACGATTGTGTATCAATTATCATCACCGAACAAAGTAATGATCAAGAATCATTACACCCTTTCACTTATTAATGATTTGTTTGATCAGATGAAGGGAGCCACAATATTTTCCAAGAGAGATCTTAAGTCCTGATACCATCGATTGATGATCACGAAGGAAAATATTCATAAGAAAGCCTTCAGATGAGATATGGCCACTACGAGTTCATAGTAGTGTCTTTTGGTCTGCCCCTATAGTATTCATGAGTTTGATGAATGGGGTATTCGAGACATTTTGGATCACTTTGTGCTCATATTTCTTAATGACATTTTCTTTTACACACGCACACGTGAGGAGAACCTTCAAAGGTTTTGCGTGTCTTTGTGAGCAAAAAAATTTATGGGAACTTGGAGAAGTGTGTGTTCTTTCAATCAGAGGTGTAGTACTTGGGTCACATCATTTCTGGGAAGGTATCGAGTCAATCCTTCCAAGATTCAAGCTATTCTAGATTGGCCCATGCCAACTAGTGTGACCAAGGTGTGCAGTTTCATGGGGTTAATAGGTTACTACAGGAGATTTGTTTAGGAATTTTCTCAGATTACGCACCCCATCACTTCCCTTAAGTGGAAAGAGAATAAGTTTTTTTGGTCCAAGTGTGAGAAGGATTTCACTAAATTGAAGTGATGCCTTACGTCAACACCAATTCTCATAGTGCCAGTCCCCATGGAGAGTTATTCATTTGTACAGATGCTTCCTTGGCAGGACTAGGAGGTGTATTGATGTAGGAGGGCCATGTGGTTGCCTTTGAGTATCACAAAATAAAATATCATGAGCTCAATTATATGACTCATGACCTTGAGCTTGCAGCAGTTGTGCATGCTTTAGTTCGATGGAGACATTTCCTTCTTATTAGGGGATTTATTTTGAGGATAGACCATTTGAGCTTACCTCACCTCTTCACACAACCCAATATCAATGCTCATCAACATCATTAGATAGAGTTGCTATGTGACTATGAAATGGAGATAGATCATGTGAAGGGGAATGAGAATGTTTTTGCCGACACTCAGAGTAGACGAAGACATTTGGTTTTGGATACTTCGGTGGCTATAGATTTGCAGAGCAAGATTTTACAAAGAACTTCCTCATGACAGTTTCTATCTTATAGCCGGATCGAGATTGAATCTCAGAGACCCCTTGAGGGGAAGTTTGATGGTTTTATAGTAGATTCAGATGGACTTCTCAGACATAGAGGCCAGATCTATGTACCTAGGGATGGAGGTTTGAGATAGGATATCTTGGCAGAGGCTCATTGTGCACCTTATTCAGCCCATCCAGGGGTGAATAAGATGCACACCACCTTGAGATAATTATATCATTAGAGAGGTCTTTAGAGATATGTAGCTCATTTTGTGTCACACTGTTTAGAGTGTTAGAGGGTGAAGACTCGAGCATCAACATCCAGCTGGCCTTCTTTACCCACATGCTATCCTGAGTGGAAATGGGACACCATTTCCATGGATTTCATAGTAGGGCTACCGACGTTAAGATACCACCATGATGCCATCATGGTCATGGTGGATATATTGAATGAATGTTTCTCAATTTTCGCTATGAAGACCACCTATACAACTAGTACAGTAGTGAGAGTGTACTTGGATGAGATTGTTATAATGCACGAGATTCGGTGGAAGATCAAATAACCACGATCCCTTATACACATCACACTTTTGGACTACCATGCAACAGCCCTTGGGACAAGTATCAACTTTAACACAACCTATCATCCCAAGAAAGATGGTTAGATGGAGTAGGTAAATCATATTTTAGAGGACATGATTCAGATGTACATCATGGATCATCAATCAAAGTGGGAGGAGTATTTATATTTAGTTGAGTTTGCATACAACAACAACTTCCAAAGTTCTATTGGGATGACACCTTTTCAGAACTGTATGGTAGGGAGTGCAAGACACCATTGAGTTAGGACATATTAGAGGATAAAGTATCTCTTGGACCAGCTATACCACATGACATGGAGCAGCAGTTGTTTTGATTCATCAAAGGTTGTAGGAGGAATAGGCTAGGATGAAGAAGTATGCAGATTAGAGGAGAGTCGACCATAGTTATGAGGTGGGCACAAAGGTGTTTCTTCGTTTCAGACCACATAAGATTCCTATCCATTATGGAAAATGATCTAAGTTGTCTCCTAAATTTGTGAGTCCATTTACGATCTTTGAGCAGATCGGTCCCTTAGATTACCATCTAGCCTTACCACCCACTTGTCTCACATGCATGATGTGTTTCATGTATCTATTCTTAGGAGATATATCCCATATCCATCTCATGTATTGTATTAGACCGCATTGTAGGTGCAAGAGTAGGGGCAAATGATGGTGGAGCCCGTGCGTATTTTAGAGTGCTATACCCTAGGCCTTTGAGGCCAAGAGATTGATCAGTGTGAGTCTAGTAGGAAAAAATATGATGAGACTGCTGCTTTACATGGGAGGATGCTACGTTTCTATGAGTCCAGCTTTCCACACCTATTTCAATGACTTCTAGGAGGAAGTCGAGTATAAAGGAGGGGATGTAATGCCCACTCCTCTTCGACACTTATTATATTTTTATTTTTATTTCGATCTTGTTGACTATATACATGAATGTTATTGTATCATTTTATTTTATCATGATGTTAGATGATAGAGATATTTTGATTATTGATAGATTGTGATTCATAGTATGATTGTGTATTCTTAGATACATAGAGAGATATTTTATATTGATGATGAGGATGTGTTGTTTGCATATATATTACTGACATTTGGAATTATCGTCGTGTTGAGTAGGATTTAACATTTTAACTAATCTTGTGATTTTGTTGATATTGATAAAAGATAGAATTGAGATGTTATTGGAATTTTAGACAAATGATAACATTGTTTAGTTGAGATGATGATTTAGCTATATATGAGGAAGATTATTGATTTGTGTGCGTATATTTTATCTTTGATATTTTTATGTGGCCATAAGGATGAAGGAGGTATTGTGTGATTTTGTAGGTAATTATATCACAACAATCAAGAGGGGGATTGGAGACCAACCACAACAAGATACTAGATGGATACAATGAAGGTCACCATGGAAACTTGTGTAATGTTTGTTGTTTGTTTAGATTGTTAGGGGTCCCCATGGGGGGGATGACCTCCAATTGTGACCATGGGCATGTGTGTAATTATTTCCCTTGTATTTTATTTATTGTAGAGTATGTGAATTATTTTGCGATGTAATTTATTTAATTATTGTTGATTTAAGTGCTTTTATTAAGTAATTTAATCATGTTATTAAGTTATTTGGGGATGTGACAAATGGAGTCATTTATTAGAGTTTTTTGTCTTTTGGACTATGTGATTTTGATTAAGTGTAAGTGACTTTGAGTGTTGTACACTCTACCTTACCTTGGAATTTTGGATTTGGGCTTAAGGGCCATTTTTGAGGCTTGTGGGACAAGCTAAGCTTGTCCCACACCTCTTAATTTCATATACCAAACCTACTTATGGATTGGGGTCAAAAATAGACCCCATTATGTGTTTTGTAAGACAAAAAGTGACATTTATTGCACTTTTCTTACATGGGTTTTAAAGTTTGTCCTTAGGGGGTGTGGGTTTGGATTGTGTGTGTAAGAGACTTGTCATTTCTCTCAACTATCAATTTATTATGAATTGGGGTTGAGGTTTGAATTGTGATGTGGAGTTGAGGATAAGTGATGTGGCATCCTACATGGAGCCACCTCACCCTCCTCTCTCCTTTTTCTATTTATGCAAGTTTATTTGTTTGTTTGGGGGTTACTTCATTTTCATTTGTGGTCTTGTAATTTTGGAGTTAAAGAATTTTTATTTTGGAGTGCTTGTTGAATTCTTAGATATTTTTGGGAGTTTGATTGAGCTTGAAGGAGATTGGAGTGTGATTCCTTGATCAAGTTCTTACTATGGAAAGGTAGGAGCTACACTCTTTTTACTTGTTTGTTTTTATATGTGTGTATTGTATGTATGTGAATGATTTATGTGATTGTTGGGATCTTGGGTAGAATGCCTAAGTATGGTGTATGAGAAGGCTATGGGGATTTTATATTGTAGGGAGGCATAAGAGTTTGTTTCATGTTTTGGGAGGGAGTTGGGTTGGGTGCCCCACAAAGGATAAGAAAATTCTTGCATTTCTTCATCACTTGGTTCTTTTGAGGAGAGACATAAGAGATTGTAGGGAGGCATAAGAGAATGTGGGAGGCATAAGAGTTGTGTAGGGGTTTAGAGATGTATATTGGTGGGTTTTAAGGTGGGCACCTAATCCCATTGGGAGGCATAAGTGATCTCCCCATAGATCCTTGCTCCATTGGATTTGTATTTCAAGCCTTGTGTATGTTGAAAGTTGTATTCTTGTGATTGTTTTCTTGTGTTGAATGTGTGTTATATGGTTTTTAAAAATTTTCATTGTGATGTTGAAGCATTGTGTAGTTTCCATGAGTTGGATCCATCCTTTATTGCATTTTTGTTGGGGCTTGGGGGCCAATGAGGAGGATAGCTTCTTCTCCTCATTGGATTATTTGTTGGGTGGAGAGTGTTGCCTCTCCCCATTTTTGTTGTTGTGATTAAAGTGAAGAAAGGTGGAGCTCTTGTGGAAGACTTGGGACTTGGAGTATTTTTTGAAATAAAAGGAAATCCTTCATGTAGAAATCATCTTGTAATTCCCACTTAAGGTGGAAGACTAGTAGATTGTATTTGAAAGAAAAATTGTATTGTATATTTTGTTATTAAGTTGTAATATCATATTTGAAGAAATCTCATTAAGGAATGTGTCTTTCCTTCCTCTTCAAATTATTTTTATGTAAAGGAATGATTTAAATGGATATCATGTTTAAATTTTACCTTGTGTTGAAAGAAAAGAAAGTTGCAAATCTTAATGTTTTGATCTAAATGTGAATTGGGAAGTTGTCATAGCTTTATTTTGGTTTGAAACAGTTAAACACTCTCTGGTTTTGATATATTTAAAGTTAAAATAATCTTTTGATACCTATATTCCTTCAAACATTTATTTTTAGAGCTCTCTAGCCTACACAAAGATCGACACCGGTCGGTCTCAACCAACGTCGGTGTACTCAAGACAACCATTGGTCAATTGTTTCATGTTTACGCTTTGTAATTTTAAATCCTAGCTTGGATTTCAACTTAAATGGTATTATGACTTGCTCAACAAACCCAGATTTAACGTATGATTGTTAAAGTGTCATTTAGAAAAGTGTAAATCACAAAATGTAAAAGATATGCTAAAAGTTATAAAAATAGTCTCGGTTGATAATAACCGCGCGTGGATCGAAACCGCCATCAACATTCCTATGACCAACATTGGTAATTGTATACTGCATAAATTTTAATTTTTCAAACTTGTAGGATATTGTGGTGCTCTTATTTTAATCGATCCATTGGTGATTGTTATGCTATCATGTATTTGAATAATAAGTTACTCCTAATACAAATCCAACATCCTTGGAATTTAAAATAATAATCTAAAATATAATAATGCCATATGAACTGATGTAATAGTGGAACTGATGATCCGGTAGCATATGGTACAATGTTTGGTCAAGAGACCACCGTCATTCGGTCACCTGTCGTGCGTGGAATATTTTTTTTGAAAACATTTTTTCCGGCAAACCATTGGCTTTTATGATCTAAACTTCACCTAAATGCAGAGCCAACTATGTAAGCCGTGTATGATTGTTTGTACCCTACTCCAACCTACATATGGGGATTTAAATACATTAAACTCTTGATATAAAAAATGACTTTCTTCCCCATCAATGAAAAAAAAATAGAGAACTAATAAACAATAGATCTCAAACTAGATCCAGGATATCGTTTGAATTGAAATTAAATAACTAAGAGTGTATGATTAATATAGGACTCAACTATTTTTAAGGAGGATCTAATGGATAGAATCCCTCTTCTTCTTGCACATTGGATCCAAGAATACTCCATGATTTTCCTTGATCCATGGCATCCACTCCTTCAACCTGCAAACCAAAGAGAAACAAATGAATGAGCTTAGGGTAAGAAATGCTTAAGAAGACTCCCTTAAGGATGATTAGGGTTTCTTTAGGGTAGATCTAATCTTGTGGTCCCTATTGATTTGATCCAAGGGTTAAGAATCAACCCTATAATTATTAGGTGAAAATATCCATATCATGGTTGTAATTTTTAAATAAATCAAATGTATGTGTAAATGGGTGAATAGGGCCACTTAGGGCTCTAGTGTATTGAGTTAAAAATGTAAACCTTTTAGTAAGTTTTAGTGATTAATTCAATGGACATTAAGGAAAATAATTTAAGTGAATTAAGCTAAATAAGGATAATGGATTATTAAATGTGGATTGTATGTTAATTCCCATGGAGGGAACCATTTAACCTAGTAAGAGAAATTAATGGAAACTTATCTAGTGATGATAATTAAATTGACATTAGGACTTTGAGTTAATAATAATTAATTAATAATCTAAACTGGATCTATCCTTGAAATGTAGTGATTTCTGGTGGAAATTAATTAAACATCTTATAGGGTTTGACACCTTGTAACCTTTTTTTTAAAAAAATTGCCACAACTTTTCTAGATAATTGTTTAAGGATTAATGTGGTTTTAGAGCATCAATTTTGTGGGTGCTATAACACACAAACAAAGGGGATATGAAACTAATAATGAAATAATTTTTGTTATTGGCAAAGGTCACCTTGGCAACTTATGTTTTTGTGTATGTTGTTATGTTGTTGATAAATTGCTAGGAGGTCCCCATTGGGGTGGCCTCAAATGTGACCTTGGGTAAATGTGTTGTTTTCCCTTTTGTTTTAATTATTTGTAAGTATGTGATTTATTATTGTAATGTGATTTGGTTAATGTTCTCTTTTTATGTTGAGTAATCTTGATTAATTATTGTAATTTGGGATGTGACCAAAGGGGTATTTAATTTTGGTAGATTTTCCTTGATTTTATTTTGGATTTGAAAGGATTTAATTGGTTTTAGTGTTGTGTACTCAACCTTGCATGTAAAACTCGGATTTTGGCTTAAAAGATATTTTTGGAGGCTTGTGGGACAAGTTAAGCTTGTCCCATACCTCTTAAATTCATCTACTAACTATACCTATGGGGTAAGGGGTCAAAATTAGGCCCCATTATGTGTTTTGGAAGCTAAAAAGGTGAAATTATTGCACCTTCTTACATGAGCTTTTAATTTTGTCCTTTGGAGTATGGATTTTGGTTTGTGTGTGTAAGGAGAACTTTTCACATTCTCACCCACCAATTTATTAAGATTTGGGTTTGGTGTTTGACCATGTGATGTGGAGTTGAGGAGAAGTGATGTGGCATCCTACATGGAGCCACCTCACTCTCTTCTATTTTTCTATTTATTCAAGTTTGTTTGATGGTTTTGGGGTTACATGTTTTATTTTCACTCTTGCATTTTGGAGGAGCTTGCTTTTGGAGTTTTTGTTTGAATCTTGGAAGATTGTTTTGTGCTTGTTTTGGACTTGGAAAATCTTGGAGCTTGTGCTTGTGGATTTGATACTCTTACAATGGAAAGGTAGGGACTTCACCAATGCATTTTTATTTTTATTTGTTGTGCAAATGGTTGTAAATGAATGAATGTTGGGTATTTTGGTTTTGGGGATAAGATGGCCTTAAGGTTGTGTAGGATAAAGAAAATAGGGATTTATTGAGGAGGGATAATATTTTATATTATGCATTTAGAGGATTTTTGGGTTGGGTGTCCCACCTTGTGATAATAAGAAAAATTCTTATTTATCTTGATATGTTTATTGAGGGAGGGATAAGAGTTGAGGGAGACATAAGAGAAATTGAGGGAGGGATAAGAGTTTGGTTGTGGTTGTGTGAATGAAGTTTTTGGAGGATTTTAAGGTGGAAACCTACACCCATTGGGAGGCATAAGTGATTCCCCATGTTTCTTCTCTCCCTTGGCTTGGATTGTAAGCCTTTGTGCTTGGGAAAATTATATGTTTGTTGTTATTTTTGTATTGTGCTTGTTGTGTTGAAAGTTTTTGTGAATGGTTGTTGTGGAAGCCTTGTAAATGTTTCCATGGTTGCTTGATACCCTTTATTTCTTCATTGTTGGGGCTTGGGGGCCAATGAGGAGGATGGATTCTCCTTCTCATTGGATTATAGGTTGGGTGGAGAGCGTTGCCTACTCCCCTTATTTTGTTGTTGTGATTGGATTTTGGAGAAATGGAGGAGCTCAAGTTTTCATCTTGGAAAGAGTTATTTTGTGGAAGATCAAAAGGGAAAGAAATAGTTATTTTTGTAAATTTTTCCATGTTGTTTCCACTTAAGTGGAAGGCTTGTATACTATTATATTTTAAAAGGAGTTCTTGTAAACTTTATTATCAAGTTATGTATTGGAAATGATTGAAGAAAGAAATTTGAAAGTTGTAATTTATTGAGAATGTATTCCTTTCAAATCTAGAAATGTATCATAGTTACTTGTGCTTTCATTTGGTAAAATGGTTGTGTTTGTGTTGGAAGATTGTATGAAAGTTATACTTGATTTTTCTTGTTGAAATGGTTATCATTCTTGTTGTGAAAGAAAATAAATTTGCACTTAGTAAATGGTTATATTTCCTTCTCTTCTTAAAGCTTAAATGCATTATAGTTGGAAAGAAAATCTTGTAGTCAAAATTCATACCTTGTAGCAATGGAAAGGTTACTCATTTGGTGCATTTAATCAAAGAAAGTAGAATTTTGCACTTATAGTTTTTGTTATAATATATCGGTAAGTTTGAAAATCGGTTTGGGCACACACAGAGAGAGAGAGAGAGAGAGAGAGAGAGAGAGAGAGAGAGAGAGAGAGAGAGAGAGAGAGAGATCAATATAACCTCGAAAAACATAGATCGACATCGATATATGTAGAATTGCAACATTTTAACAAAATCATCCTTTTCTTTAGTTGTGTGATTCCTATTATTTGTAAAACAATAAAACAAAGACTTATAATCATCTTGATACCTATAGAAACACATACATATGTATATATTGAAAAATATGTACATTTATGTGTGATTATTCATAATTATTTGGATTTTTAGTAACTAGCGCCGAGTAGCCCTACTAACATTGGTAGCATAGGGAGAGAACATGGCCGTTTAACCGACCCGAGAGAGTCACACGATCGCGGATATTTTTATTAAAAAATGTGTTTTTGATTAAACCAATAGCTTAAATGTCTATTTTTGAAACCTGAGGGTAGATCCAACCACATAATAGTTGTATAGACACATATATACCTATATATAAGCATGTATACATGTATATGAGTGTATAATCTCATAGAACTAATGAAATGGGGTTTTCCCAAATAATGAACTCAAGAAATGAGGATAACCAAATAGCAAAACTAGATTCATGGTGGAATCTCTACAATAATCAAATAAGGAACTTTATAATAACAAACCCATGAATAAATCAAAGCTAAATAACGAGAATATTAGAGGAAGATTTCCTCATTTGTAAAATAGATCCAAATAAACTTATCCATGGTTTAACTTCTTGCTTCCATGGCTTCCAGTCCTCCAACCTGCAAATTAAAATGGAACAAATGAATGAGTTTAGGGTAAAATAATGAATAAGAAGACCCCATAAGGATGTTTAGGGTTCATTTGAAAATACCTAGATCTAAGGGTGCAAAACCATTTAATCTAAGGGTTGAGGATTAACCCTACATATTTCAAGTTGGGTCACTTTATGGGGTTGGATGTTTTTAATTAAGGTATGGGTATCTAATGAATGGGGCCACTTAATGAATAGGATAAGTTGAGACCTATATCCTTAGAATATTAAGGATAAATTAAATGATTGTGAAGGGGTAACTTAGCTAATTAATCATAAAGGTTATTGAATTGGAATGTAAAATATTTAGTTAGATAACCTATGAGGGCATTATGGATAATTGTTATGAGGAGTAATAATTAAACTAACTCAGGAAATCTCGACCCGATTGATGTTTTAAATAAGGTGGGTTAACGGAAACCCTAGAAAGGGATTTATCCTGAAGTGGCCTTAGTGTAAATTAATAATGTTAATTATTAATTTAATATTTGACAACATTTCAAATGTGAAAAATTTATTAATCAAGAAATAATTAAACCTAGTTGATAGTATCTTTTTCAACCCTTTTATAAAAAAATAATTATTCCATGTTTTTTCTAATTAAGTATCAAGTTTTGTCTTGGGTTTTGTGCATCGAAAATGTGGGTGTTACACATGTGACACCCTAAAAACTCATGTATCACCATAAAAACTAATGGGTATCCATAAAAAAGAAACTAATTGTACAACATCCTAAATCTTAAAACCTAAAAATTAAACACTAAACTATAAACATTAAACCTTAAAACCTTAACATGAATAAAAACCCTAAACATATCATATGCATTAATAATGGGTTACAAACCCTAAAATCCCATGGGACAACTTAAAAATTCACGTGACAGCCTAAATGATAATGTGCCACCTTAAATAATAAAAATCCTAGGTATTAGTATATCTCTATATATTTAATGAAATTTAAGTCGAATATGTAAGTATTCTTAAGAAAATGTGGAAGGGTAGGTTAGGTGTATAATGGGGGTTAGAGTTGTAACCCCCTTAATTTTAAAAATAAACCTCTCAACACATTCATGGATCCCAAACACTATTTTATTTATACCATGAGTCAACGTGTTTCCAATATAGAAACCATGTTTGAAAATCCCCATTTGGTAGTGATATTTTTAAAATATACACTCTATTTTTACACTTGTAAACTATGAGGAATATGCAAAATATCAATAAATCATGTATTTTTTTGGAGAAATATTAATTACCTTACACATTATACAGATAATTATGTTCCTCCCCATCATTAAATTTATCTAAAATTAAAGAAAATTATCAATTACAATACAAATACACCATGTTTTCAATACTTTTAGTGATTTTTAAAGATAAATATTTGTGTTACACTTTTAATTTAAATGATTTTGAATATGATAAACATCTACTACATTATAACATGAGATATATCTTTCATCATAAAGTGAAACTCAAATAAAGGCACACACATGTGTGCTTGCACATGCACACGCACACACAATCCTATATTAGCCTAATCAAATGTAGGTGGGATTGAAATTCTAATTAATCATATTGGAAGTTAAATAAAAATTAGGGTTTATGGTTTAGTGTTTAAGGTTTTATTTTTGTAAAATGTTGCACCCTTGTATTAATATATCCCTCTTTATTGAAGGACTTGTATGTCAAAGATTTAAGCATTCATAGGACTACATGGAAAGGTAGGTTAGGGTCGTAAGAGAGGTTACGAATGTAACCTCCTCACATAATTCAAAAAGAAACATCTCAATACATTCATAGATTTAGAGTACTATTTTATAGACAACATGAATCAATGTATTTTCAATTCAAACATCATGTTTTCACTGTTTTGTAGTGATACATGTTTTTAGATTTACATTTTATTTTTACACTTGTAAAAAATAGGAGGGAATATATGTAACAAATATTAGTGAATTAGGGGTATTTTCTGGGAAACATTAGATTTTATATGTACATTATATAAATAATTGTGTGCCTCCCATCATTAATTTTTTACAATTGAATATAGTTTTTCAATTGCAATATAAATACACCATGTTTTCATTACTTTTTCTAAAGATATCTATTTTATTTTTACACTTATAAAATAATTTTGAATATGCAATAAATATCACTAAATCATTGAGCCATGATATTATGATGGCCATTAAAATTGAATCTTACACAATGTATAATAAATGCAAATATTTTTTTAGAATATGAGTTAATGTGTTTCTATTATAGATGGAAGTTTTCTATATTACTACAAGGAAAATATACTTACTATTTTTGCATGAATTATAGGTATGATTGAACTTAATTCTTGTGAAGGTCCCTAGTCGGTGGAGTTGGATGATGATAAAATTTTAGAAATTTTCTTTGAGGATGAAGAGATTGGAGATAAGGGTCGTGAAGACATAAATCAAGAGAAAAAAATTCGTCTCAACAAGGGAGAAGAAGTGAACGATTATCCTAAGTTAGATCTATTTGAGATATAATTTGTTTCTTATTTTCCATCTTTGGAGAGTGATGAGAAGGATGCAATTTTGAAATGAGGGATATAATATGTAAGAGAAGAAAAATCAAAGAAGATGCTCAAGAATTTATCTTGCCCATACTAGGAATGGTGATAGGAAATTTAGGATTCTCGAGATCATGGGAAGGAACTATGTTTAAACAATATGAAAGTAGGAAGATGGAAAATGTGGAAAAAAACCTTATCTTGATGATCTAGAGGAGGGTGATTGAAATGTTGTGTCACACAAAATAAAATATAAGAAGGAACCATGTGGGGTTCAACCATGTGAATGAAGAATAAGGATCAACTAAAGAACACATAAAAGTTTCATATCCTTTTGAGAGAGGAAGAATACACCCAAAGATCCTTCTTCTAATAAAAGAGGAGAAAGATACTAGTAAGGATATGTACGTGAGTCAAGAATAAGTATCTCTTACATGTATTATTGAATTTGATATTTTGAAGGCCCCTCGAGAGGTAGTGTTGGAGGATGATATAATTTCAAAAATTACCCTTGAGGATGGAGAGATTAGAGATAAGGGTCAAGTAAAGATAGATCAAGAGAAAACTAAATTCTAGATGAACAGGGGGAGAAGAAGTGAAAAATTATCCTAAGATAGATCTTCCGAGATATAATATAATTCTTATTTTCTCTCTTTGGAGAGGGATGAGAAGGATTTAGTTATAGAGGAGGGGATGGAAGAAATAATAATTGATGTGGATCCAATTGTAAGAGGTCGAAATGCCTCCAAAACACACACAATTTTGTAAAACTCAAGAAATTTCATAATAGTTTCGTCTCATTCCTAAATCCACACTCATATTTTACAACATTAAAATTTTCCTTTTATTTCCCACTATCTCTAAGAAAACCCTAAAATGTGAAAAAACCATAAAACAAAAAACAATCAAAAAGTAAAACACCTTAGATGGACCCCAATTTTGCGTACCAAATATTTCTTCATAAATGAAGATGTACACCAAATCTTGGCTTATTACATACAACATAGAAAAGGATATTAAAACTCTAAGTTTTAGACAAAACCAAAAAGGTTTAGAGCCAATTTTAGATGACTATATGAAGGAATTTGACCCCAAAAATATGTCAAACATTCATCCAAAATTTGTGAAAAGGTTAGTTATGGCATATAAATAATCAAGATCTACCACCCCAAAAAAATTCAAGATGATCCAATGGTCAAATCAAAAGTTACGGTCTCTCGGAAGTTATGCTCTGCATCATTCTTCCCTAGTTGAAAAGAATTATTCTTCAAGAAATTAAGTTGATGGAATTCATTCAATTTTCCACTATCGTATTCTTCAACTCCCACTTAGGAATCCAAGTATTTTATTTCTTCCACAATCCTTCCCATTTTACTAAATATTTGTTGTAGCTCCCTTGCCTATTAGTGATTATATTTTGGTCCAAGAGACACATTACCCTCTCCTTTTTCTTCTTCAACATCTGCTGTTCCGAGTTTATTTCTTACTCATTGAAATTTTACTCATGACTTGGGAACTTATATAATTTAGAAACATTAAAAACTAGTTAAATAGCAAGTTCTTAGGTAGCTCCACCTTGTAGGCATTATCACTCAATTTCTTCATAATCCCACATGGCCCAATCTTCTTATAATTTAGTTTATTATATGTACGCTTTGGAAATATATCCATTATGAGATGAAAAATCACCATATCTCCTCCTTCAAATGCATTTAATCTACTACTTATATCCACAACTGCTTTATACTTTGTATTAATAAATTTAATCTTTTCCCTCACTTATTCCTACAATTGTAGCATGTGATATGCAAATGCTTCTGCATCATCACCGGTTTTATCTTCATTAGGTAGCATAATCAGATCTTGAAATGCTTTTGGGTTCCTACCATAGAAAATATAGAAAGGAAACCTCCCTATTGACTTGTTTAATGAAATGTTATAAGTAAAATCAGCTTGTGGTAAAGTGAATCCCATTATTTTGTCTTTCCTCCAACTATGAAACGTTGAATATTTCCGAATCTTATATTCACTAATTCTATCTATCCATCACTCTGGGGTGATATGCAATCTTGATCTATAGTTATGTCCCCATTTTCCTCCATAAATTTTTCCAAAAGTGACTCAAATTTTTTTAGTCCCTATCTAAAGTTATCATTCTTAAAACTCCATGGAACCTAACCACTTTTGAAAAAAATCTGCAACTCTAGAAGCATCATTATTTTTCTTACAAGTAATGAAATGTGCCATTTTATAGAAACTATATACCGTAAACAAGATATAATAATTCCCTTGTTGTGTTTTAGGAAGTCCTAACATGAAATCCATACTCAAATCAACCCATGACCATGTAGGGATTGATAATGTCATATACATACCAATATTTTGTGCATTACCCTTAGCCATTTGGAACACTCTACATCTTGATACAATCCTACTTATGTCCCTCTTTACCTTTGGACAATAATAATTCTCTACCAAAAGTGCAGTTTTCTTACTTATACCAAAGTTTCTAGCCAAACCCCCAATGTGGAATTCTCATATAATAATTTATCTCATTGAACCAACAGGGGATGCACAATTGTTTTCCCTAAATAAATAACCATATTGCATCAAATAATCAGAAAAACCACTACCTACTTTAGGGTCCTTAAATTGTCTCAAACCATCACCAAAATATGGATCACTTTCATACAATTCCTAAACTACCTCAAACCCTACTACTTCATTTTCCATTGTTATAAAAAATGCTACATGCCTACTCAAGGCATTAACAACTTGATTCTCGATTACCTAATTTATTCTTTAAGACAAAAATATATTCTTGAAAAAATTAAACCCACTTTGCATGCCTACTATTTAGTTTCTTTTGTGTGTTTACATACCTCAATTTGATGCAGGGGTCATTTAGATTTATCTTTCTCTACAATACTCAAGAGCTTGAACTTTCTCTATTACTCCATCCACCCCTGCTAGAGGATCATTAATTGATGTTCATGCAACATCATCTGTTTGTTCTTATCTCCTTGAGATCCAATGAGACCTAGTACCTTCTAATTCTTGAAGACAACAACTGGAGGAGGGTTAACTTGATGAGAAAAGGTGATCACCTTGTGATCACTGAAACAATATATAATAGATGTAAAGAACTTCTATATTAATCTACATGACTGTCCCAAGCTACAAAATCCGTTCATAAAGTCTCTAGCATTCATACCTTCTTGAGTTCTCTTACCATACACCTTTGCTTGCAAATGGAGCTCTTCTTCAATATAGTCACAAGCTCTTTTCTTCTTGATTGAACATGACCAAGGCAACAAACCAATGTTTCAAGTTCCTTTATGAATGCTCAAGCATCTCTCTACTAGTGTGCAATCTCAACACTCTGCCCTCAAGACTGAACTTAGTCTAAAAGCATCCAACTCAAACTCTTAATACATAATTAGTTGGTTCCCAGGGCATACCCACAGCTCAACAGACCTCCCTTCACAATGGTTGAGGTATTCATGAGCTCCATATACTGTCCTAGATCTAGGTTTTTCCTTTATCACCTCCCTTGTATGTTTTTGAAGTGACTTATACAGCCCTAGAACCCCTACACAGTCTACATTTACTCCAAATCACTGGTAGATTTCTCTCTAGAATCATGGAACACATTAATAGTACTAGGATAGTCATCATCCAACATCCATGCACAGGTACTTAACTCTACTTCTCCTTGACATTAGCCCTTTGAACATTTTATTGTGGACTAACACAGTCCTAGACCACTGTACAGTCTGATTATAACTAGAGGGAAGGAATTTCCCTTGTACCTATATGCCCAATGTCATTCATATTCAACAAATATACCTGGATAGGTTCCCTCCCATTAGTGTATTTTCATCATATTGTGTCCATCTCCTTCATGTTTGCAGTCCTCCTTTCTTGCCAAATACAGTCCTAATCCTGTGCAATCATCTTTTATATGCTAACAAGGTAATAGCTTCATGCATTCAGACCTGAGATCATGCAAATACATCCAATATACCCCTATTTTGTCCATCATATCAATCTATCATCATGATTAGTCATGTTATAATGCAAAAACTGTGTATGTTCTTTATTTGACTGTGAACTATGCATCACTGTTGTATCTCGAATACACAGTCACCTATAGCTTGAGCGACACAAGATCATTCTTCACCAAATTTGGATGATATTTAGATCATATCAATGCAGAGATATTGTAAAAGTTTCAAGTAATTCTATCCATGGAATAAAAAGATATACGAAGCCCTAGTTCAGGCCCGAGAGGCAACAATTTGCTATAAAATCCAAACTATGCATTTTCAAAACATACAAAAATTACCAATGTGATCCACATCACCTGTAGAATCTTTCCATGCTAATAATCAAGAGATTTACATCATTTGAAGGTCATGGAGGGTTTCTATCTTGCTTGGCTTTGCTTGTGGGTTCTTGTGCACAGTCCATTGAAACAAGCTATTTCATGCAAACCAGAGTATAATTCTTCTTTCAAACATCCTACACATGTTGTTATTCACTGTTCCACCTTCTAAAAACCTTGAGAACCCCTGTTCTACTTCATCTCCATCGAATCACCTATGAAATAGGTATTCATTAGCTAAGAATAGACTCTAACAGCCCCTAAACTGACTCCACAATACCCTAACAAGACTTAATCAATATTCTAATCCTAGAATATTAATGGATATCAATCCAATACTTCTTCCAACTCGTGCATGGACTAACAAACATGATGACATGGCATTTGAAGTCCTTATTTAGCCCATATTACCCTTTAAATGCCAAGTCAAGTCACCCTATCAACTTCTTACAAGCATATATTCATTTTTACAACATATTTAACTCTAACACACCTATAGACAACATTTATCATGGTCTTGTATGACCTTATTATGCCTTGGTCATTGATGCTCCCGCATCACAATTCTTCATGGTTAGTAAAGAGTACAAATTCCTTGGCTACAAAGTAATGTCTCCAATTCCTTAATGCTTAAACAATATCATAAAATTACACATCATAAGTAAAATATTTCCTCTTGAAATCATTTATCTTTTCATTGAAGAATGCTACATGTTGTCTTTCTTGTCTCAAGATAACTCAATCCTTAGATTTGAGGCATCAAAATCAACCTCAAAGACCTTTATAAAAAATGTAAATACCAAAACATGCACCTATGACACTTTATTATTCAACAATTAAAAACTATATGTTGCTTACCTTGGTCCATACTAACTCATTTCCCTTAATGCACTCAATTATGGGTGCAACACTCATTCTGCTTATTAAAACTCATGATGAACATCATATTAAAAGTTTCAAGGCATGAAAACTATGAACCTATGTCACATTCCTTAGAACAGGCCATTCAAAATTTTCCTTCACTTTTTCCTCATCCATCATCACTCCATCCTCCGATATAAACCCCCCAAAAACTAGAATTTTATGAAGAAATATACACTTCTTTAAGTTTTCATATAAAATATATTTTTAAAAATCATAACACCAATTTAAAATGCAACAATTTTTCTTCCACTGTAATATTGAATATAAAAATATCATCAAATTAGAAAACTACAAACACCATTATATTCTCACAAAGATACTATGTTCATCATCCTCATGAATTTACTAGGTGCATTAGATAACTCAAATGAAATCACCATCCACTCCATAATCCATTTTTTTTTCAAATCTATTCTCCATTCATCCCCTTCATGGATTTAGATTTGGTAGTACCCACTACGAAGGTCAATCTTTCTAAAATATCGGGCTACCGCTAGTACATCCATAATATCATCCAATATTAGAATGGGAACTTATACTTAATTATGATTTTATTTATTTCTCTCTGTCCACACATATTATCCAAGATCCATCCTTTTTGGGAGTCAATAGTATTGGAGTTACATATATACTCATGATTTCTCTCACTACCCTTTATATATTAGATCTTTCACTTTCATGTTTAACTCCTCACTCTATGTTGGGCTCATCCTGTAAGCTTCTGATTCGAAAAGGGATGATCCCGGGATCAAATCAATATGGTGTTGTATATCCCTCTTCGAGGTAACCCATTTAGTAGCTCATCTGGTATGACATCTATGTATTATTTTAGTACCTCTACTACTGCAATGGGTATACTAAAGGCCTCCATTTCCATCGTCTTTACCATCAACACATAACACTAACCCACTTCTTCCATTTCTACAACAAACTCTTTTGTATCCAAAATCCCTCACTCTTCTCTTCTTCCTTGAAGGGTAACAAGACCACCTTTACGACATCCTTATAAAAGTATAAGTATTCTTCCCTCCATTATGCATAACGTTTCTATCGTATTTCCAAGGCCTTCCCAATAATATATGGCATGCATCCATTGGGATAACATCATACCACACCTCATACTTAAAGGTCTTCCTAATTGAAAACTTTATTAGGAATATTTTATCTATGGTTACCTCATTCCATTTATTGAACCATGATATGAGATAGGGATACATGTGCTTCTCACATTTCGACCGAGTTTATCAACCATTACGATTGAGACCATATTTTTACAACTACTACCATTAATAATAATTTTACAAACCTTCCCTCCAAAGTGGTGCATCTTGTTCAAAATATGTTTGTTTGTATCCAAGAATCACCACTGGAACCATCTTGATATTTATCCTTCCTTGGGATGATCATCATCCTCCTTATCATGAGGGTTTCACCCAAGTCCTGTAAGAACATCTAGTTCCTCTTCTTCTTCAAATTTAACCAATTTTACTCATTTCTTTCCACTTGCCATCTATCATATGTAAAATAGTGTGGACACTCAAAAGATATGTGCCCTTATTCACCACATTGGTAACAAGTATACTTCCTTTGGGGGCTATTCCAACCCCGTCCTCTACCATATCCTCTTCCTCTTTAAAACCCCCACCTATTTGTTAGCTACATGATTTTGACCAAATTCTTCCTTCCCTTTTGCATTAGAGGATTCACCTTTTATGGAATCAAATCTACCTCTCCCTCTCATTGGAGATGATGATGGTCCTCTCTTCACTCCTCTTCTAAAATTACTCTTGTTATTTTATTCTAATTTTAATGCAAGTTGATAAACATCATCCATGATATGGATCCGGGGCATACTCAATTTATCTTGTATGGTATAACTCAACCCATTTACATACTTTGTAGCATTTTGTTCTTCAGAATATCCTTGTTCCAACTAGATTGATAGCTTTCAAAATTCATTGGTATACTCTTCATTGATGAGATCCCTTTGTCTTAGGTTTGAAACCTTTGAAATAGATTATGGGCATAATCTATAGGAAGAAACTTTTATTTCAACTTCTTCACTATTTTATTCCAGTTTTGGATCTTACCCTTTCCTTTCATTTGTCTTTCATTTTGTAGGTGATCCCACTAGATAAATGCATGTCTGCCAAATTAGTTTACGAAAACTTAACCTTCTTCTCCTCTAAAAGGGTTTTCCACTCAAATAATTTTTCCATACAACTCAACCATTCAATCAATTCCTTTGGTCATAACCCTCCACCACAATTAGGAACATTAATATTAATATAGTCATTATTTACCTCCAAATATCAGATCAATATATCCTCAAATGGCTACTCATTTAATATTTTTCATCTCTCTCATTTTATTCTACATTTTCTCAATCATTCCTTAATGGAGGTAATTCTTCAATATCACTACTTGGGTCTGAATCCCCATTTACATGTCTTCATTCGAGGCATGTAACTTCTCCTATGAGCTCAACAACTTGTTTATGTAACTCCTGCATATGCTTATTCTTGGAATAACCTCCTCTCCCATGTATATCCATGCTTATGTAAAATAGAGGTAATAAATCACACAAACAAATATAAGATATATTACCTTCAAAATTCTTGTAAGATCCAAATCCTGCTCTAATACCAATTGATGTGGATCCAATGGAAAGAGGTTGAAATGCCTCTAAAACACAAAGACACCCATAATGTTATTTTCAAAACTACAAAAGATTCAAAATGTTATCTTCTTATTCCTAAATCCACACTAATATTTTAACATTACATTCTTCCTTTTATTTCCCACTATCTCTAAGAAAACCCTAAAATGTGAAAAAACCCTAAAACATAGAAAAACTAAAAAAGTAAAACACCTTGGATGGACCACAAAGTTTTTACACCAAATATTCCTTTATAAATGAAGGTGTACACCAAATCTTGGCTTATTACATACAACAAGAAATAAGATATTAAAACACAAAACCGAAAAATGTTTGAGCAAATTTTAGACCACTAGATGAAGGAATGTGGCTCAGAAAATTCACCCAACCTTTATGAAAATGTTGGTCATGGCATATTACTAATAAAAATATACTACATGGAAAATTTCAATACGATCAAACAATCGGATAAAAATTTATGGTCTCCTAAGTTATGCCCCGCATCAAGAATATCGACATCAAGGAGGAAGATGCTAATTTTTTAATCTTAAATCCTACTAGAAATAGTGAGAGGAAATTGAGTATTCTTTCCTCTTGGGAAGGAACCAATTTTAAATATTATGAAAGTAGGAGGATGGATAAAGTGGATCCAAAACATCCCTTGAAGATCTAGAGGAAGATGATTGAAATATTGTATTACACAAAAGAAAATCTAAGAAGGAAACATATAGGTTTCAACCATGTATCAAAGTTACAAGGAGGACCAAACTAAAGGAGGTTGGTAGATCCAAAAATTCACCTAAGGAAATCTTGTATTGAGTATATTTTCAATTTGTTAAGTTTTGGCTAACTCTTTTTGTAAGTATTACTAACTAGTGGTGTTCTTGGGTCTACAACGGTCCAAACCTAATTGTTTATTTGTTATATTTTTGGATCTTTTTGACTATATTTATTTGAATTTGTATAATATTATGGAAACCTTTAAAAACTATTACCTTTACCTAATTAAAAATACCAACATGAACTAAAGAATAATATCCAAATTGGGACAATAAGGCATGCATTTAAAGGAAATTTAAAAGGTGAATTATGTAAGGGAGGTGATGGACATAACCCCCATCTTTAACAAAACATCCTCTATAAACTCCATTTCCATAAGGATAATTTTGTATTGGAATTTTGATTTTTTCTATTAAAGAACCTCTAAATTGGTAAATTAAATAGTAAATTATATATGCGGGTTGTTCTTTGTAACCCTTTCCCTTCCTCCAACCCCTCACTAAAAACCTAATTGATGTAAGGAACATTATATGTTGGGATTTATATTTATTTTTAAGGTTATCTTTCTTTGTGGCATCACCCTAACTAGTGTATGGATTATGGTATACTATGGTTTTTATGTTGTCACATACAAAACCTGCGCAAACTAATGCTAGATGCACTAAAGAGGTACATTATATTTGTAGTGTATATTTAAAGCATGTGCTTATGATTATAATTTTCAATTGAATTTTCACAATATAAATATTTTTGCTTAAAAATAAATATATATGGAATAAAATAATTAAAAATTTCAAGATTTTAAATAGCTTATGCCACATGACTACAACAAAAATTCTTAAATAAAATTTGATAAATTAATAAGTTATATTGTATTGAGATGGAAACTTAGGCTATTTAATTATTTTCTTGATTAGTGACAACATGCTTTTTATGAAAATATATTTGTAACTATTTTCACATTTCCTCTATAATATATTTATATGAAAAAATAGACATATTAGAGTAAGAATAAATTACGAATTTTTGGGAATTACACAAGGGGTGCAACCATAACCCTACATTATCACCTTACCTTCCTATCCAAGTAGGATGATGATGACTCTCCATTTATGAGGGTTGGTTTGATTAGATTGATTAAATTTAATGTTGTATTTTTTGTTAATTAGGTTATTATAATTATATCTATTCTAATTACACATATGTGACTATCTTAGATATGTTAGAGACAACTATGTAAGGGAGGTTATGGCCGTAACCCCTCCTCCTTATTTCCTAATGAACATACCCTTCGCTTTAGACATAATCCCATGTAGGCTCATGTCATGTCAAAATGCATGTTACCATTATAACACTTAGGAACACAACTTCCTCATCACCTTACATGTAGAATCGATTATGGAAATGTCAAAAGTGTGCCACAACTTAACGATGCATTCATAGACATTATTTCAAAGTTCTCTTTTCACTATTTCAATGTTTTCATCTTCAATCAAACGTTTAAGAATTATGGCAATGAAACTTATGTATTGAGAGAACAATATCGTATGATTGTTATTTGTTTTGTCAACATATTTATTATATATTGAATTTAAAAGTATAATCAATACTTTGATTCTTGGGGTCATTTGTGTTTGTAAATTAAAGATCGATTCAAATGAGTTTTACAATAACATTTCCATAAAAGTTGATATTTATTTGTTTTTAATTATAATACAATGATATTAGGTTAGTTTTTATTCCACGAATGAATGAAAATATGATGTTATGAAAATATATTTGTAACCACTTTGACATTTCTACTATATAAATCCATTCTAAAATACTAACTATATTAATATTCGATGTTTTTTTATAAAAATACTATATGCTTTATATGAAAAAATAAACATTTTAGAGAAAGAAAATAATATATATATATATATATTTTAATTTCATAAATTATATATCCACCACCTCTATCTAATAACACTATGCTATTATTTTTTTATTGTGTGAATTATGTAAGTAGGGTTATAGCCATAACCCTCCTCTTTTCAATATAATTTATTTTTGTGAATTATGTAAGTGGGGTTACAACCATCACACCCAAATAGGTTACACACACACACACACACACACACACACACACACACACACACACACACACACACACACACACACACACACACACACACACACACACACACACACACACACACACACACACACACACACACACACACACACACACACACACACATGCACAATGTCAAACAACCTTCCACCATATGGTGATCAAGAATCCTATCACTTGAAGGTAGATAAAAAGAGAGGAACAATAAAGGTTTCCAAGATTGGGACAATCATGCGATGCAATAATAACATGGTTTAATAGTGATAGGTGGCATTCAAAACTTGAGTTACACTCAAAACACCCTTCTCTCCATTAATACATTCTTTACAATCACACTTATCATGCTTAGGTACATGTGAAATAGGGGAACATGAAAGGACTCCACATAATTATGTTAAGTTGATGAAAATTGGAGTATATTTATAGAAGAATGCCCCGACATCAACTTCACACGGTATTTTCTTTGGTAATTAATTGTATATTTCTATCCCTTGTTTTCTCAATCGGATGTTTGAATTTTAGCTAGAGTAGATATTTTTGTATTTCATCCATGGTTTTTTCTAATTTTATTACACACAAGACTAAAATTTCTAGGTTTGATAACCTACCTACAAGATTTTTTCTTGCTACTAATTTCTCTCTCCAAACCATTTCTTGTAATGATAATGGGAAATTTCGATTGTGGGAAAATGATGTCTCTCTCTCTAAAATATACTTTAGTTTGCAAATGAACTTGAAATTTGTATGAATAAATGAATTATATCTCTAGAAATTGTAGATGTGAATGAAATATGAAATTCATTTAAAGATATGGATTTCCTCTCTCTAAACTCTAAGTGCGTTGAATGATTAAAAAACCCCAATGAGTAATTTTGAGTACACACAAACACACATGATCTCGATTAACTAAAATTAATTAGTATGTAGTATGTGGGGATAATTAATTTGAGCTATGAGAATATTGTAAATAAATGTAGTAAAGAAGTATGTAAATGACCTAAAAAAGTATACAAAAATAAATGCTAACCCTAATGTGTAAGAGAGATAAGGAAAGAAATTAGCTGAATAACATATGCTCGCGGATCGTGTCGAGAGAGGTGATCAAAAATATGGAAGTAACAACAATAGTGTAAAATATTTGAAAAGGATGGATCTGGATTGATCCCTCGGATTGGGATGATGGGAGTGACTGGGGCACCTACGAGTGCTTTGGTTTGTAAAATGGGAACCACTGGTCTACGCAAAAGATTTGAAATCCGAATCTCATAAGCTGGGATGTGGTCCAAAACCCTTCTTGTGTGTCACATCATATTCACTATCCTTTACTTGAGCGTTGTCAATAATCCAAGATGATGTAAAGACCTACAAAAGACCAATAGAAGTATCAAAACCCTAAAAATAAAGATGAAAATGAATGTGTTAGAATGACCTCGGTTGCCACAAAAATGGGCTTTCTAAATGAGCTCGCACTACATTTCAGACCCATATGTAGTTCTAGTGAGTGTGTGCATGGAATATAATAGAATCCCCTATGAAGTGTGATGTAGATGTACTAGCCTTTTGCCTTGTGATGGAGCTATGTGGATGTAAGTGATCTCCAATACAACAGATGGATGCACTCCGGATGGATGATAATAGCGAATGATGCTAGGTCCTCATTATGGTTTCATAACTTTATATTTATAGGGTTACCTTGATCTAATTTCGTAATTAACCCCAAAATGGCTACCAAAAAAAGATAAGAAAGAGAAACAACTAAAGCGAGCCCAAAAGATGGCGGGAAAGTGAAAAGGGAGTGGGAGCCCCGGTGGAACTAGGGTGCCCACGAGTGCCCTAATACTAGCTCCGGTGCCCCAATCGAGGCTAAAATAATGTGATATGAAAAAGGTGACCGAGCATGTGGATGTAAAAGGTAAGTATGAAGAAATAAAATAAAACAAGATGACTAATAGATGGGGGTTGATTAGTACTTTATTCACTCAAGAACCTTCTAAATAGTAGTATAAAACTAGGATAAATAATGTCTAAAGTGTATGATTTTGTGTCTACATTTTTCTCCCACTTTATGTTGGGGAGTGGAAAGCTTGATAACATAAAGTAGATAGAGATGCATACACTGATGTCCACGAAGAGTGTATTAGAAATGTGTTAAAGGGTCTAGACAAAGAACAAAATGAAAAAATGATGGAGCATGGAAAATAAAGATGAAAATACTTAAAAAAGTGATGAGAGTGAACCTAGGGTAGAACACATGTGATAATGCTGATGTGTGTAGTGTACTTGCATGGTTAGTATAGTGTGTTCTATCACGAAGTGTTATTGTTGTTGCTCCTATTTGACTATTTATTTTTCATAAGACTGGACTGTAAGGAGAAAACAATCAATTCATCAAATATGTATGTATGTATGTATGTTTAAAAACATAATGTAAAAGACACATGTAAAATTATGTAAGTGTAAAATATACAAATGAAAAAGTGTAAATGGAACATGTGCACCTGATCCATGTTGAGAGAAAGAGTGTAGAAGGATATCCTGTATTGTCGGGGTTTTTGGATGATATGATGCCATAGGTCAAAGAATTATAGGGATGAAATGTTGTGTCCTTCAACCTTTAAATGCTTCCTTGAACTGTGTGTGAAGATATCTCTGTAATGTCCTAGTTTTTAAGTGATCTAATGCTGGAGGTAGAAGAAGTATTGGGAATAATTCCATTGTATCCTTCAACCGTTAACTTCTCCCCGAATGCTAAGGACACCATTTCTGTAAAATACGATGTGTATGGAGTTCGCATCTTGTTCTAAACTCACTCACTTTGTATGTAAAACCAAAATGCCATGGGTGAAAAGTGCATCAAGTAAATAGGTGTAAATGAGATGTGTTAGTATGCAAAACCAAAAATAATGCCCCCCTCTTTGGGGGCACATGTGACATCACTGATAGGAGAATGAGGCCCCAAAAGAGGACCAAACTATGAAACTCTTCTCTGTAGAGGGAAGGGAATGCGCTTGGTAGAAACCAAGGCACACACAAAAAAGGATGGATAGCCAAAGACAAGTGTTAGTATGAACAAGTATGCATGTAAAAAGATAATGTGTAAACTATGCGACAATGTAAAAGCTACCAAGAAAACTAGTGTAAACACACAAAAAGATAAGGAATTTGCACAAAGCGGGTCAAAAAAATGGGACATCACTCATGATGTCGCAATACACATAAGGCCATCCCGCCATAGACAATAAACAAGTGTGTGCACTCAAACAAAGGGCAATGCCCACATACAAAAACAAGCAATATCGAGATAATGAAACAAATAAGTATGAAAGAAAATATCCCTATATAACAAATGTTACACATGAAGCACCCGTTAGTGTGTTAGAAAGATAATAGTATATCAAAAGAATGTATAGCCAATTAATGTAAAGTGCTAAGCAAAAATGAAACAATATACACTTAGAAGAGATGAATGTGGATGCCCCCATCGACCAATGTAAGGAAGGGTAGAAGGCGAGCATCCATGTTGTGTGTAAGAGATATGTAACTTTGTGATCACAACTAGAAATAGATGTGAACACACATGTGTGGATGATATATATTGATGACATATAAGAAATATAACTAACATGTGTAATAAAGTGAACATGAACAAGCACAAGTAAGCAAGTGTAAATACAACCATAATATGTAGTATGCTATGGATGGATGGAATGGAATGCAAAATTGAGTGATAGGAGTCGCGTGCCCCATGAGTGAATGGAAATGTATGCGGTGAGGTTCATTTTTACCCCCTTAGCAAGATCAAGAATGAACCGTAAATGAGAGTGCATCATCGGAAATGGTCGAAGTGTGTTGTGTGTTTAATGCATTGTGGTGAATGTGTGGGTGTAGTGATGATATGTGACCTAATGATAATGTGTGCGTGAACCCTATATACGAAGCGTATATCATGACCAGATGAACGTATAAATGATGATTTATCCTAAGTTTTTATAACCATAATTTCGTTAAATATGGACATTTTATTAAGAATTTAGATTTATAGTATTATTTTTTCGGTTTCATAATTGTTCAAATTATATTCCTAAATTTCCATTATTGGTTTTTATCTAGTGTGATATCGGATTCCAATATGTTTATTATTGGTTTTTAAGTAGTGTAATATCGGATTCCAATATTTACACTATGCCATACAAGTATGTTCCTAATTCTATATTGAGTTTATGAGAATGAGAATATGCCCATTCTCAACACACTCATAATACAACTATTTTCCTAATTATTTTTATGTGTATCTACTTTATCTCAATTATTTTTCTATGATTCCTATATTATGAGGCATTTTGATCCCTTTTGAAAATTAAAACAATGTGATATGGGTACATGTTGTATGAAATAAGAAGCAAATATTGAGTCTATGAGAATGGACATATTCCCATTCTCATCACACTCATGGTACAAGTATGTTCCTAATTATTTTTATGTGTATCAACTTTATATCCATTCTTATTCTATAATTCCTATATGATGGATTTTGACCTCTTTTGAAAATTTATATCTTGGAAGACAATAGGTTAAGTCATGGTGCATTGCCAAACACTATTGTTAAGAGAGTTAAATAATATATCTTGGCACTCTAATTACTATAGTTTTGAATTCAAGAATTAGGGGATTCTAGGCATATAAAATGTATCTAGACTTTAGAAAGGTTTTCATTTAATAAATTTATTAGAACAATTAAAAAATAAGTTATATAGACATTTGCACACCGCTTTAGGAAAACACCATTTAGGAAAAGACTAACTCATAGAAAAATCCAAAGAATTAATCTTTTGAAATGAATTCCTTGTAAATCACATCATATTCCCTTTAAATCACAAGATCCAAATTACCAGTAAACTTACTTAAGAATAATTAAGGATTTTTTTCAAATTAAACTAATTGTGTGGTGGAAATTATATTATTAATAATAGATTGATAAGATTCAAGAGTTCCATGAGCAGTTACATAATGTTTTATATAATTATATTATCGAAAAATCTTTTAAAGTAATATAATACTCAGTCTTTAATTGAATTATCAAATAATAAAATACAATTGCTAAAGTTTTATAGGACCAAGGTTTGGAATATTTTTTTTTAAAACCCACATCCGGTCAAGATGATTTCACATAAAAATTATGATCTTCAATAGTTCCTCCAAGTCAAAATTTCTTATCCTATTCAAGTAGTTCAAGGTATGATTTAATGATCACGTGTCCTTTATTGGGTATCTTTATGTATCCATTTTTCCAATTGGTGTTTGGTGTCCATGTATAGATGATGCTATGCACATTGATATATGTGTTAGGTTTGGCTGATATGGTCCAAATTTTATTTAGATTTAAACAATCCGATATAATGTTGTACCTTCTCCTCTCCCTACAGGTTTCCAATATTGAACTCTCATCTTTTTAATTACATCATTACCTTCTTGTTGAAGGAAAATATCCCCATTTTCTCTCTCGCATCCATATCTTTTCATTATCATTTCTGACAAGATAAGTAATATTTAGCCCTTGAAAACATCCTTCAACAGATTGAATTCTTGTTTAGATCTTCCACAAACAGCCCAATGTAAATATCATTATTACTTGGGATATGTTGACTAATGTAGTCTTATTTGTGAATATGTGTGGCTCCTGTTATTTGGTCATACATGTCTTTCTCATGTACTATTTTTGGCCAAAAATAAACATCGATCTCTGCTACAATTTACAAATGGTCTATCCAAAGCACATAAAATATTTTCCCAATACGTGATCTTCGGAAGCCAATAGTCACTACCTTCTCTTGTTGTACTTTCCCCAATGCTCAATATATGATTTTATTCCCTTTTTAGATCTTCCATTTCTTTGAGTTCTTTGAAAGGTGCCAAAGGATGTTGCCCTTCTAGAAAGATTGGTTCACCATTATCCTTTGTATGCCATATATGGATAGATTGAGACCATTTCAGATCCTTTATTGTTGTTTTGTAATCTATCACCAGTATATGCCATACACAACATGGAATTTGAGCATATTAGGTTTGCTTTGATACCCACGACCTTATTATTTTCATCCAACAAGAATGGCTCTAGAAAGTCCTTGAAGTTGTAAACTTCCTCAATAAGGTAGGGAGTGAATATACTTGACCCTTCTTGGCATGTTCTATAAGAGCCCATGATATGTGGCAAAGACAACGTGTCTACTTTATGTAATGATATTGCTAATATTCCAAAATTCCCATCTATATCCTCATGAGTGTGTCCCACTGGAAGGAAGATTAGATACAAAATGTTGAATACCTTTTTTCTATCAATAGTGATGTAAATGCAAATAAGGTACGATTATTTTTATCACTTGAAGCATTATCCAATTGCAAGTAGAGGATTAGTGGTTGCTTTATGAAAGAAGTATTCACGTTAGCAACACTAACTAATTTTGAATGGTCAAATATTTCCTTGTACCTTTTACATTTTAAAGCAAATCATTTTGTAATAATGGATCATGCAATGGTTATTTGGATAATCCAAAATGATACAATAAATATAAATACTCATCAATTATAGGTTCTTCAAGCTTCTTGAGACACAAAGCTAATGATGTGACTTGTATAGTTTTCTCCACGTTCAATAAATGGTAGGCCAAAATGGCGAAACCCCCTGTCTTGTGTCCATGTGTGAGCATACCAGTCAAAGTAACTAGTAGGTTCATAACATTACTTATTGAATTTTCTTTTTACCCATCCTTGGTATGAAATTTTTCATTTTATAATGCATAATGCTCAAGAATCCATGAGGTTATTCTTTTGACTGCAATATGTGGGAATAGTAAGTTGCATGACAACTTTGAATATATTCATTTTGCAATCATTGTTCCTCCTCAATCTTTACGAGTACATCTGGGCATGTGGTGGCTCTATGTTTGTTGTAGAAATATGTGAACTCATCACACTTGGGAAATAATTTTTTTGCAATGGAAATATGTGGAATTTTTTTGTTCATTATGTTGTTGAAGCTTGACTACGACACCTGAGGAAGTTTCAAGAATTCAAGCTCCTCATTGCACTTTTTTGCAGTATATTTTGGGTATAGAATGAAGGAAGAAACCTTTGGGGAAATTTTACTCCATCCTGTCCTATAGAATGATTCAGATGCGGAGAGATATCTTAATTTCTCTTAACAACTCTTGATATGCAGGAAATTGTTGCAATAGTGTTTGACCTTTGTTTCTCTTTTCCAGTTTTGCCATTCACTTTGTAATCTTATTTCCACTTATCCATAAAATTTACGTTTATAGAAGGAACTCCTTGGGTACCCATAAAATTTGTGCCATGCATTCTGAAAAACATCCATCCCATCAAATTTCATTTTATGTACCTCCATAGATTTCTTACCAACATTGAAGATGGCATTTCTTTGTTAATGCATCAAACACAAAATTTTTTCTCAATTTCATTAAAGGCTCTAGTTTTGTGCAAAATATTTTGAATTCTAACTAAAGAAAGAGGTAATTTTTGGAGACAATTTGATTTGCAACAAATAAACTCTGCATTTTCCACTTCTTCTAAAAATATTGACCATTTTCTATCCTCATGAAAA
The DNA here is from genome assembly GCA_018340775.1 of Taxus wallichiana var. yunnanensis. NCBI lineage: Eukaryota > Viridiplantae > Streptophyta > Pinopsida > Cupressales > Taxaceae > Taxus > Taxus wallichiana. Next base: position 482,031,993 of record CM031242.1, on the reverse strand, counting down.
TTTTGACTTGATGGATTGTCTTGAGGGGTATCTAGCTTCCGACATTTTGTAACATTATAAGATATTTTAATCACTCTGTTGGATTGATTGTGATTAGTGGCATCATATGAAATTGGATTAAAAAACGATATTTTCGATCTTCTAATGCATCCCACATGGTGACTGTCATCACCAATCCGGCACTATGATGATTCTTCACCAGAACTCCTCATGCTATGATTATTTACTAATGCACAAATTTTAGTTTGGTGGATGTAATATGGAAACACAACAACAAACATAACACAAGAATACCATAGACTATGATAAGAAGGAATGATGATAAATCTGAAATATAAGTGTAAATTATAATATCAACATGAAATTGTTACAATCTCACCCATGAGGTACTTCAAGTGTTACCTTCACTTGCCTTTCAACTATAACTATGAGAGAAACTTCATAATTACACCTCTTAATGAATTCTTTAACACACCTTCAAAATGATGGCTTCCTTTACACACTTACTCATACAATATTTCTCACTACTTCCTTCTATGCTAAATGAGGGGGGTGGCCTCTCTATTTATAGAAATTTCAAGCTTATCTATCTTATCTCTAAGATAGGATAAGAAATATACTCCACGAATCATATTCCATACCTTAACTCTTATTTGTACATGTAAGATTTTCTTTTAAGATAAGATTAACCTTATCATTTCACATGGGTTCCACATATTTAGACTTTTTAAAAATAAAATACACAAAATATTTATGACCTCACTCCTTGTCCTTATTACCAATATAATATTTTTGATTCCTAATCATGTAGACCCTACTTCTCTACTTACCCTAACTTTGACATTTTAACATTACCGACCACTTATGACAAATATTTACTTTTTACCACAACATTCATATTATTGTACTTTTGACTATTACTATACTATACATTATTGGTGGCATCGTACAAAGAAGTGTCGTTATCTTCTATTGGATGCTACTACTAATTATACTTAACAACATCCTATTCCCAATACATACATTAATGAAACAGAAATTACGGAGGAAAATTTTAGTGTCGACATCTTCCCCCTTCCTAGCTTCTACTCTGTCCTCGGAGTAGACTATTCCACTACTTGGAAAATCTTTAACTTGTCGTGGTTGACCCATTTCATAATGGGAGTGCCATCCAATTCCTCCAGTCGGTATGTACCATTTTCATGCATAGCTACTATTTTGTAGGGCCCCATCCATTTTGGAAGAAATTTTCTCTGTCTTCTTTTTTTGTATCTAGAATCATATACTAGAACCAAGTCATTCACATGAAATGGAGACCAACAGATCTTTTGATCAAAGTATTCCTTCTGCTTCATTTTCTTCTTATAGCTTGTATCCTTCGCTATTTCCCTCATTTCCTCTAGCAAATGAAGATGTACCAACCTTTCTTTTACTGAATCACTTTCATCCATCCTTTCATTTTTCATAACTCTCATAGTGGGAATATCAAACTCAATAGGAAGAAGCTGGATCAATGCCATAAGCCAACCGAAATGGGAGTATCCTGTGGCTGACTTTGATGTTTCCCTATGCCCACAATGCTGCATGAATCCTTTTATCCCACTTATGTACCTACAAGGCTGCATCTTCTCGCTAGAATTTGACACGACACAAAAGTTTTTCATTCCACCTCGTCCATTTGTGCTTGGCTTGTATGTTATTGCCTTCCTATGCTTAATAGAAAACTTATTGACTAGGGCTTCTACCACCTCATTAATGAAGTGGCTTCCTTGATCTCATACAATTTCTAATGGACAACCAAATTTGGTGATAATGTGTTCATATATGAACCTTGCCACTTCATCCATGGAAGTGTTTTCAATGGCCTAGCTTCAACCCACTTGGTTAAATAATCATGCCTAACTACAATATACTTATTTTGGTGTGGGGTAGTTAGAAGTGGACCTACAATGTCTATTCCTAACTTTTCAAAGGGACCAAGTGGAAGAATAGGGCATAATGGAGCTGATGAAGTCTTACGGTTACCATGTGTTTGACAAATATCACATGTCTTACAATAATTATAACAATCTCTAAAAAGAGTGGGCAGGTGATAACTTGCATCCAAGATCCTTCTTGCTTTGTAAGTTGTTTGAGAAGTATCCTCCACATGTACCATTGTGGAATTCTTCTATCACTCCTTCCCTTGATCACGTTCAACCGCCTCTTATGCTTTCCATCGTGTCCTATTTGAAATAATACTCCATGCGTAATAGAATATGGATGTCCGGCTTGAGTAAGCTTCCTCTCATTCTTTGCATTGGCACTATCAGAAACTTGAATTCATTCGGATAATTCCAAATATCTATGTATTCACTAGGGATTGTGTCAAGGATAACAATGCTTTGCATCCGGGAAATCATCATCATCACAAGATGAACCTAACCCATCATAGGCTTGAGATAGTGCATCCGCATTGACATGCTTCTTTCCTAGCCTATCTATAATATCAAATTCAAATTCTTGTAGAAAAATTATCCATCTTGCTATCCTCCCCGATGGATTGCACAACATTGAATCCTTTCTTTGAGTGTGAGACTCGTGAAAATGAGAAAGGAATCTCCAAAGAAGGCTGGTTCCTCTTCCTAAACTACCTACCACAAGCTATTCTAGTGCGGAAAGCTAATCTAAACCTAATCTAACCATGCCAAGGAGACAGAGAGAGAGAGAGAAAAGGAAAAATAGTGCCTACACTAAAACGGTGATACACCGAGAAGGAAAATGTTGAACATCTAACAAAACTGCCATGGAGACAATGAGAGGTGAGCGATGGGAAGGATGGACGGATGCATCACGAGCCCAAGGATTGATTTCACACGAGAAAATGTCCCAAAACTCCATGAACACAGCTCCAAACCTGCAATGAACATTCGAACATGCACAAATACCTGCAATGAAGAGAGGCAAGAAGAAAACAAGCGAAAAATGAGCAAGGATGGACAGATGCATCACAAAACACGTTTTTGTTGCTCCAGAAGTTTGCACAGAACATCATTTCAATAGTAAAAGGAAAAAACACCATTACAGAGAAGGGGAGGAGGTTCAAACTCCATTTTCAACCCTAGAGAAGAAAAGAAGGGAGGGCAGAGCTGAAAAGATGAACAACTTGTAATCATCCCTCCAAAATGAGCCAAATCTAGCTTTTACATTACATGGGTCGAGCCCATGAGAGAGAAAACATACAAAAATGTGGGAGCCCATTCCTCCTTGACTGCAAATGCATTAAATCAGCATGGAGGACCTTACAAACCCATACCCTGTCATTTTGACCAAATGGGAGGAGAGTGCGACCCATTCTGTATTAAATTTGGTCGCTGAAATGTCACTTCTGGCCATGAACACATACCAGATTTTTTTTTAATTTTCTCTCTCTCAAACTGAACCAAAATTAGATATTGACCATGGAATCTTGTAGATAATTTCATAAGATTTCCAATGATATAAAGAACGTGCAAATCTGAGCTCTGGATCAAAAGATATGGGGGTTTGAAGTTTTAGGGCAAAAACGGCCCAAAAAACGGATCGGCGAGAAAAATTTGAATTTTCCGCACTCCACCGGGTCGGACGCCACATGGCAAGTGCTGATTGGATGAGAAATTCTCTCTCCTCTACCTCCCGTGGGTTTCCCTTTGAAAATTTTGACTTTTCTTACACTTTGGAAAAAAATTCATTTTCCCCCCGCGCCCCGCCACTTGGGACACGTGGCATCATTTGGTTCGTCGACAGGGGCACGGGGAAAACCTTTACCTTTTAGTTTTTTGGCCAAAACTTTTGCTAAATTTTCTAAGTCCTCCCCGAGCTCTGCACTTCCCCCACCTTAGGACACGTGTCCTGTGTCTATTGGCTCGGCCGACCCTTCAAACCTCGCCCTTTGAACTTTTGGGCCCAAAAACACTTAGTCGAAATTTTTATTGCGCCTCCCCTTGTGACACGCGTCACATTCTGATTCGTTGGTGGCTTTTCTGGGTCTTCACGTCCCACGTATTTTTGGCCCGGATGTCCCAAACCATCTGGGACAAATTTCTCCAATCCGCCCGATTCGGGCTTCCCTGTCCCTCTTTGAGGTGAAGACACGTGGCACATTTCCATTCGCTCTCGGCTCTTTCGGCTCTCCGCATCCCACGCGTACTTTTGGCCCGGATGTCCCAAATGAAAGTTCTCTATTTCAGCCGAACCGGCCGGTTCACGTCCTCCACGTACTCTTGTCCCAACTGTCCTGGACTGCCTGGGACAAATTTCTCCGAACCGCCCGAAATGGACTGACTTGCGCCAAACCGGCCGATCCGCGTCTTTCGCGTACTTTTGTCCCAATGTCCCAACTGTGCGAAACAAAGACTTAGGCAATTTTTCCCTTTTTCGGCCGAATCGCTTTTCGTGTCCCGTGCGTACCTACGGCCCAGATGTCCCAATTGCTGTGGACCACCTGGAAGCTTTTCGGCCGGTTCGCGCCCCGACGTCCCAACTATCCCAAGGACCGCCTGGACTAGGACTTAGCTGATTTTCATGATTTTTTCTACCCCAAGCTTGTTTTTGCAACTTTTTCACCCTTTTTTAGAACTTGCTCTTTTCTTCTTGGACAAGAGAGTTAGAAAAAGCCGAGGGGACCCCAGAAACATGATTTTTTGCCTTGAATCAATCTATCTTGCTCGGGACTGAAGAATTTAATGCATGTTATCAAAATTACCCTGGGGTGAATTTTGGATAACAATTTGGCGACTCAGTAACGGGGTCATCTGCCTGCTAGATGAAGTTACCAGTTGCCTGAAGCATCCATTGGGCATGGAGTCATGAGTTGTAACCTAAACTGATCTGAACTTTGAAAACCTCCCTCTGAACCGCTTGAATCCCACTCGGACATGGAGTTGTTCTCACCAAAATGCCACTGGAATGAACTGTGCAAGAGCAAAACCAGCACCACAAAAACTATGTACAGAACTGAAAATCATACATGCTCCAAATGAAACATGCAGAGTGTGCACAAGCACTTCTTCTGCTGAAAGCAAACCTACCTACTCTATTCTAACTGGAGCAAAGGCAAGCTAAACAAACCCTACAATTGGTTGTGAGAAATAGCTTCCCTTTCTCAAAAGTGGCAGCCATGCAATTGATTTGGCATTGAACATGGCTGATTGGATGAATGGAAAATCAACAAGAAGTTGGTCTTCCACCCAAATCATCAAGGTATCAGCTGAAGGAAAATTCAATACCTCTTTTAGTTGCTCTGCATTTGGATTGAAGAGGTATGACAGCTGATCCTTGGTACTTTGTAGCTCATCCTCATGCTCAGAAGCAAGCATGACTGGTTGTGACTTCTCCTTTGGCTCCAATGAAGCCAAATACCTGATTGGGCAAGGTCTGATCCATTTGATATGCCCATAGCTCTGATTTTCAACTCCAAAAATGGAGTCTTCTTGTAGACCTTGAATGGATGGTGTGGAAGAAATGGTGAAATTCCTCTGTCCTTTCTCTTCCTCCAATGAAGAACATGAAAGATTAAAATCTTCCAATCTTGATTCCAAAGAGCTGCTATAAGATGCAGGCTGCTGCAAATGAATGTTCTCCTTCATGATAGCAGACTCAAGTGTTTGGAATGTGGATGATGAAAGAGAGAATGGTGGAAACTCAACCGGCTCTTCTCCATCAAAACAGTCCTCCAAATCTGACAGATAAACTGCCTCATGGCTGTCCTGCTGCAAATGCTCCACTTCCTCCATGGTGTCTTCTTGATCTGTAACTTGACCACCATGGTTTCTTTCACCCTCCAACATTGAGTTTGAGAGATCAAACTCCTCTTCATGTTAGAACTTGAGAGAGGTGAAGTAGAAAGAAGAACTGAAGGTTCTCCTGTAGCCTGCTTTGTGCTCAAAGCCCTTGGATCTGCACTTTTCTCCTCCACAACTAGAATGTGCTCCTCTTCTTTTGGATCTTGGAGCAGCTTCTCCTTCCTCTATGTTTGAAGACAATCTTGCTCTTGATTGAACTCTTCCTCCAGCATGAAGTTTGTCAAGTCAAACTCTTCAATCTGCTGCTCTAGAGGACAAGTTGGGACTGCAAGATCTTCTTCTGAGCTTTCTTCCTTTATGGCTGATTGTGCAACTTGAATTGAATCAGCATTCCCTTCAAATAGAGTGCCAACATGGACATTACTTTACCTGATTCTGCTTCTTCTTTTTGCTCTTCTTCTGCTGCCACAAAATCAGTCTTAACCACCATTTGTTCAACCTTAGCCTCTTCTGTAGGTTTAACCATCAAGGGGATCTTTGTCATCCCAAATTTGGCAGCCCAAACCCTCAAGTTTATCTGTCATTTCTTTTTTCTTGGCTCTTCCTCTTGCTGTCCTTAATGACTGATTTTTGCAATTTATTCTTCTCCCACATGGAATTGGGAATGCAAGAGGAGGGATGGGTTGTAACTCAATTGATTTGGCAATTTTTGTGGTGGTAGAGGAGGTGAAACCTCTTGTTTCTTTGGGGAGGGTATTTCTTTTAGCTCTTGTGGAGGGGATGACTGTTTGGAAGGAAAAAGGAAAGAAGAATTGAGGTGTGGTGGAAGACTGAGAGGTGGAGACATGGGATCAACATTTGGGACAGCAGATGGAGAGTTTAAAACTTGACACTGCTGAGATAAAACAGATTGGGAAAGAGGAAAAAGAAAGGCATGAGATGGCGTGCTTACCCATTGACAAGGTTGCTCAATACTCCTCTCATACACCTCTATTTCTTCAATCCACTTGTGCAAGTTGGGGCAGCATCTTCATCATGAAGTCCAGCTTCTCCTGAGGGCTGAAGTGTCTTGGAAAAGGGCCTCCCCATGGACAAGGAGTCCTGTAACCAATTCTGAAAGCTCTCATTTGAGTTGTTGCTCTGGACTGCACCATCTTTACCTCCATCTTTTGGATTTTCTCCAACAGACCAACATCTTGCATCTGATTGTCTTCATTATATGCATACTCTTGCTCTTGGAAAGCTCCATAGCCAAACTGATTTTGGCATTGCTGCTCATATGGGTATGCATGCTGATTTTGAATTTGTTCAAAATGCTGATTTGGAGGATTTAAAAAACATGTTGGAGGTGGGAAACATTGCTGTTGTAAATGTGAGTTCCATGATGGAAATGAAGTCATGATTGCACAACTTCATGGAATGGAAAGAATGAAAGAGATGGAAAGAAATATGGATGGAAATGGATGAAAAACGGGTCTGCAACTTTAGAAATGGGTTGCTGATCAGATGGAGTCGCCAGATGTGTTTGCAAGTGCCTCCAAAGGCTGAAATCTTCACAGGAACACACCAACCTGCAAAAGATGAAGTGGAAGACCTCTAAGGTCCCACCGGGCATGCCAAAACTATTAGTGCAAAATCACAGCACCCCTGGATGTTGATCAGATTTCTAGGTTGATCACTCTAGCATCCAGTGTGATTGCATAACATTGAATCCTTTCTTTGAGTGTGGGACTCATGAAAATGAGAAAGGAATCTCCAGAGAAGGCTGGTTCCTCTTCCTAAACTACCTGCCACAAGCTATTCTAGTGCAGGCAAGCTAATCTAAACCTAATCTAACCATGCCAAGAGAATAGAGAGAGAGAGAGAAAGGGAAAAACAATGCCTACACTAAAACGGTGATACACTAGAGAAGGAGAATGTTGAACATCTATCAAAACTAATGGGGACAAGGAGAGGTGAGCGATGGGAAGGATGGACGAGATGCATCACGAGGCCCAAGGATAGATTTCACATAGAAAATGTCCCAAAACTCCATGAACACAGCTCCAAACCTACAATGAACATTTAAACATGCACAAATACCTGCAATGAAGAAGAGAGCAAGAAGAGAACAAGTGAAAAATGAGCAAGGATGGACGGATGCATCACAAAACACATTTTTGTTGCTCAGTTTACCTGAGAACATCATTTCAATAGTAAAAGGCAAAAATGCCATTACGAGAGAAGGGGAGGAGGTTCAACTCCATTTTCAACCCTAAAGAAGAAAATAAGGGAGGCGAGCTGAAAAGATGAACAACTTGTAATCATCCCTCCAAAATGAGCCAAATCTGGCTTTTACATTGCATGGGTCGAGCCCATGAGAGAGAAAAATGTACAAAAACGTGGGAGCCCATTCCTCCTTGACTACAAATGCATTAAATCAGCATGGAGGACCTTACAAACCCATACCCTATCATTTTGACCAAATGGGAGGAGAGTGCGACCCATTCTGTATTAAATTTGGTCGCTGAAATGTCACTTCTGGCCATGAACACGTACCAGAAATTTTTTTGAATTTTCTCTCTCCAAACTAAACCAAAATTAGAGATTGACCATGGAATCCTGTAGAGAATTTCATAATCTTTCCAATGATATAAAGAATGTGCAAATCTGAGCTCTGGATCAAAAGATATGGGGGTCTGAAGTTTTAGGGCAAAAACGGCCCAAAAAAACGGATCGGCGGGCAAAAATTTGAATTTTTCCGTGCTCACATGGTCACTTGGACGCCACGTGTGCACGATTGATGAGAAATTCTCTCTCCTCTGCCTCCCATGGGTTTCCCTTTGAAAATTTTGACTTTTCTTACACTTTGGAAAAAAATTTCATTTTCCCCCCGCGCCCGCCACTTGGGACACGTGGCATCATTTGGTTCGTCGACAGGGGCGCGGGGAAAACCTTTACCTTTTAGTTTTTCGGCCAAAACTTTTGCTAAATTTTCTAAGTCCTCCCTGAGCTCCACACTTCCCCTACCTTAGGACACGTGTCCTGTGTCTATTGGCTCGGGCCGACCCTTCAAACCTCACCCTTTGAACTTTTGGGCCCAAAAACACTTAGTCAAAATTTTATTGCGCCTCCCCTTGTGACACGCGTCACATTCTGATTCGTTGGCGGATTTTCGGGTCTTCACGTCCCTCACGTATTTTTGGCCCGGATGTCCCAAACCATCTGGGACAAATTTCTCCGATCCGCCCGATTCGGGCTTCCCTGTCCCTCTTTGAGGCGAAGACACGTGGCACATTTCCATTCGCTCTCGGCTCTTTCGGCTCTCCGCGTCCCGCGCGTACTTTTGGCCCAGATGTCCCAAACAAAAGTTCTTTGTTTCAGCCAAACCGGCCGGTTCACGTCCTCTCGCATACTCTTGTCCCAACTGTCCCAGACTACCTGGGACAAATTTCTCCGAACCGCCCGAAATGGACTGACTTGCGCCAAACCGGCCGATCCGCATCTTTCACGTACTTTTGTCCCAACTGTCCCAACTATGCGAAACAAAGACTTAGGCAATTTTTTCCCTTTTTCTGAATCGGCTTTTCACGTCCCGCGCGTACCTACGGCCCAGATGTCCCAATTGTTGTGCGTGGACCGCTGGAAGATTTTCGCGGTTCATGCCCCAATGTCCCAACTCTCCCCCAAGGACCGCTGGACTAGGACTTAGCCGATTTTCATGATTTTTTCTGCCCCAAGCTTGTTTTTGCAACTTTTTCACCCTTTTTTAGAACTTGCTCTTTTCTTCTTGGATAGGAGAGTTAGAAAGAAGCCGAGGGGACCCCAAAAACATGATTTTTGCCTTGAATCAATCTATCTTGCTTGGGACTGAAGAATTTAATGCATATTCTTTAAAACAGGTGAAGACACCGGGCTTCCTTTAGTTGTTCAAAAGCTTCATGCGCCTTATTTCCCGGTTCATAAGTAACATCCTTCTTTAAGAATCGGGTTAGTGGCTATGCAATCTTTGAGAAATTCTTGATGAACCTTTTATAGTAACCCACATGGCCTAAAAATTATCTCAACTTACTTCTAATCATAGGAAATGGCAACTCTTTGATTTTGAAACTTTATCGGGATCAAGTACCAATACCATCTCTAGATACAACATGCCCTAACAAAATGCCTTTAGAACATACAAAGACACACTTTGTAGGGTTTAGTGAGGCTTGTGCTTCATCTAACCTTTGAAATGTTGTCTCCATCTCAGTGCAGTGGTCCATCTTGCTCCCATAGATGTAAAAATCATCTAGAAATACTCGATGAAGTTCGTAATGTAGGGTTCAAACACCCTATTCATCAAACACTCGGAATGTTCTTGGAGCATTACACAACCCAAACGAATAAATCTATAAGAAAACGTTCCCAAGGAGTGGTGAACGTGGTCTTCAAATGATCTTTCTCTGCTATATGAACTTGGTTGTATCCACTATAGCCATCAAAGAAAACTATAGTAATCTGGCTAGCTACTTCGCCAAGATCTGATTTGAGAATGGAAGAGGGTAATGATCCTTCTTTGTTGCCTTATTGAGATTCCTATAATCAACACAAATGCGTAGCTTCCCATTCTTTTTTTTTATTGAGATCACAATGGGAGAAACCCATTCTGAATTCTCCACAAAGAAATATGAATCCTACATCAAGCAACTTGTCTATTTTTTTTTACATTCTTGGAAAAATTAGGATTCATTCTATATGGCATTTGCTTTATGGACTTAGCACAATCTACCAACTCAATAGAATGTTCTACCCAACTTACTTGACAGAGTTCCTTGTAATCAAAAGTGAATAGGTGTATGTACCTTTGAAAGAGCTGGAGGTAGGATTACTTCTCACTCTCCATCACAGCATCACCAATCTTTATTTGTTGGAGACGATCATAAATTTCTTCTTCAGATAATTTTATGGGTTCATGAGTCGATGTGACTAGAAGGATATCCATGACTAAAACATCAACCTCACTTTCTTCATCTTTTGTGTCCACTTCACTGGTACTAGAGTAATAAGAGGATGTCCAATCATCAGTTTCATCACTTGAATCCATAGGTTCTGTCTTATGATGCCGAGGGATCACGTTTATCTCCACCTTCTCTCTACCACGTCCAAGTGTCATGAAGCCTTCATTCCAGGTAGTTTCTTGCATGAACTCTCCTTAGCCATGGTCTTCCCAAAAAATTGGGTACATAACAGCATTCATTTTTCATCACCCGAAAGTTTACCACACATAAAACACCCATAACGAGATATTGCCACATTTAAAACAACACCTTCTCGGTTTAGTTTTTCCCTTATTTAATGACCTTGACATAAGTGTTGATGGGCGATCAATTTTTAAACCCAACATATTCATTACAAACTTGGTCATTACATTAATCGCAGCACCTCCATTAACTTAAGACATCATGAATTGAAATACCATTACATAATACCTCAGCTTGTGGAGTGTAGGGATCCACCTCTCGCCTCCAAAATAGGGACCTCAACCTCTCCTTCATCAAGCATTGAGTCCACTTCGCAGCTCCCGCCTCTTTACGAAAGACAGACAAAAGTTGACCATATGTAATATTTGTAGGCCTTTTGGATAGATCTTCTAAGATGGAGTATGGTCCTTGTCCCTGTGAAATTAGAAAACCCTGCACACCCAACTTTCTTCTCCTATGTTTCTTACTAGTTTTTCCTTTCATCTTCTTAGGATCATTTCCATCTTGGTTATCTTTTTCTTTCTTTCTTTTTGTTACAAACACATATACTTCATTATTTATGCTCTTATCTACTACATCAAAAGAATTCACATGTGCTTTTCCTTTATCATTATCTCTTGTACCAGATGTAGAAGCTCTATCTGGACAATTATACTTATAATGAACCTTTTATGAAAACCATAACATACAACTTCAGAAATATTTCTTTTTGGACCTCTATCTCCTCCCTGAGAACTAAATTCTTTTCCTTGAAGAAGATTAATAGTTAACTGGCCCATCTTCCTGAGTAGATCTTCATACTCAATAGATGTACTAGGAGAAAGATTTGTGCTCATCGAGAGTGGTTGTGGATTCTAGACCAAAGGTGCTGGTGTAGGCTCTACTTTAGCAACAATTTCTTTGGGCTCCTCTTCCATGCTTTCTTCTTACCTTCTTGCAATCTCCTTTACTTTTTCAATGGTAGTTGGGCGGTCATACTTCACTCGTTGTCTAATCTTTAGCTTCATCCCAAGAATGAAGTGCTTACAGAGGAGATTATCCACACCATTCATCAACCCATCCGCTAATCCTTCCTTCCGGATCTGGGCATCGAGCTTCCTCCTTAGCTCTAGAACATGAGCATGATAATACCTTATCTTCTCTTCTCTTCTCTCCTTGGGATAACTTTGTGATATCAATCATGAGATCTGCATATTTTTTTGCTCACCAAATTCTTTAAGAAAAATTTCAATTAATAAATCCCATGAGTTTTTCACATTATCACCTAGTGTTTCAAACCACCTAAGGGCTGAACCATCCAAAAAGATAGGAAAAATTCAGTCCATTATTCCCTTCTTATAAGGCCATTAAAAATACAAGATCATTTAAGCTCTTGAATGAAAGAGGAAACATCTTCATTAGATTGGGCTGAAAAAAAACAGAATCTTCCCAATTTTAAAAAGTAACTACAATGAAATACCAACCCACAAGTACAATCAACAAGATTTATGTGCAAAAATAATTGAAATCACTATAATAGAAAATAGAAATGACCATGGTAAACTATGGTAAAACTTGACTTATCGATAAAAAACTGGTTCTCATGGTAAACACTATTCACAATAAAAGTGAAGTTATTCTTGTAGTAAATACTATTCACAAGAAAAAGTGAATTTACTGCGGTAAATACTATTCACGGAAAAAGTGACTTTACCATGGTAACTACTATGCATAGTAAAAACAAGGTTATCCTCCAAATGTTTTCTGACTAAGTCGGAATATCTCTCCAGAAAATCCACCAACGAGGAATAGTCCCTAAGCGGAACCAAAATGTCATCACCAATTCGACACTATGATAATTCTTCACCAGAACTCCTCGTGCTATGATTATTTATTAATGCACAAATTTTAGTTTGGTGGATGTAATCTAGAAATACAACAACATACATAACACAAGAATACCATAGACTATGATAAGAAGGAATGATGATAAATCTAAAATATAAGTGTAAATTATAATATCAACATGAAATTGTTACAATCTCACCCATGAGGTACTTCAAGTGTTACTGACTTCACTTGCCTTCCAACCATAACTATGGGAGAAACTTCACAATTACACCTCTTAATGGCTTCTTTAACACACCTTTAAAATGATGGCTTCCTTTACACACTTACTCATACAATATTTCTCACTACTTCCTTCTATGCTAAATGAGGGGGTGGCCTCTCTATTTATAGAACTTCTAGGCTTATCCATCTTATCTCTAAGATAGGATAAGAAATCGACTATGACAAATCATATTCCATACCTTAAATCTTATCTGTACATGTAAGCTTATCTTTTAAGATAAGATAAACCTTATCATTTTACATGGGTTCCACATTTTTAGACTTTTTACAAAATAAAATACACAAAATATTTATGACCTCACTCCTTGTCCTTATTACCAATATAATATTTCTAATTCTTAATCATATAGACCCTACTTCTCTACTCACCCTAGCTTTGACATTTTAACATTACCGGACCACTTACGACAAATATTTACTTTTTACCACAACATTACTATTGTACTTTTGACTATTACCGTACTATACATTATTGGCGATGTTGTACCTGTAAATACCGTTATCTTCTATCTGACGCTACTACTAATTAAACTTAACAACATCCTATTCCTAATACATACATTAATGAAATAGAAATTACAGAGGAAAATTTTAGTGTCGATAGACCTCAACCTCTATTGGGACTTATTTAAATCTAATATCCATGTGAGAACCATTTATGTCATTCAATTGCCTAGCAGAGCCATTGTATTAGAGATCCTTCGCTTAGGGAGCATATTTTGAAAGGAGGGTTGAATACTCTATCAATATGCACACCAAATATATTGGCATCTAATCTATTAAAATTTACCATGTCTCCTTTAACTACGTTGGTAATTGTTCCCTTTGCAAAAATTTGCACTCAATTGAGTAGTAATGGATTAATTTTGTAACAACTCCCTTGAACTTAAAATTGTGCCGATCACTTTGTGTACAAGGTGCTGACCATATAGTTGAGCACTTCTTTGATTGATCATAAGGGAAATTCTTGTTTAATTGAAAATCAAATGTTTTAATAGCCAAATTATTGATTTATTAGGTTGTGAAAGTCCGAGTAATCAAAACACATATTTACCATATTTTCTATCCATACACAAAAATTCACAGACCCAACCTCTGGTCCATTAATTTTCTCGATCTTCTAGCACACAAGTTATAAAACCCATGCCTATGTCATCGTCTCTTTTACAATATTTGTTTTTGAGAATGACATTGTCTGAAAAAATATCTTATATCTTTAGGACCTATATTGATGGTGCTTTCAATGTCATCACTACAATATCCGTCACTCTCTGCATCAGTAATCCTCCCGACCTACTAATTTTTTTCACTACCCAAATTGGGGGAATAGATGAATGTGCACACTTTGACAATTCACTCTCTTCCCAAGAAATGTAGTATCCTTTATTCTTGACATCTGCGCAAGGTTTAAAATTCATCACTTGAGAAATTTGATTTTACTCTTCCATCTAATACAATGTTAACACTAACAAAAATAAATCCTCTTCCCACATCTTTCCAATGTATTGTCTTCCTACTTTGATATACTCTTCCCTCTCGTAACTTTGGTTGCTTTTGAAAATAAGTCCACATGATCATCCTCTACAAATGTAAAATACTCCGCCACCGTAACAACATAAAATAAAAACTTTGTGAGATGATGGAAAATCTATTAAACCATTGCATAAAAGAAATTAAAAACTATAATATATGTACAACCATAAGTATATTGAATACACATAAAGCACATGAGCTACAAATTTCTATAATTAAGTAAAATTTAAAAATACTTCAAAATTATACATAATATAATTAAAATTTACATGGATATATTTATAACATGATTTCCAAAATAATATTGAACTTAACTCAGTTGAATTTAAATGATGAGAAATAAATAGAGGTGACATTTCCATTTGTTAACATCTTAATCCAAATAGAGGTTAGTAAATAGATGAGGTTGAATTTAAATGATGAGAAATAAATAAATAGAGGTTAAATGGAAGTTATTTATAAACTTGTTTGTTAACCGCTTAATCCAAATATCTTCATCATATTAAAATATCATATATTAAATTTACAAGAATTCCTCATACTTCCCATATTCCCGACTATGAGAATGGGCTTTTGTCCATTTTAAACATTCTCATAAAAGGATCTTATTGTTATTCATTATTTATGTTTCACGTAGGAGAATTTTTCTTTCTTTCTCACAATGATAATTTTTTGGTTGTATGAGAAATGACATATGACCATTCTCATCACAATAATAAATTCTTTGTTTGTATGAGAATGGGCATATGCCTATTCTAATCATTCTAACTCATCAAGCAATATTGAACTTAATAATTTTAATATCACTATAAAGGATGTGATAATGGGGAAGTGTCATTCTAAAAAAATTAAATATTACCTCTATTTTTCTTCTATGATTTTGATTAACAAAAATAAGGAGGTCCTAAATGGGGTATTTAGGGTTCTAGTGTTAATATAAATAGGAGGACTAAAAACTTGTAAATGAACTAAAGCAATATGAAATAAATGTAAATAAACTATTCTAAGTGAAATCAAACCCTAATATGCAAGAGAAGAGTAAGGAATAGACTTAGTTGATTAGTGGTGATTGTCACAAGTTGTCACAGATCTAGAACTCAAACTTGGTAGTGCGAGATAAACACTTAGGGGCCCTAAGAAGGACAAATCTTGGCTGTCTGAGATGACACAAGCACGTAGGACTGTACTAGGGAACCCCGAGGCACCTTGGTCTGCAGTTTGGTTGCTCGAACAATGTAAATACTCAAAACCCTAATTTGGTATGGTCACTAAGTGTCTCTGAATACTCTTTGTCTGTCACACTAGATTCACCGGATGAACTAGATGATGCCTTGCATAAGAAGAAGAAGAAGGGGTCGATCCGACCTCACCACCAAACCAAAGGGAATTATCTTTGAGCTCTACACTACATTACGTACCTTGATGTAGTTTTGGTGAGTGTGTGCCTATCGTGCCCTAGGTGCTATGATGCTAGTTGCACTTTGTGAAATAATGAGCTATAATAGCTATAGAAGATGTAGATAGTAGAATAGAATGAATAGAATCCCTCCTCCTCTAAGAATGTGTGTGATGTAGAATTCCTAGCTTGAATGTATGGTACTATGTGGATGTAAGTGATGCAATAGATGTAGCCCTAGATGGAGTGATAGTAGTGATAGGATGCAATGACCTAGGACCCTTATTATGGTCTTATAAGCTTTATATTTATAGGGCTCTCAAGTTTAATTTCATAATTAATCCCGACAAGGCTGATTGAGAAGAAGATAAGGATGACCAACAACTAGAAGTGACCCAAAAAAGAGTGAAAGAGGTTGTGCACAGAAAAAGGCACCTCGTGTGTGACTAGGGTGCCTTGAGGCACCCCAATATAGCTTGGGGTGCCTTGATTTAGGCTAGAAACTTGGGGAAGTTAGAAAATGGGGTGATAAGTATTAGAAGTGATGTGGGAAAGACAAAATAAAAGATAAGAAAAAGGTGGCCAAAAGGTGGGATTAATTAGTACTTTGTACACTTGAGAACCTTCTAAATAGTAGTATAAGATTGGAATATATATTGTCTAATGTGCAATATTTGTGTCTACATTTTTGACCCCACTTTATGTTGGTGAGTAAAAATCTTAGTAACATAAAGTAGATAGAGATGCATACCTAATAACCATGTAGAGTGTAGAAGAAGATGTGTCAATCAAATAGACTCAAGCATGGAATGAATAAAAGAAATATGTGGAGTGTGGATTCTAAAGATGAAAATGTGAATAAAGGTGATGAGAGTGAACCTAGGGTGAAATACATGTGTAGCTATTGTATGCGTGTGGTGTACCCGCATGGTTAGTATGGCAAGTATCGTCGGGTGTGTTGTTGTTACCCCTAATTTGACTACTTGTTTCTCATACGGTGGACATGTAAGGAGAAAATGATAAAGTAGTAAAATATGTATGTATGTAAAAATCTATGTAAGAATACACAATGTTAAAATACGCTAGGATGAAAGTGTAAATAGAAAAATGGAACATGTGTACTGATGCATGTCGAGAAAAAGGGTGTAGAAGGATATCCTGTAATTTCATGAGTTTTTAGGTAATATCACGCCACCCTAGTTGAAGAAAGTGTAGGGAGGAAATGCTCAAAGTCTTCCAACTCTAACAACTTTAGCTGAATTTTTTTGAAGAGATCTCTGTAATACTATCATTTTTTACGAAATCCTATGCCGCTAGATAGATAAGTGTAGAGGCCACCCACCGTAACCCTTGAGCTTGTAACCACTCCACGAAATTTTGAAAGGACACCATGTCCTATTAAGGCCACTTTGTGTATGGAGTTCGTAGACTAGTATGAACTCACTCATTGTGTGTGAAACAGTGTAGATACGTTGTGTTAGTAGAAACCATTAATGATGTCCCCCTCTTTGGGGGCACATGCAATGGCTTTGGAAGGAGAATGCGGCCCCAAAAGAGGACCAACCACACTTTGACCTATAGAACTCTACCTTGTAGGGGAAAAGAAAATGCTTGGTAGATACCAAGGCACACACAAAAGGGGATGGCTAGCCAATAAAAGTGTTAGTCCAAACACATGTATGTAAATAAGTGTAAAAGACACGATAAAGTAAAAACTTCTAAGCAAAGTAGTGTAAACATGTAAAAAAGGAGACCGCACAAAGTGAGTTTCAAACATGGGACATCACTCACAATATCGCAAGACATGTAAGGCCATCGTGGCCGCAAATAAAAGTCAAGTGTGCACACAAGCAAAGGGAAAAGACCACAAATAGTGGAAAACAACATATACAAGTAAAAACAAACATGTTCTCAAGGAAACATGTAGCCCCGCAAAACAAGTACTATACATGGAACACCCGTTAGCATGTGAGAGTGAAAAATGATATGTCAAAGCATCTTGAAGTAAGTAGTAAAAGATGCTATGTACAAAATGAAACAATAACACATGTATGAGATGAATGTGGATGCCTCCAGTGACTAGTATACTAAGGGTAGAAGGCAAACATCCATGCCACATTTAAATGTCATGTATCTGCAATCACACTAGGAAAAGGCATGCACGAACATGTGTGTATGATAATGACATATAAGAAATAAATCTAATATGTGTGGTAGAATGAGCATGTAAAACACTAGTAAGCAAAATTAAATGCTAACAAGAGCATACAACATGCTTTGGGTGGATGGAATGGAATGCAAGATGGAATGATAAGAGAAATGTGCCCCCTAAGTGTATGGAAGTGTATGTAGTGAGGTTCATTTTTCCCCTCGCTGAAGAATCAAGAATGAACCGTAAACGAGAGTGCATAATTGGGAAATGGTCGAGTAGTGTAGTTTGTGCCTAACACGTTGCGACGGATATGTATATGTAGTGGTGATGAAATGCGACATGGGGAGAATATGCGCGTGAAACCTATAACTCAAGCGTATATCAAAACATTGTTGATTAGAAGAGTGATGATTTATCCCTAAGTGTATATCACTATAGAAGGAGTGGATGGGAATGCATCACATAGAAATGTTTGCGTGGATACCTCGAATCATAGAATGTTTGAGTGATGATTTATCTCTAAGCGTATATAACTATAAGACAACAAAAGAAGGTGATGATCTAGCCTATAGCATATGTCACTACGAGATGGGTGATGAGGGTGTATGAAGTGTAGATGAGTAGGTGGTGGGTAATGGAAGGTTGTGATTTTAGCACTAAGTGTAGACCACTATGTGATGAATAAGGCGAGGGTGGTGATTTATCCTAAAGCACATACCACTAATGGATGAATACGATAAATGATGATATAATAGACTAACTTAAAATAGGGTATTAAAATATGCGATGATAGGATGTAAGAGGATAATGAGGAATTGATGAAAAGAGTGGTAATTTAACCTAAGTTGTATACCATTATGGGATATGATGATGAGTGTGGGTGAGATAAACTCTAGAGCATCAGTCACTAGTCCAAGGAATGTGGTATGATAATATGTCACATGAAGGTAAGGTCCATTTGATTGGTAAACCCTTAGTAGTCAAGTATGGACCAAGTATCTAAAGTGCGTCATATGGCGATGAGTGAAACACGTAGTATAAATGACCAAGGTATGTGAAAGTGTAGAGTAGGCCATGTAATGTAGAGTTTTTAAGGGGCATAGAATGTAATGTAATAGATGTGTAAGTAGAGGGATACTATTTTAGGATGATAGATAAAACTAGACCCAAGTATAAGGAAATTTGGTGTAGTCAAGTAGAATGTATAAGATGTATGGATGACATAGAAAACTAGACTCATATATGATGATGACTAGTGTAGTGTGTATGAGATAGATGAGGTAGAAATGACTAGTAGATGAGGTATGTATAGGATGATGTAGGATGTATATGTATAGGTCTGGTAGTGTAGTGTGTGGGTTTTAGTGTATTGTTAATCCCTCAACAGCCTAATGTGAACTGAAGTACAAGAGTGCATCATTGGGTAACGAGGGTATGATAATAGATGATGAAAATGTTGATATGCAAGGAAAGGAAAATGTATGGGTGTGAGAGGTATCAATGTGAAAGTGTGAGAGGAGGGGGGTTGTCTAATGTCTAAGCCCCTCATCCGGGCATGAAAGAGGAATTAACCAATAAGGTCGAGGGATAGATGTCCATCGACCCATACATGAGAGGAGGATGATGGAGAAGGATGCTCTAATAATGGTGGTATAGGAGATAAGCACTTTGTGTAGGAGAATGAATCCGATATGCATGTGAGGGGTGGATGTAAGATGAATTTCATGGCATAGTAAAATGCATAGGTGAGGGAGATTAAGGAGATGTCATGCGTAAAGAAGAAGATGATTGATGTGGATAAAACAAGGTGGTGGTGGGTCGCGAGGTGCATGGGACTAATGAGATGGAGTAGGGGGAAAGAAGGTGGAAGAGGTGCATGAGGTAATGGAGATAGTGTGTAGTAGATGTGTGGGGAAGAGTAGAGGATGTAGAAGTAGCTGGATTGGAAATTGAGGATGAAGAGCGTAGGAAAGGTTGTGGTTGAGGTGAGATGCAGTAGAAAGAGTTTTCCCCTAAGATGTGGGAAAGTCTGGGTGAGAAGAGATGAATGTAGAAGAAGGGTGTGTGTCAAATGAAAGGATATCGAATTGTTGGAGTTCTCCAATAATATGGCTCAATGCATGGAAAGAGTTAGTATGATGCCCTTGAATGCAGTGGTAGCGGTAGAACGATGGGTCATGATAGTGGATTGGTTAAGGTGGCAGATAAATACTATTAGATGGTAGATCAATGAGTTTATGATGAAGTAGGTGGCTATCAATGTCCCGTGGTGTAGTAGTGGAAGAAAGAATTGTTAGGAAAATTATAACTATAGTGTGAACTAGAGGTTTATTCTAGTGTGTGTATAATGAGTTGTATCACACAACTCATCTAAGAGGGATAATAGGGATACTCTACAAGATAAGCCTTGAATCCTTTTTAATAGGATCAAGCTTTGTGTATTAATATCCTCCTACTATTGGAATAATACATCCCATGCATTTCAGAATTATTTCCTGTGCAAGTCTGGTTCAAAGTTTATATTTGGTATCAGAGCAGGCTGCCATGAGAGTTTATGAGGCATTTAGATCTGGAATGATTTTGTCTCATTGTTGGGAATAAATCTGAATAGAGCAATGTAATTTCTATTAAATCAGTGATTGTAATCCTGTTTATTGAATGAAATTTGTGACCTGTGTTTGTGCGATCTGCGTGTTCCTGTGATCTATGTGTTCCTGAGATCTGTGTGTTCATGCGATCTATTTTTGCCACGTTTTCCTCTCCCAAATGAGCGTCTAAGAAGTGAGCGACGATGGTCGTTTCTCCGCATTGACATTGGCATCTACCTCTTCGGATTCAACATTTTTGACCTCTGTATGCACCTGCAGCGAAGATCAAATTTTGTGCGAAGTTTTGTTTAATCAGATGACTGAGATCCGCATTATGAAAGGTAAATCCGTTTCTTGCCATTTTTGGAAAGGGTCCAGAAAGATTTTAGATTTTAAACTTGTAAGATTCATAACTTTCAGTTCGTTACTTAGATTGAGGGATTGTTTTTTTGAATATGTGTATTTTTTTAATCCCTACGCATTGATCCTATAATTTTTGCTGCTAGACCAATTTTTTATTTTTGGAAAATATTTCAAAAATTATATATATATATATATATATATATATAAAGGGTGCATTCTCGATTGTATTCGACACCCTGAAAAAAGAAAAAGAAAAAAATGAAGAGTGCATTATCGGTCGAAACCAACGCTCTAAGGTATAATGGAAATTCCACTAGATAAGTTCAATGGATTAAACTTTCACACTTGGAAAGTTAAAATCCAAATGCAATTAATGCATAAAAATCTATGGAGGATTGTATCAGGAGAAGAATCAAAACCCACAGATGCTGCAAAACTAATAGAGTGGGAAACAAGGAATGATAAGGCAAAAGCAATAATAGGACTTGCCCTATCTGACACTAAGCTACACTATGTGGATCTAGAAAAATCTGCTAAAGAAATATGGGAACTACTCAGCAAAACTTTCGGTTCAAATGCAGTCAATGCAAAATTTTCATTAAAACTTCAATTATTCAAACTCAAAATGAATGATAATGTGACAATGTCAAGTCACATCAATGAACTGAGATCACTCATAAGGCAACTTGCAGAAGTAAAAGTTGTAGTAGATGATGAAGATGCTAAAGCCATACTTCTAAACAGTCTTCTTCCTAAATACAGTAATGTCATTTTCACTCTCGGACAAATGCCCTCACAATCACTAGAAGACATGATTTCTGCGCTCCTAGCTGAGGAGAAAAGAACAAAAGAAGACATTCAGGAAGAAAATGCCCTCTATACAAACAAAAGACATACATTTTTTCAAAGAACAAAGAAGAAACAAAATGTTATTATTGCAAGAGAAAAGGACATAGAGCTTCTTTCTGTATTACTCGTGCCAAAGACATCATAAAAGGAAAGCTTAAAATGCAAGAGGCAAATGTAGCTGCTGAAGAAGAATCAGAAATAGAAGAACCAACACTAGAAGAACCTGACTACAATTCCGATGACTTTCTGTTCTAGAAACACTCGGAGGCTGGAGGCAAGGAGGAGGAGGAAAACAACATCTCTTGTTAGTCACCAACAAAGAGATTGCTCAGCATATTGGTGACCTTCTTTCAGTTGTGTTGTGTGTTTATTTTCTATTGTAATAATGAACAAAAGTCCCATTCCTGTTCAAAACATGTTTCTTTCCTTCTACAATCTCCTCTTCTGTATTGAAAATGATGAGAGAAAAAATAATGTATTGTGCTATGAAATGGTTGTTGGTTCCATTCTAAAACCTTCTTGAGAGTTTGTGGATCTCTTGAAAAACACATACAGATATGGTTGTTGGTTGTCCTAGAAAACCTTCTTGTGGTTAGTGGTTAACCAATTGTAAAACCATATGTAAAACATGAGCAAGTACAGGAGATAACTTTCCCCATGTTCACACTAAGGGGGTGATTGTTAGGAAAATTATAACTATAGTGTGAACTAGAGGTTTATTCTAGTGTGTGTATAATGAGTTGTATCACACAACTCATCTAAGAGGGATAATAGGGATACTCTACAAGATAAGCCTTGAATCCTTTTTAATAGGATCAAGCTTTGTGTATTAATATCCTCCTACTATTGGAATAATACATCCCATGCATTTCATAATTATTTCATGTGCAAGTCTGGTTCAAAGTTTATAAGAATAAGGGGTGAAGGTAATGGTACAACTATCTGGGTAGTAGGGAGGAGGAAATGGATGAAGATCATGTAGGGTCTGTAGTAGGAGTGGGAGTATATGGATTAATGACATCTTTAAGTCTGTTTGATCTTAGCATGGAGAGATGTAATTGTTGCCTCCATGGACTGATACTATGTTTGAAGTAATTGTATAATGTTGAAGGAGTGGGTGGGAGATGGAGGATGATTAGGGTGAGATTCATCAATTGTGGTGGTGGAGATAGAAGAGGGTGTAGGTGGAAGTGGATTGCATGAAAGTAATGGCGGGGAAGAGCATAAAAGGGATCATCATTAAAAGAGTTAAAGTCATACTAAACCACTAGAGATACTTGATAGGATATTATATGTGGGAGGTCATCTAGATAACCATGAATGCGTAAAATGTACACGACCATGGCGTCTGCTCATCCATAATGGCAAGAAATGGGAATCCCTGAGCATACCAAGTAGTAAGGTTAGGTGTATAACAAGAAAAATAACTACTACAAATGCTAGCAGTGCCAAATGGCATGGGGAAGGTGATATCAATATGATCAGAATCAAGGGTACCCCAAATATAATCTAACTAAGACTGGCCTAGTGTAAGTGGATAGGCAGTAGGATGGTGTGCGAGATGAACCACAAGGTGAAAAACACACAAACCATAAGTGGCAGTGAGAATAACATAACCATGATACAAATGTGGATCATGTAAAGGAGTATGAAGGTCATCAAGGTGGAACCCAAGTCGATGGAGACCTTCATATGAACAAATGGTGGGAGGACATGAGGTGTCAAGTGGTATGTGCTCCCAATAGGAATTGTTGATGAAGAGAGTGCAAGTGAATGATGGGCATACTGAGGAGGTGGGAGATGGTGGCGAGAATGGAATGATATCAAGAGGTGGTGAGAAATCTTGGTATGGCACAATAGCAGTAGTAGTGAATTTTGGTGGGGAAGAAACAGTACTAAGCATGTAAAGAGTTACTTGTGAAAGGCATGTCATATAGAAAAGGGGACATGGGAGGAATAGGAAAAAACCGAGTAATGCGGGGTGGGTTTAGTGGATGGTGTTAAAGTAACAATAGAAGTTGAAGGGACTAGCTCAACCATGCAAACAATAGGGAATAAGGTAGGTGGATTTGGTAAGGGTGGAGACTCGATGGGGGTAGAAGAGAAGGAGGTGTAGGGTTAGAGTCAATTATGCCCAAGGTGGGGGAGAGAGCGATAGGATCAAGAGGAAGAGATTGAACTTTGGCAACAAGTTGGGCTAAGGTAGTAGGATTAATAGTGCATAAGTAAGAGGTAACAACATCCGCAATAGCTCAAGGATCCATCCTAGAATATGGAAGGTCAATAAATGAAGGATAAGGGTTAAAACCAAAGAAACAAAGTGGGGGTATTGGTTAAACCATGGCGATGACTATGAAATTGCAAAGTAATTGAAGACTTAGGAGAGGATAGCTTTCATGACACTTACCCATGGTGGAAAGTGTGGATTTAAAACCCTAAAATGGGAAAGAAGATAAAGAGAGATCAGGTTCACCAAAATGATTAACAAATATAAGGAGGTCTTAAATGGGGTATTTAGGGTTCTAGTGTTAATCTAAATAGGAGGAATAAAATGCTTATAAATGAACTAAAGTAATATGAAATAAATTTAAATAAACTATTCTAAGTGAAATAAAACCCTAATATGCAAGAGAAGAGTAAGGAATAGACTTAGCTGATTAGTGGTGATTGTTGCAAGTTGTTGTAGATCTGGAACTAGAACTTGGTAGTGCAGATGAACACTTAGGAGCCTACAAAGGATAGACCTAGATTTTTTGAGATGACATAGGTATCCGAGAGTGTACTAGGGCACCCTCATTTTCAGTCTGGGCACTCGTAACAATGTAAATAATCAAAACCCTAGTTTGGCATGATCAATAAGTGTCTCTAAATACTCTCTATTTGTTGCACTAGATTTGTCGATGAATTGGATGACACCCTACATAAGAAGAAGAAGAAGGGGTCGGACTAACCTTATCCAAAAACTAGTGAACTTATCACCGCGTGGTGCACTACATTACAGAGATCTTGATGTAGTTACGTGAGTGTGTGCATGTCGTGCCCTAGGTGCTCTCATGCTAGTTGTACATTTTTGAAATATCAAGCTATAGTAGCTATAAAATTTGTATATAGTAGAAAAGAATGAATAGTATCCATCCTCCTCTAAGAATGTGTGTGATGCCAAATTCCTAGCTTGAATATATGGTACTATGTGGATGCAAGTGATGTAATAGATGCAACCCTAGATGGAGTGATAGTAGTGATAGGATGCCATGACCTAGGACCCTTATTATGGTCTTATAAGCTTTATATTTATAGGGATCTCAAGTTTAATTTCATAATTAATCCCAACAAGGCCGACTGAGAAGAAGATAAGGATGACCAACAACTAGAAGTGACCCAAAAAAAAGAAATACGTTATGCACATACCGAGGCACCCATGGGACTAGGGTGCCTCGGGAGCCCCAATATAACATGGGGCACATTGATTTAGGGATAGAAACTCGGGGAAGTTAGAAAATGGGGTGATAAGTATTAGAAGTGATGCGGGAAAGATGAAATAAAAGATAAGAAAAAGATGGGATTAATTAGAAATTTATACACTTGAGAACCTTCTAAATAGTAGTATAAGACCGGGATAAATATTGTCTAATGTGCAATATTTTTGTCTATAGATTCTTATACAAAAATGGGCATATGCCCAGTAAATACAAGATAAAAATGTTTGTTTGTATGAGAATGGGCATATGCCCTTTATCTCACCTCATATGTATTGCCTCAAGATAATAATAATTTTTTTCTCAAAAGGTAATAAAAACTAATTGCTTTAAATGTTCTTCCAAGGTACTATCTCATTATTTAGAACATCTAATATTAACCTCTAATGTGAGTACTATAAGTTATATAATTTTTATCATTTTCAAAACCATATTATAGTATCGATGATTATAACACAAAAACATCTACTAGATGTATTTTTATAAGTACATTCAAGATATTTATAATGAAAATTGATAAATATCGGCTACCTATCTAAGATAGATATTAAAAATACAACTCAAGGTTAAATGTGACAAAAATCCAACTAAGAAAAAAACTTAAATATCATGAAATATGGTATTAGTACCAAATAATAGGATTGTATTTTGTAATCAACGAGGAAATAATAATATATGTTTGGATTGATCCACCCCACCCCTCTTTCTAATTAAGTCGCCATTCCCATCTAGATTTTAGGGAGTGGTTAAGCAAGTAAATTATTAAACATTTGAGTGATTTCTTGGAATCCACACATCATATATAGTTTCCCTAAGTATCCCCTCTCCTCTTGCTCGTATTTATTATTGAAAACAACAAGACACTAATGAATGGAGAAGGTGCATAACATAATAAACATTTAAATATATTCATGTATTATTTCCAATCATAATATAAAATAAATAATAATATTCATGTCGTATATGACATGTCATTAATAAACTAATATTATTAAAATTTGAAATTAAACATCCCGTATATTGCTTAAAACATGGCTATGATAATGTTTAAAATTTATATTTTATTTTAAATGGAAATAACCTAAATAATGACTATTATAAAGTTTAAAATTTATGTTTTATTTTATATGCAATAAAACTAAAACATGGCTATGATTTTTTTGAAAATTTTAATTTTATTTTAAGTGCAATTATTAAACCTAACACATGGCTACGATATTGGTTAATATTTATATTTGTTTTTGACCACGACATAGTGAGATAATTAATTTGTAAGTAATTTTTTCCACCGTTTATTTATTAATCAAGGTACTTTTTTGTCAAACACGTCTTCGATCACATGTTGGAGGGAAATTATAGAAATTAATGGTAATTAATTCACGACACTCCATGGTAGTGCGTCAGATTGATGATGGTTACTATTTTCAATGATGGGAGAGGTATTTGGAATTAGCAAGGTTCACCAAGGGTCACACAAAGCATCTCTTTCTTGTTCATCCTTTCCGCTTTCTTTTCATCCAATTTTCACATTTTTGTTTTCCCTTCCACTTTGGGTTGCTTGTTTTTTTGTTAAACCATTTTTTCCCGTGAAGTAGAAGATTTGAATAATATTTCTGAGATATTGTTTGTTCTCTCCACTAAATTTTTGTCACCCTTTCCACTTTGTGCTACCTCGGTTTCTTAAACCATTTTTCCCCACCGATAAAATTAAAGAGAAAAATATCCCATGTGTCCATTTTGGCTTGTGATGCACAAGATTTGAAGAAAATTTTAGGCATGAATTATTCCAATTTTTCTCTATTGAATTATTATGAGATGAAGAATATCAATTGGTTTTCTTTCCCATTATATTCCTTTATTTAAAGATAATGCCATATTTTTGATCTTTTGTATTTTTGATCCGGGTATTAAGAATATCACTTCAATGATTTGTAAGACATGCGTAGTTGTTGACCTAATCGTAATTTCTTTACGGGAGTTATCTCACTGATTTTCAAAAATGTACAAAGTGGTCTTACCACTATGAGGTGGTATTGCTTATTTTCCTTATTGTGTAGGCAAGTTCATTATGCCGATAATGACTCATTATTAGAAGACGAATTTACATTTTTATAGTGAAGAAATTTTTTACTTCTTATTTAAATTGAAGATATATTTCAGAGATACTTCTAACTCTTCTTTATTGTATTTTGAGTTTCGGTATAAACATAAATTATAATTCCGTATTTTAGATATTTTTTTTTATTTTTGATATGGGTTTTAAGCATCCGAACTTCAATATTTTTTAAAACATACATAGTTTTTATTCTCTATAGTTATAAAAGGATGCATCTAAATATGACCATTTCTTAAATTTTCTAGAGTCTCAACAAGATCATTCCCTTACAAAAATGTATACGATTCTAAGAAATACACTTCTAATCCTTCATGCTAAGAAGGGTAGTTAACTGTTTTGTTATTACCAAAGTACAAAGGTGTGGAGTTACCACCTAGTGCAACATTACTTATTTTCAAAGTTGGGTGGCTTAGCTGACAGGCCGAGATGGGCAAGCGAGGCAACTAGCCAAGCTAGATGGGAAAGCTTGAACCCACCGAGCTTGGAGGGTGAGTTGACTCTCCAAGCTCGTGGGTGAGTGACTCATGAGCTCGGCGGACGAGATGACCTACCGAGATGAGTGGGCAAGGTTGACTCACGAAGATGGGAGGATGAGCTGACTTCTTGAGCTAGGTTGTGTCGACCTTGAGCGAGCTAGGTAGGCGAGTTGACTTCTTTGAGTGGGCTAGCTAGTTGACATCTTTGTGTTGGGAGGGTGAGCTCACCTACCAAGCTAAAAATATTAAACTTAATCATTTTCATATAATAGTTTAAATTATTACATTTAATGTTGTTGTTATAGTAGAATCACAACACCCCGAATAACCTTATTTCGAATGGGGCATTAAGTGTGGTTACCAAACATGGAGCTATCCTTAGTGTGGGACCTTGTTAAATGGGATAGCTTTCCTGAGAGAAGGTTGGTTCTATCCTAAAATTACCCGCCACAAACTACTCATAATGAAAGAAAAACTATTGAATAAACCTATTCTAAAGCTTCAAGGAGACAGGAGAGAGATGTATGGAAAGTAAGACTACACCAAGAGTGGTGATACACAAGGAAAAATATTGATACACTTCCTAACCTATAAAACAATGAAGTATACACTTGAAGAGGGTGGTCCCCGCACTACGTACCAAGATACACACATTACATTATTTATAAGCAAACATATCATGTTATGTTTGGGAGCCTGTTTTCATGTTAGAGTTTGGTACATCTTCCTTGTGTTACACTCGGATATTTTTATGGTATTCCCACTCGCCACCGGTGAGCGGGTCAAGGGGGTTCGGGGAAAAGACCTCAAGCAAATTTTCATGGGTGGTTTATTAACCCATGGGTAATGGGTAACCGTTATGGGCTATTGGCTTTTCGGTTTCCATTGTTTTGTAAAACCACCTCTTTGGCTACCTATTGATGTACTTATAAATAGATGGACATACAATAGGATATACATTAGTGTGTTTTGTGAAGGTGAATAGTGTGTGTGAATTCAAGTGTGAATTTGAGAGGGTTTGTTGAGCGCACTCCAAACAAGATCTAATTATTGTAATTGTGAAGACTGTTGGCTTGTAATAAAATCTAAGCAAGTGTTCTTGGTGGATGTAGCCCACATTGGGTGAACCACATTAAATATTTTCTTCGTGTTGTGCATATTTCATTTCTGTAATTCTATTCATACTTCTTATTATTGTGATTTTGAGGAATTATTCCGCATTAGATTTTATTAATTCCTAACAACTGATATCATAGCTTTGGTTGTGTTTGCTGAAGTGTTGAATCGCAAGAAGGGTTATTAGATTGAGTGGGAGCTATGGCAGATGATAATAGATATTGGGTTGAGAATTTCAACGGAAGAACTTTCTCTGGAAGATTAGAAGGACCTTCATATTCTATTGGTAGGAAGAGCAAAGAAACTAGCAAGTATGAAGGATGAGGATTGGGAGCTGCTTGATAGGAAAGCACTTGGGGCCATCCAGTTATGCCTTTCATCTTCAGTCACATTCAATATAATAGAGGAGAAGACTACAAAATCTCTCATGGATGCTTTAGGGAAGTTATATGAGAAACCTTCTGCCTCAAATAAAATATTTTTGATGAAAAGATTATTTAATATGAAAATGTCTAAGAATGGCTCAGTTTCTGATCATTTAAATGATTTTAACATGGTTGTGAGTATGTTAAACTCTGTGAAGATTAAATTTGATGATGAAATAAGGGCTCTATTAATTCTGTGCTCCTTACCAGATAGTTGGGATAGCCTAGTTATGGCTGTGAGTAACTCTATTTCTAACAATGCAAAATTGAAGTTTGAGGATGTTATAGGTGTGATCTTGAGTGAGGAAATGCGAAGGAAAAGCTCTGGGGAATCCTCTGCTTCAGGGAATGCTTTGTCAGTGGAGAGTAGAGGGAGATCGAGGACTAGAGGAAAAGGTAACCGTGGGAAGTCAAATGGTCATGGAAGATCTAAATCCAAGAGTAAGATGGAATGCTTGGAACTATGGAAAGATTGGTCATGTGAAGAAGGACTGTTGGGCTCTTTGAGAAAAGAAGAACCAACGTGAAGAAACAAAAGAGGTGAATGTGGCAGAAGGTAATATCTAGTCAGGATGCTTTGATTCTCTCTTTGGATAACATTACTGAGTCTTGGGTATTAGATTCAGGGGCTTCTTTTCATGCTACTCCACATAGGCATTATTTTACTGATTATGTTCAAGGAGATTTTGGACATGTTTATCTTGGTGATGATGAGCCTTGCAATATAGTTGGAAAAGGATGTTCAGTCAAGATGTAGAATGGGAACACATGGCTACTAAAGGATGTTAGACATGTGCCTAAGTTGAGGTGAAATTTAATATCAATAGGGCAGCTGGGTAGTGATGGTTGTATGGTCAGTTTTATAGCAGAATCTTGGAAGGTGACCAAGGGTGCTCTTGTGGTAGCAAGAGGTAAGAAGGTTGGTACTTTATATTTAACTAGTAGTGCTGATTACTAGTAATTTAGTTGCTGCAGATGGAGATGCAACTTTGTGGCACTATAGGCTCGGTCACATGAGCCAAAAAGGCATGCAGATTTTGAAGGACAGGTTGCCCAGATTAAAAGATATTGATATGGAATTCTACGAGGATTGTGTGTATGGGAAACAAAAGCGGGTAAATTTTCTCAAGGTTGGACCCACAAGGAAGGAGAACAAGTTAGAGCTGGTACATTCAGATGTATGGGGACCGGCTCAGGTATCTTCCATTGGTGGTTCAAATTATTATGTTACCTTTATTGATGATGCAACTAGGAAAGTTTGGGTATATTGCATTAAGAATAAATCTGATGTGTTTGAAACTTTCAAGAAATGGAAAGCCTTGGTTGAGAATGAAACAGGTCTCAAGTTGAAATGCCTCAGGTCAGATAATGGAGGTGAGTATTGCAGTAATGAATTTTATGATTATTGTTCTCAAAATGGAATTCGAAGACAGAGGACGGTTCTAGGAACTCCACAATAGAATGGGGTTTCAGAAAGGATGAATAGGACAATCATGGAGCATGCTAGGAGCATGAGGTTACATGCAGGGCTGCCTCTTATGTTTTGGGTAGATGTAGTTAGCACAACGGTATATCTGATTAATAGAGGACCTTCAATGCCTTTGGATGGAGGCATACCTGAGGAAGCTTGGTCTGGTAAGAAAGTTGACTATTCATTTCTTAAATTCTTTGGATGTGAAGCATTTTCTCATATTGACAAGGATGATAGGACCAAGTTAGAGGCTAAATCTGAAAAATGCACTTTTATTGGATATGGTGTGGATGACTTTGGTTTCCATTTATGGAACATTAAGGATAAGGAAATAATCTGATCTAGGGATGTAATATTTAATGAAAAATTCATGTATAAGGATCACTGCGAAAAATAGGGAACAAAAGGAGTACATAGTGTTAGAATATATTGACATGGAAAAGTTTTCAAGGAACCAGATCGGTACCTACTCCTCGGAACCCCAAAGTCCCGAGGTGAGAAGGTCTTGTAGGGTAAGAAAAGAACTTGAACATTTTACTCCATCTTTAAATTATTTATTACTCATTGATAAAGTGAAGAGCCAAAATACTTTGATGAAGAAATGCAGTGGATGCTAGAAATAAGTGGGAGCTAGCCATGGATGAGGAGCATAGATCTCTCATGGAAAACCAGACTTAGGATTTGGTCGAGCTACCTGAAGGCAAGAGAACATTGCAAAATAAGTGGGTGTATAGAATAAAAGAGGAGAATAGAGGCAAGAAAAATTACAAGACTTGGTTGGTGGTCAAGGGGTTTGCACAAAAGAAAGGTATTGACTTTGATGAGATTTTTTCCTCTAGTAGTAAAAATGACTTCTATTAGAACTATTCTTGGGATAGTTGCAGTTGAAGATTTGCACTTAGAACAGTTAGATGTGAAGACTGCATTCCTTCATGGTGATTTGGAGGAGGAATTATATATGAGGCAGCCATAGGGATATGAGGTCAATGGGAAGGAGAACCTGGTGTGCAAACTGAAGAAGAGCTTGTATGGATTAAAACAAGCTCCACGGCAGTGGTACAAGAAGTTTGATAGTTTCATGATGGAACAAGGATACTCCAAGTGTCATTCTGACCATTGTGTATACATAAATAAATTTGATGATGATAGCTACATTATTTTATGTCTGTATGTTGATGATATGCTAGTAGTAGGTAAGAACATGCAGGAAATTAAGGTACTCAAGAAGCAGTTGAGTGACTCCTTTGCTATGAAGGATTTGGGTGTAGCAAAGCAAATCCTTGGTATGAGAATAACTCGGGATAGGAAGGAGTGGAAACTAACTTTATCTCAAGAAGAGTACATAAATAAGGTCTTGGAGAGGTTCAATATGCAAGATGCTAAACTAGTTGGGACTCCTTTGGCAGGTCACTTCAAGTTATCAAAGGAGCAGTGTCCCAAGACTGAGGAGGAGAGATTCAATATGTCCAAGGTACCTTACTCATCAACAGTTGGTAGTTTGATGTATGCTATGGTATGCACTAGGCCAGATATTTCCCATGCAGTGGGAGTAGTGAGTAGGTTTATGAGTGATCCAGGAAATGAGCACGACAGGTACTAGTAAAGTGGATACTTCAGTATTTGAGAGGGACCATGGGTACTGTTTTGTGTTACAGTGGATCAAACACTACTTTGTGTGGATATGTTGACTCAGACATGGCTGGAGATTTGGATAGTAGGAGGAGCACAATAGGTTATGTATTTACTGTAGGTGATACAACAGTGAGCTGGATTTCACTATTAAAGAAGGTTGTGGCTTTGTCAACCACTGAGGCTGAGTATGTTGCTGCTACAGAAGCTAGCAAGGAGATGATTTGGATACAAAAATTGCTTGATGAGTTGGGGCATAAGCAGGAAGTTGGAAAGCTATATAGTGATAGTCAGAGTGCTATTCACTTAGCTAAGAACTCTACTTTCCATTCTAGGACAAAGCATATACAGTTGAGATATCACTTCATCAGGACAACTTTGGAGGAAGATAAGTTGAAGTTGGAGAAGATTCATACCAGTCAGAATCCTACAGACATGATGACCAAGGTGGTCACAAGGGATAAACTAAAGCTATGTTCAGCTTTGGTTGGCCTTCGCAGATGACAGTGAAGGGTTGAGAAGCTTGCTCAGTGGAAATCAGTCTCCAAGTGGGAGATTGTTATGTTTGTGGAGCTTGTTTTCATGTTAGATTTTGGTACACCTTCCATGTGTTACACTCGGATATTTTTATGGTGGTCCCGCTCACTAGTGAGTGGGTCAAGGGGGTTCGGGGCGAAGAACCTGAAGCAATTTTTCATGGGTGGTTTATTAACCCATGGGTAATGGGTAACCGTTATGGGCTGTTGGATTTTTGGTTTCCATTGTTTTGTAAAACCACCTCTTCGGCTACCTATTGATGTACTTATAAATAGATGGACATATAATAGGATATACATCAGTGTGTTTTGTGAAGGTGAATAGTGTGTGCAAATTCAAGTGTGAATTCGGGAGGGTTTGTTGAGCGCAACTCCAAACAAGATCTGATTATTGTAATTGTGAAGACTGTTGGCTTGTAATAAAATTTGAGCAAGTGTTCTTGGTGGATGTAGCCCACATTGGGTGAACCACGTTAAATATTGTCTTCATGTTGTGCATATTTCATTTCTGTAATTCTATTCATACTTCTTATTATTACAATTCTGAGGAATTATTCCGCATTAGATTCTATTAATTCCTAACAACAATATCAACATCAAATCCCTACAATGAAACACAAGTTTTCATAGAACACTTGATAGCAATGAAAGGAAAGAAAAATCAAACCATGAAAGACTAAAAGATTTAACACAAAAACACAGCTTTCATTACTCCATATGAATTTACATAATACATTGTAGTAGGGAAAGGAAAGAATTCCATTACAGCTTTTCGGTGTGAAGGCCTTAAGCCTCATGAAATTCACAATGATCAACTCAAGGAATAGAGAATAGGGTGCATAAAGCAGGAAAGAATGACTAACTCCATGAACAATGTAACCCTCTTATATTTAAAGGAAGAAAACTTGAGAAAGTAGAGAAGAAATTAGATTTCTTGCTTCAATAGCCTCGCAAAATCCATCATGACACCTAGAAGAGTAATGAGAAAGTTTACAAAGCCCTACTCTTCTATACCTTGCCTTGTGGAGGAAGGAAACAAGCCCATACCTTCATTAATGCATCTCACCTACCGCAACAATGTACATTGTTCATGGATTTTTTAAAATCTAGAATCCCCAAAATTTGTAATTTTAGGTTTGCTGGTTATAGATAATATCTTCACCTTTCATGACCGGGTTTTGTAAGAGATGATAATAGGAGAAAAAGTTATGCCATTTTGGGTTTTTTGGGGCTTTATAAATTTTGGGGTTTCAAAACTTTTGAAAATCCCATTTTCTTTCTTTAATTGCAAAGACCTCGCTTCCATGATTCCAACGACTATGATTTTTTGAGAAACCGATATCCCGGGCTTAGGATATGACAATTTGAGTGAAAGAGGGATTTTGTGTTGATCATTATCTCGTGCATGGCTTTGCATGGCAAACCAGCTTTCTTAGCTACTTAGCATGGGTGACTAAGTTCCCTTTCTTCCACCCATGTCAGACCTCAATGTTTCCCCATTAGTTCATTAGAATCACCGAGCTTAGGAAGAAGTGGTTTGCTGCCCCTTGGTTTGTATGCCCATCCATGGACTTCCTTGATATCTTATTTATGCTAGAGAGCCTTATCTAAACTATCGAGCCACTCATACTTCTCCCCAAACTCCATTGTCTCTATTTCCAAGCTTGTTAAAACCAAGATCCCCATGGTTTCACTTTCAGAAATCTCAAATATCCCCGCCAATTATTTACCTTACACTTATAAGCGAGCCATTCCTTCCCCACGGTAAAGCAAGTCATCTCCTCCATTACCGAGTTCTAAATACTTTCATTTACAACTACTTTCACTAGCATCATGTTGAGCTTATGCTTTATGCATCTCCGATGCTTCAAACACTACCTAGACAACAAAACTATTCATATGTGGATCCTAAAAATGTTCCTCCTCACATTGTTTGCATTGGTGATGAGCTCGAAACATGTTGTCTTCCATCGACACCAAACCCTATTTGTGGAACCCCAAAACTATTTCCTTCACACATATTGGGTTTTCCTCCATTGCCCCAAGTGATATGTCCGCCAAGTTCCAAACGTCCCTTCTTGACTTACTAGCTATCATTTACCTCCAAACTATGTTGCAAAAATTCCGAGCTAGCTTACTTCATACATATTTGATTTCGAGATTCAAACTAGTTCATTTTGGGGTCGGTGACACTGTTCACCGATTGAGCCCCATGATTTCTCCAAAGTTACGAATGTCCGAAGTCCAATTTTGGACTTCAAAATTTTGAAATTTTGAAGCTTCCTTCACACTTTGCTTTGGAATTTTCACTTGCTAAGTTCCAAAGTGAAACTCAAGCTCCTTTCCATTGAATCCAAAATGGTGTTGACCTCCTCGAAATATCACCACCTTCTAGTGCCTCCCAAAAACACACCAAATTCCAAAGTGGCTCGGTCCTCTCAACCGAGCTCTATGTTGCATTCTTTGCATGGCCGACTTAGGGTGTATGTCCTTCATCTTGCTCTCTATCACACCGAGCCCATCTGTTATGCCTCATTGGCTCACCGATTGCAAGCTCAATTTGTATCACTACTACCTCAACCTTGATTGTTTGGATAACTCTATCAAACTTGTCATACTACTCGACCAACAAATACCTCACCAATTCTTATTTTGGCTTGCCGAGTGCTTCAACCGATTCCCTTCACCTTGTGAGTCTTTCCCCATGTGTAATTTGCATTAATTCAGCCCTTGGTTCCACATTTCATCTCGAGCTCTCATTCGAGATGGATCATTTCCAATCCCGAGCCATGCAAATTTCCTCTCTACTTGCCAAGTCACCCACATTCTCCATGCTTTGTTCCATATCCATCGCCCACGAATTCATGCCTTGGATTTTCATTGCTGAAATTGATGGCGACTCGCACACCCGAAACCACTTCTCGTGTTTATGCAAAATTTGTCAACACACCCCGGCTCGTTCAATCCTTAATTTGACCGACCATGTCACGTTTCCATGAGCTCATTTTGTGATGAGTTGGTCCCCAAGATTCATGTTTTACCCTCGAGCTCTTCGTTGCTTCCTTGAATCCCATTTTCGACCTTCATGTGAAACCTTCGCATGCCATTTGTGTTACATCACTCTCTAGCTCTGTTTCCTCTACATTCCACATGATTTACATTCAAAATATGAGCTTCAAGCTCAAACCTATAAGGCTGGTTCCCTTTATTTGCTTTGGCTGCATTGATCTCCTTGGGACAACTCTCATTCTCAATGTAGAGTTATTTCCTTATATGGAACCTTCAACTCGAGCTCTACAAAATGGCTCGACTTCAAGCCTCTATTTTTCCATTGTATGCCATGCCTCAAATCCAAGCTCCCTTTCACCATTGTGAACTCGCTACTTGGTCTTCAAGCTATATGACTTGGGCCTAAGGACCCAAGAACCGACCCCTCACACCTGTGAGCTGATTCCCATCCATGGGTTTGAGGTGCTTATGACTCGGCTCACCATTTCCGACTCGAGTTGATTCGTTTGAGCTCGGTTGATCTAGTATCCCTATGGGATTCCCAATCTTAGCAAAGCTCCCATGTGGCTTCGTGGCCGTGAGTCAATGGATCTCACTACGTGGCTTTTCTCCAACTCAGCGAGCTAGAGAGCTTGCTAAGTTGATATCATCCATTTTACGAACCTATTTCTCATGCCAAGTTATCTCGACCTTGATCATTCCTCAACCATGCATTGCTTATGACTCATCTCACCGAGTAGCTTGCCTATGATTAATGCTTATTAGGGCCCTTCGGGAAAAGTTATTTTCTTTGGATTTTGAAAACTTTCCTTGAATGTGGAGGCTAAGGGGAGACCAAAAGAGGGTACCCCAAGGCTATTTGTTCACTTTTCCACCCTTTTTCCTATTTCGATGGGTATGGGCCCTCGGGCCCCGCATTTCATCATTTTTAAGTTGGTCTTAAGGGTCGAAACCCATAAGATGAAAAACTTCCTCAATGTGATTTTCATTCTGAAATTCCTTGAGTGTTCCCCTAAGACCCAAGAAACTACCTCGACCAAATTTCATCCTTAGGGACCCCGTCCCAAGACTTGGGTTAAGTTGTACCTGTTGTTCAATACTTCCCAAGGGGAAACATTTGGTAGCAATATGGAGACTCATGGGGACATCTCGCCTACTAGATGTTTATAGACTAGTATCCTGAAGTGTCCATTGGGAATGGAGTCATAATTGAAGTCCCGAAACTAATTGAAACTTTTAAAACTACCCCAAAAACCACCCGCAACACTTTTGTTCTTGTCCCAACCCATTGTTTCCTATTGCTCTCACCTTTCTAATTTTGTAAGAAAATATCAAAGCATGTGTGAGTGGAAAATTGTTTTGATTTGTAATTTTCTCTCTTTTCATTCCTCTCGCAACTTGACCTAAATTTTGATGCCGCCAAGTATGTATCATACCTAAAACCCATATTTTATTGGCATGTATGACATATCACAAAATTTTGAGTAAGAAATTCATTGAGTTTGGACATCATAGAACTTTATTAAGTTTTGATTTTTCTATTCTTTTGAATGTTCTACTTGTAAGATTCTACTAAAGGTTGCTTTTTGATTCGGCAGAGATGCTTTGGTCCTAGAAGCTCAAACCTTCACCGATCCTAAGAGGCTAAAAATGAAACTTATAGGAATTTGTCCCTAATTTTATTTTAGTTGCTCTACATTTGTTTTAATTTGAGAGCTACAACTATTCCTTACAAGTATGATCTTCTTCGCATGTGGGAGGCCTATTGAAACACCATGTGTTGTGGTGGAGCAATATCGGACCGAAAACTATGTATAAAACAAAAAATAATACATGCTTAAGTGAGACATGCAAAGTGTGCATAACACTTGTGATGATGGAAACAAATCTATACCTTCCTTACACTAACCGTTGAAAGAGAGAAGACTTCAAACAAACCTCTCAAACTAGTGATGAGAAGTAGCTTCCCCTTATTACAATAGGAAACCATGTAGATAACTTGACACTTTAACGTGGCCGTGTGGACATGAGTGAAAAATTGATACAGCAAAGAATTTCCACCCATATCAAGACACAAAAATAATATTCCCTTGAATGATCTGCATGGGGCTTGGAGGTGTTGTAGCTGATCTTTGGTACTATGAGACTCATCCTCATGTTTGGGAGTGAACATGACCGGTTGTGAAACTCGTTCTAGCTATAACAAACCTAGATACCTAATGGGGTATGGGCTGGTTTGTCGAATGTACCTTTGTTACTTTGAGTTTCAATCAATAATAAAGTCTTGATGCAAAATTTCTTACAAAAGGTGACTTTCTCAGTAAATTGATCTTCTTCTTTCTACACATTTATAGACAACTGATTTCCTATTTGAGTGAATGATATGAAATGGATGACATCCTTGTTCCCTTCCTTTTCTTTAATCATTGTGAAACTTGGAAGATTCAATCCCTCCAATCTGCCTCAAGAGGACTCTTATGAGAGAAAGTCTACCCTTGCATGTCTCTCTCGTGTGGAAACAAGAAACTCTTCCATGACACGTAGATTTTTAGGACTACTTATAGCTTCCGATTGGACCATTGAAGACTCACTACAAGTTGTATTTTATTTCTCACTGAATTTCATCTTCCCTTTCTTGAAGGCAAGACTAACCTACATTTTTATCTCCTCTTCTAAATTGAAGTTTGAAAAGTCAAACTCCTTTTTTTGTCTCAAGGAGTGCTATGGACTATCAAATATTCAAGACTCTCCTCTCGTAATGGATTCCCTAGACAAACCATTTTAAATTAAAAATGAAGGAAAAGGGAAATCTACATTTTTGTCAACACAAGAAGGAAAGAAGTTCTCTATGATTTTTTCCTCCCGTAGGCTTCCGAATTGGCTTGTTTTCCTCCATCGTGCTCTTTGAATGTACATTTTTTTGCTAATAGGTTCTTCATCCTCAAACATAAAATTTGAGAGTTCAAATTTATCCCCGAAATTCGAATTTGGGAAGGATGAAGTGGAAAGAGGGCTTGAAGTTTCTTGCATGGTTTGTCTTGTGCCCAAGTCTCACGATTTGTATGATTTTCCTCCATAGCACGAAGCTCCTCTTATTTTAGATTTGGAGATGCTCTCCCATCATCTTCTTCTAATTTTTCAACTGGAAAATGATCCAAAATATCATAAAATGGAATGCCCTCATGGACACTACACTCCTAACACACTAACTATTATTGGTCCTCTTCCAATGGTTCTTGTTTTGTTTCTATATCTTGCAACCTCAAATTTGATCACCTATTATTCTCCTACCTTAGCCTCCTCCTAAGTCTTAACCAGGAGCCTAGTTATTTTTTCTATTATGAGCTTAGAACCCAACTCTTGAAAAATTGAATCATTTCTTCCCTCTTAAGATCTTCTTGACTAGTTTTTTGAGCCTCTTTCCGATGTGGACTAGAGAATGCACGAGAAGGGGTGGGTTGTGTCTCTATAAAATTTTTAATTCTTGGTGGTGATGGAAGGGGTTTTATAGTGTTCTCTTGTGGAGGGGACTTGGGCTTGAAGGGAATAGGGCATAAAATTTGAGGCGAGGTGGGAGAGTGGAAGTTGAAGAAGTGGGTTATACAATGGGGGCAACAGGTGTGAAACTTGGGAATTAATGCTTGGGTTGAAATGATGCTAGTTGGGGAATAGGGAAAGAACCATAAGATGAAAATGCTGAATTTTCCCATTGCTCTGCATAATATTCAATGTCCTTAGTCCATTCTTCAAGTTGGGGCAACATCTCAACTATGAAGACAAGTTTCTCT
This sequence comes from Taxus wallichiana var. yunnanensis, assembly GCA_018340775.1. Taxonomy (NCBI): domain Eukaryota; kingdom Viridiplantae; phylum Streptophyta; class Pinopsida; order Cupressales; family Taxaceae; genus Taxus; species Taxus wallichiana. The sequence goes on along the minus strand of CM031242.1, from coordinate 481,991,974 downwards.
TGCAGGATGTAATGATTTGGAAAGGGGCCTACCCACGGGAAAGGGATCCTGAATCTGATCTTGAATGCTTTCATTTGAGATGAATCCCTAGACTACACCATACCTTCATCAAATACTTGGATCTTCATATGTAATTCAACATCTCATAATGAAGGATGGATTCCATAGTTTGCATACTCATGACCCTATAAATCTACATAGTTTGTTGGATATCCAAACTAATCTACTTCTTTTCCATAGGAATATGCATACTTGGTTCTCATCATAGAATGGTTCTATAGGTTGTTGATAGTACCCTAGAAATGAGATCTACAAATTTGGAGGGGGTGGATTAATAGGGGTGTTGCCTCATATGTGAATCCCATGAAACGAAGGAAGCCATTATTGCACGACTTTAGAGAAGAAATGAAATGGAAGGAGATGAAAAGAAATGGAAGCAAAATAAATGGAAATGGGTGGAGAAGAGATGATTAGTAACTCGAGAGAAGATGTTTTTTAACTAGATGGAGTCATCAATTGTGCTTTTTATGTGCCTCCAAAGGCAATGGTTCCATCAAGAGCACAACAACTTGATGAAATGAAATGAATACATGTATACACACCTTGATGGGCCCAAAAATGGCTACGGGGTTGAACTGGTATAGCTGTAATTGACCTCTAAAATCCCAAAATTTTGGAACTGCTCTGCTGAAAACCTCAAATCCTCGAAATGACACAGACTTCCCAAAATCCGAAGTAGAAAAACTCTGAAACCCAAAATTGTTGTAGTCTCAAAATTTTGAAGTGCAGAAATACGAAATATTAAAACCTCGAAGATTCAAAATTATGAAACCCAAAATTCCAAAATGGGAAAAATCCCAAAATTCCAAAATTGAAAAAACCCAAAAAGTCCGAAATAAATCTGAAATCCAAAATGCAAAAAATTATGAAATTATGAAAATGAGGATTCTAAAATTATAAGGATACCCTTTTGATCTTCAGCCCCCCGATATATGATTTGTGAAGATTTGAGCCCATTTTGCACATGTAAAACCCTCCAAAAATCATTTTAGAATGTTGACCCCGCAACAAAAAATCCAAAATCCAATATTTGAGAACTTCAAATACGAAGTGAGAGGAAAAATATGAAAATGCCTTGTTTTGAATTGGGCTTCAATGTGACTCGGATCCGTAATGGAACAACTTGTTAAAAATGAAACCCTTGACTTCAATGTTGTCCCACCAGGCATGCCAAAACTATTAGAGCAGATTCACAACACCCCCGAATGGCTTGAGTTTGAATGGGGCATTTAGTGTGATTGCCAAACATGGAGCTATCCTAAGTGTGGGACCTTGTGAAATGGGATAGCTCTCCGAGAAGGCCGGTTCTTTCTCCTAAACTTACCCACCACAAACTAATCCTAATGTAAGAAAAACTACGATTAAACCTATTCTAAAGCTTCTAAGGAGACAAGGAGAGAGATGCATGGAAAGTAAAACCTACACTAAGAGTAGTGATACACCAAGAAAAAGGAGTGATAGCCACTCCCGGCCTATAAAAATGTGAAGAATACACTTGGAGAGGGTGGTCATACACCACAGACCAAGATGCACACATTACACCATTTCCAAACAAACACATCAACACCAAATCCTTGCAATGAAACACAAGTTTGCATAGAACACCTGATAGCAATGAATGGAAAGAAAGAACAATAAAACCATGAAAGGATAGAAGATTTAATAATTATTTTTTTCATTGCTCCATATGAGTTTACATAATACATTATAAAGTAGGGAAAGACAAGATATCGATTACATTTTTAGTGTGAAGGCCTTAAGCCCCATGAAATTCACAACAACTCAGTGAAGGAATGGAGAATAGGGGTGCAGAGGAGGAAAAATGACTAAATCTTTGAACAAAGCAACCCCTTACATTTATAGGAAAAAAATGGAGAGAGGAGAGAAGAAATTTGGATTTCTTGCTTCAATCACCTATAAAATCCATCATAACACCTATAAGAGGGATGGACATGTTTGCAAATCCTACTATTATGTACCTTTCCTTGTGGAGGAAGAGAACATACCCATATCCTATCTAATGCATCTAACCTACCCTCAACACTATATATTGTTCATGGATTTTTGGAAATCTAGAATCCCAAAATTCTGAATTTGAGGTTTCCAGTTGTATATTGTCTCTTCCCTTTACGATGATTGGTTTTTTAAAGAGATGGATAATGGGAGAAAAAGTTATACCATTTTGGGTTTTTTTTGGGGCTTTGCAAATTTTGAAGTTTGCAAAACCTCTAAAAATCCCATTTTCTTTCTTTGATTGTGAAGGCCTCATTTCAATGATTCCAACAACTATGATTTTGTGAGAAAATGATTGCAATGTAAGCCAGCTCGCTGAGATTCTCACTGAGTTGGGTGACTAAGTTCCCTTTGTTTTGCCCAAGTAGAGCCTTAACATTTCCCCATTGATTCATTTGCTTCACTGAGCTTCTGAAGAAGTGGCTTGCCACCCCCTTGCTTTGTATGCCCATCCATGGGATTCCCTGACATCTTATGCGTGCTAGCAAGCCTTATCTAGAACACCGAGCCACCCGGATTTATCCCCCACTCCATTATCTCTATTGCTGAGAATTTTAAAATTGAGCTCACCACAATTTCACTTTCAGAAAAATCAAATACCCCCACCAATTATTTACCTTACCTGTCAAGCGATCCGTTCCTTCTCCATGGTCAAGCGAGTCGTCTCATCCATTAATGAGTTCTACATAATTTCATTTATAACTACTTCCACTGGCATAATGTCGAGATTCTCCTTTACGCATCTTTGATACTTTGAAAACTACATAGAATGCCAAACTCTTCATACGTAGATCCCTGAAAATATCCCTCCTCGCATTGTTTGCATTGGTGGTGAGCTCGAAACATTCCACCTTACATCAGATGACAAACCTCCATTTGCAGCACCCTCGAAACTATTTCCTTTGCACGTATTGGGTTTGCCTCCACCGCCCCAAGTGACACATTTTACAAGTTCCACGTGTCCACTTCTTGACTTGCCAGCCATCATTGACCTCTAAACTGTGTTGCACAACTCCTGAGATGGCTTACTTCAGACATCTCTAAACTCAGAGATTCAGACTATTTTATTTTAGGGTCGTCGACACTGTTCACTAAATTGAGCCCCATGATTTCTTTGAAGTTCCAAATATCCGAAGTTCGATTTTCAGAATTAAGAAGTTTTCCAGTTTTGAAGTGAAACTCCAAATCTCCCTTTCCATTCACCCCGAAATGGTGTTGACCTTTGAAATATCGCTAGCCTTCTACTTCCTCCCAAAATGATGCCAACTTCTGAAGTGGCTCGGTCCTTTGAACCGAGCTCTATGTGCATTCTTTGTATAGCCGACTCGGGGCATCTATCCTTCATATTTCTCACTTTTATGCCGAGCCCATCCGTTATGCCTCATTGGCTCATCGACTGCAAGATCAATTTGTATCGCTACTACCTCGGCCTCAATTATTCCCCTGAATCTATCAAACTTTTCATACTACCTAGCTGATACAGACATCACTGATTATTGTTGTGGCTTGTCGAGTGCTTCAACTAAGCTGCTTCGCATTGTGAGTCTTTTGCCACATGTAATTTGCATTGAGTCGGCCCCTGGTTCAACGTTTCATCCCAATCTCTCATATGAGATGGATCATTTCCAATCCCCAAGCCATGAAAATTTCCTCTCCCTCGGCCGAGTCACTCACATTCTCCACGCTTCGTTCTATATCCATTGGCCCCTGAAATCATGCCTCGGCTTTTCATTGTTTAACTCGATGCCGACTTGGTAGACCTGAAACCATTTCCTGCATTTATGAAATTTTTTCCAACAAACCCCTGGCTCGTTCGACCCTCAATTCGACTGACCATGTCATGTTTCCATGATCTCATTTTGCAATGAATCGGTCCCTGAGCTTCATGTTTTACCCCGAGCTCTTT